>JAVJIF010004711.1:0-257145 GCA_038442645.1 Agave tequilana
ATATAACTTTCTTAGAGATCATTTGAGAAAGGAGATATAGATATTGATTATGTATCTACGGATTGCAACTTGCCGATATTTTCACTAAACCACTTGATTTTGCTAGATTTTCATTCATTTGTGGTGAACTTAATGTTTGTGTTATTGAATAAAATTGTTTTCTTAACCCTTTTTTGATGTATGACAAAAAGGGGGAGAATGAGTTTATGTATGGAAATATGAGTTCATATGGTTTTGGTTCCATATGAGTTTATATATGTTTTTAGTTTTTTGATGTGTAGTTGGGTTTGGTTCCATATGAGTTTATATATGTTTTAGTTTTTGATGTGTAGTTTTCATGAATTCTTGTAATTTGAGTTATAAGTGTTTTGCAAGTGTTTTATATTTCATGATTTACGGTTTTGGTTTCATGATGTTTACTTGCAAACTACAAATTACATTGTTTTTCTTTATTTAATATAGCATAATTTGAGGGGGAGCTTTCTCCTCCCCTATATTTTTGTTCATAGCCTATTTGCTTTGTCATCATCAAGAAAGGGGAGATTGTTGGCCCAAAAGGTTACACTCTCCATTTGTTTAGAGTTTTGATGATAACAAAATAAATAAGAGCTATTTGGTACTAATAAGTTTGTTTAAGATAAGTTTCAGGTTAGTACCATATTTGGAGGCCATTGCTTAGCTATTGCAAGAACTTCTAGGTTCATGAAGTAAAGAAGGCGTTTTGCACATCAAGGAAGGAACATAGAAGAGAAGGTTCTAGCAAGGCATTGCATGGCTCAAGACTTCAAGATTGCTCAAGATAATTCATTAGATTTGTTTCTAATTTTATAGTTTTGTTAAAGAATAGTGAATAGGTTTGAAGCTCTATCACACACATTTTTGCGCACATCTTGTTTCCAAAAATATTTCCTATAATATGTACAAAATATTTTTGTATACAATCTTCTGGCTACAAACTCATTTTTATGTTTTATATATATCTCTATTCAAAACTACTTTGTTTAATTTTAAAGTCCCTTTAAAATTCTGTTTTTGTTTTGGCCTTTGACCTGAGCCGGTCAACCGTCCGGTCGGCTGAACCTGTGTCAGGTAAAGCCGGTCGACCGACCCAGTCGACCGAGGTTCTGGCAGCAGTGCGTATCCGTGTGCACGTTTCATGGTCGACCGGGGCGGTCGACCGAAACCTGCCTGACTGCAAGCCCATTGCTCTCTGTATGTTTCGGTCGACCGGGCGGTCGACCGAGAACCGGCAACGGCTCTTATTTTTGTACTTCGGTCGACCGACCGGTCGACCGGAATAGCCGCTTGAACAGTAACGGCTATAATTTTAAAACTGATTTATTTTGTCTTTTTCTCTCTAATAAGGTTTAAATGTCATTTGCTGATCCTAATACTTTCTAATTAGCCTTAAGTATGTTTTATCTCTAAACCCTAGCCCTCTACTATAAAATAGGGGTGTTTGGGGAGAGGTTCATGACTAGAAAATTTTGCAAAAATTTCAAAAGTTTAAGGCATTCAAAAGAGTTTGGTTTCTTGATTTTTGTGTTGAAATTCTCTCTCATTTTCTGAAGTGTTTTCAAGAACTCTCTGATTTCTTTTTCTTTTCTCCTTACACACAAGAGCTTCATTCCTACTCATTATTCTACAAGGATTATTGTAAGGGAAGAGAGTTTTGCAAAAGAGAGTTTGTGGTCTTTTGACTACCAAGAGAAACTTGTACTTGTGATTGTGGAGTTGGGTACTCCGGTGTATTTGTAACATCTTTGTGAAGTTATAGTGGTTAGAAATCCTTCTGGGGAAGGCGGGGACGTAGAGCTGGGTGCTCGAACCTCTTAAAAATTCTCGGTGTTTGCGTTTGGTTTACTTGCTCTTACTTCTTGCTTTACTTTCATTGCTCTTATTACTTGCTCTCAATCTTCATTGCAATATTCATTTGTTTCATTCATCTTGTCAATCATAGTCCCATACAACAAGGTTGCATTGCGCACCTCTAACTCATTTCAAGAGGAATCAGGAGGAGGAGTTCAGAACCCTTACGGGGCATTCGGCTCTTAGTCTTGTTTTGGGCGATTGTTGCATCATATTTTTAAACTGTGCATTGATTAGCATTATCACCTATTCACCCACCCTCTAGGTGATTTTCAATCTAGTATATTAATTTACACTGAATCGTATGTGTTGGCCCGAAGGCCCATCACTCTAGTTTTGATGATGATTAACTCATGTAGTTATAGTACTAATGATCTTGTGTTTAATTAGTGACAGATTTATGATCAAGATCTTAGTAGGTGCATAGCTTCAACAAAGGATTTTGAAGTCAAGTTTTGGAGCTAGCACAGTTTGATCCAAGAGCCATTGGATCGTGTTTGGACCAAGTCAAGAAGATGAGAAGGCTTCAAGTGAAGACTTCAAGAAGATGAAGACTTGTGTCAAGGTTTATTTTTATAAGATTTTGTTTTTAGATAAAATGTAAAGGATAGAATAGTTGGTGGATTGCACAAGTACATATATACACACACACTCTTGATAGTTTTGTTTTTACAAAAGATTTTCTATTTTACAAAATATCATGCTTAGTTTTTGGTATTCTAGTTTATATGTTTTAACCAAAACCATGTTTAGAGCTTAATGTTAAAACATAGATATTTCACCATGTTTGGTAGTGGATCATATTCATACACCATATTCTTTCAAAGTTGTTTAAATATCTTGTTTTTGTATTTGGAGAACTTTTGGAAAACAAGTTTTAGAAAAATCAAGTTTTAGAAAAATACTATTTTCATTTGAGCCAATATTTCCAACTTACAAAATAGTCCAAATCTTTTGTAACATGTCATGATTCTGTACAAGCATGTTTGTTTATCAAAGTATATTGGTAAAACTATTTTTTGTAGATTTTCTGTGATTTTATGGGATTTTATTTGAATCAAAAAGATCAAGTTTTTAATCCCTAAACTTTGTTTCCTGGCTTCAGCCGGTCGACCGGGACGGTCGACCGCAGCTTGAAGTCGGCCGACCGTCATGGTCGACCGACATGCACAGACGTGCACACCAGTTCTGGCAGGAGGGCCGGTCGACCGACCCGGTCGACCGTCCAGAGAGCTCTGCTCTCTGGAAAGGCCCCGGCCGACCGGGCAGTCGACCGGACAGAGAGACTTGCTCTCTGTATCCTGGCCTCGGTCGACCGACCAGTCGACGATGGCACAACGGTCTGAAATATGACCGTTGGCCGGTCGACCAGGCGGTCGACCGACAGTTCTGACAGACCTCCAATGGCTAGTTTTTGGAGCCCTATAAATTGGGCCATTTGGGGCTGTTTTCAAGTAGATTTTCAAGTAGATTTTCACCAGTTTTTCCAACTCTTTTAAGAGGTTTTCTCCACTTGTTTTAGAGCAAATATTTCCAATCAAAAGGAGAGTTTTATCAAGAGTGTTAAAAAGAGATTTCTTGAGTTTTCCTCCACCATTTTCATCCTTGTTTTCTCACACACCCACTTGAGCTATCCATTGCTAAATCTACCTATAGGAGTTTGTTGTGAGAGAATTTTAGGTGATCAAGAGTTGTGATCACCAAAGTTCATTCTTGTTTCTTGAGGAGGCGGACGAGTGCGTTCGCGGTTGTTTCGAGTTCGTGTGTGAACTCTTTGTTTGAGGTGCGGCCTCGGCGAGCCGGTGGGCTTGCGGTGTGTACGGACTAGGGAGTCCGAGAGTTGTAGGTGTTGCGACACCGAGTGATCCGGTGGGATCGATTATAGTGGAAATCCTTCGTGTGTCGAAGGCGAGGATGTAGAGCAAGTGTGCTCGAACCTCGAACAAATCTCTTGTGTTTGTGATTGCTCTCTCTCTCTCTCTCTCTTTATCTCTTGTTTATATCTTGCATCCTTTATTGTGTTTATCTTTATATGCATGATATACTTGTGTGCTTAATGTTATACTTGCTTGGGTTTGTTTGCTAACACTTGTATTTAACCAAGAGAGCTAACGCGGCACCTCAACCCTTATCTAGCGGAATCTAGAGGAGTTTGTCCAGAGCCCTTCACGGGGAATTCGGCAACACTCTTGTGTTATACGTGGTGTTTAGTTCAAAAGTTTAGTTTAGGTCATAATAGTTTTTACTTCCGCATTATTTGGCATTAAGTTACCATTAGATTAGCCATCACCTATTCACCCCCCCTCTAGGTGATCCTTCAATTGGTATCAGAGCCAAGTGCTCTGAATTTGGGTCTTACAATCTAGAGTTAAAGATCCTCTTTTTAGGCTAATCACTATTTTGTACACACACATGGACTTCATGTCACCACCGTGTTTGACATTCTTAACATCCAAATTTGGAAGGTTAAGATGTCTTTGTACCTCAAGGCTCTAGGCATTCATGTTTACCTTGCCATCACTAATGATTATTGTTTAAATGGTAAGAATATTGAGGCTAATGCAAAAGCCCTTCATGCTTTAAAGTCTACCCTAAATGATGATTATTTATCTAGGGTTTCTAATGTTGATTCGGCTTTTGTAGCTTGGAACATCATCACCTCCCTTGGCGAAAAGGATCTATATTATGCCGGGAGCGATTCGGATGTTGGAAGCGACACCTCCAACTTGTGCTATATGGTCCAAGAGGATAGCCCCCTTGAGGTAACTACCGAATCCGAAGTAGATGAAGATAACATGTCATATGATGAGCTCACAACTTTTTGTCAACTCCTTCTTGAGAAATATGACATGCTTAAGAAAGATAATAAAAATTTGAAAAAGAAATTTGATGCATGCTTAATGAAAAAGATTCATTAGAACATAAGGTTGCATGTATTGAAAAAGAAAATGAATTTTGAAAAATGAGAATATTTCCTTGCTTTCAAAATTGGATGATCTTTGTGAAGGAAACACAAATTTGAAAAATAAAATTATCTTGGTGGAGAAACAAAAAGAAATTGCTTTTCAAGAAAATAACTCTTTAAAAAGAAAAATTTGTGAAAAAGAAAAAGTTAAAGTTTCTAAAAAGAAACTGTTTCTCAATCTCATCATGCTTTACATGCCGCCATTAATGATAGTGAGATTAATGTTTTGAAAAATAGAATTAATTGTTTGAGCTCAACTTTGAGCAAATGTGCATTTAACCATTCTAGATTGGAGTCTTTGTTTTCAAAGAAACAAACTCCACATATTCATGCACATCATCGTCATGCATATGCACACTTTGCACGCCATGATCACAAAACACACTCATATGCATCCTAAGGTGTACAAGTGTACACATTGTGGCCGCAAAGGTCATTTAGCAAAATTTTGTTTTGATAAGATGCATCATATTAATTTTGCTAAAAAAAAAATGTTTGGGTGCCTTATAATGCTAACCCCCAAGGACCCAAGAAAAAATGGGTACCAAAACCCCTACCTTGTATTTTTGATGTAGGTGAGGGCTCTCACACGACGTGAGAGGGATGGTGCCTTGATGGTGGATGCACATGGACTTGATGGACACATTTAGATGCATCGCTATCAAGGAGTTTTGGTGGGACAACCACCATGTTTGGAGATTTGGAGTATAGTTCTTATAGTTTGGTAACTATCTCTAAAATCCTAGTTTATTTATTTACATGCTTGTTCATATATCATATTTTTAGCATGTTCATTTTTTTTATGTGCTTCAAGTGGTAAACTAGTTTAAATGTAGTTTTTATCAAACTTATATTTATACATGTACAAATAGTGAGCACAAATTGATTCATATATGTTTGCACTTCATGCTCATTTGTACCCACTATATGCACATATATAGGCTAGTTTTGATGATTCTTTCATTTATACTTGTTTTGCCTATTTTCATGGTTTACTTCATGTATATGTAATTTTTATTCAAATCTAATAAATATACATGCATACCCGTGAGTCTCTTGCCTTCATGCAAATATTATTAATAGACTCTTTTATGTTTGGGATATGTATGCATATTGTTAGATTTAGATAAATCATACATATACCTAGATGTTTTTTTGTTTGAAATGAAAAATGAATTTACATTTTATTTTTGAGCTTCATTGACTATTTTCATGAAAATGCTAGTTACATGATTTTTGAACACTCACACCTTATTTGTTTATTCATGACTTTGTTTCATGATTATTTTGAGCTTATGGACCGTGAGTGCTTAAATTTTTATGTATTTAGTATGATTCATGAAAAACATATAATTTTGTTTCATGTTTTTGAAGGATCTTTAACTAGTTTTTTAAAAATTAATTTAACTAGTTATTATTCTTCAATGTTTATGAGATATACACATGATCCTATTATTGTTTCAATTGGTATCATTGAATCGTTTCAATTGGTATCAATTTGACTCTATTTTTGTATATACTCATATTTTGTTTTCTTATATATGTATGTATTAATTTCATTTGGTATACTCATTTTTCATACATATATATGAGTTATTTGTGCTTGAGTTAAAATTGTTTTATATGTTTAAAACACAAAATTGTTTATGATAAGAAAATAAAATTTTAAGAAAAATTCTCAAGATTTGTTTTATTGAGAAAATTCAAAATTTTGTTTTATAAGAAAAATCAAAAGATTTTTGATTTGTATTGCCTATATGCAAGGAGAGCTTAACATCTCTTCTACATATAGATTCATGTTGAGTGTATTATATATTGAGGAGCTTGACAACTCTTCTTTATGTGGTACACGTGTGTAGGGGGAGCTTCACATCTCCTCTTATGCATTACATATTATACGTTATGTGAATTACGGCTTGTCATCCCTCTTTCATGTAATGTATATGTATAGGGAAGTTACTTTACCGTCTTCCTCTTCATGAATGTATATCGCATATAACCTTTTATTGATTTATGTTTATTCCTTTATTGATTCTATGACAAAAAGGGGGAGAAAAATTTGATGATTTTGTTTTTACTTTAACCCCTTTGTTGATGATTGACAAAAGGGGGAGAAAATTTTGGCTATTGTTTATGCATATATGTTTTGTTTTGCAAATAGAAGAAAAAGAATTTGATTTGATTTGTTTTAATGAATGCTCATAAACATGTTTATCTCCTAGCTTTGCATACATGCCATACATTGCATATTTATTTGTTTATTTGTGATGCATGAGTTAAGGGGGAGCTTTTTTGGAGCTTTACTTTAATCCATGCATATATAACTTCATGAGTTTTGTCATCATCAAAAAGGGGAGATTGTTGGCCCGAAGGCCCATCACTCTAGTTTTGATGATGATCAACTCATGTAGTTATAGTACTAATGATCTTGTGTTTAATTAGTGACAGATTTATGATCAAGATCTTAGTAGGTGCATATCTTCAACAAAGGATTTTGAAGTCAAGTTTTGGAGCTAGCACAGTTTAATCCAAAAGCCATTGGATCGTGTTTGGACCAAGTCAAGAAGATGAGAAGGCTTCAAGTGAAGACTTCAAGAAGATGAAGACTTGTGTCTAGGTTTGTTTTTATAAGATTTTGTTTTTAGATAAAATGTAAAGGATAGAATAGTTGGTGGATTGCTCAAGTACATATATACACACACACTCTTGATAGTTTTGTTTTTACAAAAGATTTTCTATTTTACAAAATATCATGCTTGGTTTTTGGTATTCTAGTTTATATGTTTTAACCAAAACCATGTTTAGAGCTTAATGTCAAAAACATAGATATTTCACCATGTTTGTGTAGTGGATCATATCCATACACCATATGCTTTCAAAGTTATTTAAATATCTTGTTTTTGTATTTGGAGAAGTTTTGGAAAATAAGTTTTAGAAAAATCAAGTTTTGGAAAATACTGTTTTTCATTTGAGCCAATATTTCCAACTTACAAAATAGTCCAAATCTTTTGTAACATGTCTTGATTCTGTGCAAGCATGTTTGTTTATCAAAGTATATGGTAAAACTATTTTTGTAGATTTTTTGTGATTTTATGGATTTTATTTGAATCAAAAAGACTAAGTTTTTAATCCCTAAACTTTGTTTCCTGGCTTCAGCCGGTCGACCGGGACGGTCGACCGGATGCTTGAAGTCGGCCAACCGTCACGGTCGATCGACGTGCGTGCACAGACGTGCACGCCAGTTCTGGCAGGAGGGCCGGTCGACCGACCCGGTCGACCGTCCAGAGAGCTCTGCTCTCTGGAAAGGCCCCGGCCGACCGGGCGGTCGACCGGACAGAGAGACTTGCTCTCTGTATCCTGGCCTCGGTCGACCGACCGGTCGACCGATGGCATAACGGTCTGAAATATGACCGTTGGCTGGTCGACGGGGCGGTCGACCGACAGTTCTGACAGACCTCCAACGGCTAGTTTTTGGAGCCCTATAAATTGGGCCATTTGGGGGCTGTTTTCAAGTAGATTTTCAAGTGGATTTTTCACCAGTTTTCCCAACTCTTTTAAGAGGTTTTCTCCACTTGTTTTAGAGCAAATATTTCCAATCAAAAGGAGAGTTTTATGAAGAGTGTTAAAAAGAGATTTCTTGAGTTTTCCTCCACCATTTTCATCCTTGTTTTCTCACACACCCACTTGAGCTATCCATTGCTAAATCTACCTATAGGATTTTGTTGTGAGAGGATTTTAGGTGATCAAGAGTTGTGATCACCAAAGTTCATTCTTGTTTCTTGAGGAGGCGGACGAGTGCGTTTGCGGTTGTTTCGAGTTCGTGTGTGAACTCTTTGTTTGAGGTGCGGCCTCGGCGAGCCGGTGGGCTTGCGGTGTGTACGGACTAGGGAGTCCGAGAGTTGAAGGTGTTGCGGCACCGAGTGATCCGGTGGGATCGAATATAGTGGAAATCCTTCGTGTGTCGAAGGCGGGGATGAGAGCAAGTGTGCTCGAACCTCGAAACAAATCCCTTGTGTTTGTGATTGCTCACACTCTCTCTCTTTGTCTCTTGTTTATATCTTGCATTCCTTTATTGTGTTTATCTTTATATGCATGATATACTTGTGTGCTTAGTTGTTATACTTGCTTGGGTTTGTTTGCTAACACTTGTATTTAACCAAGAGAGCCAACGCGGCACCTCAACCCTTATCTAGGGGAATCTAGAGGAGTTTGTTCAGAGCCCTTCACGGGGAATTCGGCAACACTCTTGTGTTATACGTGGTGTTTAGTTCAAGAGTTTAGTTTAGGTCATAATAGTTTTTACTTCCGCATTATTTGGTATTAAGGGACCATTAGATTAGCCATCACCTATTCACCCCCCCTAGGTGAGCCTTCAGTATGCACCATCGTGACTGTGAAGTTGACTAAGGGTTCTTTAACATTAACTCCTATGCCTTATTTATATTTATTTTGGTGGGGTTTATTCATCAATTTCATTAGGCTTTCTAAACTGCTCATGTAATGAGCCTTCAGTCGGTGGCACCCAAACAGGACAATTTTAGGGCACCAGGTGAGAAAACACCCCTAAGGACTTAAACACTCGAGCAGACAAGGCCACGAAACTAAGGTTTTTATTTATAAAATGTACCCCTTTTAGGCGTGAATACTCAAATTTCATGAGGCACAAATACCCAGCTTAATCAGAAGATTTATATATATATATATTTTAAAACTTATCTAATTATTTTTTCATAAATACCAAGGCTTGCTTAGGCCAAAGCACCTAACTAATCAATAATTAGATTTATTTATTTATTATTTTTTTACATATATTTTTTTATAAGGCATAAGAGTCTTTGTTTTTAAACCCTAAGTGTGTAAGTGTATTTAGTGTGCATATTTCATTAAGGTAAATATCAAGACTAAATTACTTTCACAAATTTTCTTCCTAACCCTAAAAATCAAACAAGTTATCTGACTTTGACCAAGTATAAGAAATCCTAATTATGATTTTCCTATTCCTTAAAATTGACTTAATTTCTTACAAAAAATATATCAAAATATTGTTCTAACCTTTCAAAATGTTATATATATATATATATATATATATATATATATATATATATAATATATATATATATATATATATATATATATATATATATTTGTTGTTATATTAGTCATGTTAATGTTAACCCTCCCCCACACTTATCTTATACATTGTCCCAATGTATGAAAGAAATGTATAGATGCATGAAATAAAATGGAAAAGAGGGAAGTTACCAATACACGGGGTCAAAAAGACCCATAGCCGTTTCATTTACCGGCACCGATTCCAAGAAAGGTTTAAGGCATTGACCATTTACCTTAAAGTCATTTCCATTCTTCGTGTCTCTGATCTCAACTGCATCGTGTGGAAACACGGTTTTACAACGAATGGCCCAATCCATCTTGATTTCAATTTTCCTGAAAAAAGGTGAAGCCTAGAATTATAGAGTAAGACTTTTTGTCTAGGGACAAAGGTTTTTCTTATGATGTGTTTATCATGAAAAATCTTAACTCTATCTTTAGTGATCCTAGCATTTTCATAGGCCTCATTTCTTAACTCCTCTAATTCGGAAATTTGTAACTTCTGAAGGTCACCGGCCTTAATCAAGTCGAAATTCAACTGCTTGATTGCCCATAAGGCCGGTGCTCTAACTCAACGGGCAGGTGACAAGCTTTACCGTAGACTAACTTATAAGGAGACATTCCTAGAATCATCTTGAAAGCGGTCATGTAGGCCCATGGGCATCTACAAGTTTGATGGACCAATCTTTCAGGTTTTGGTTCACAGTTTTCTCTAAGATAAGTTTGACTTGTCTATTGGAAACCTCAACCTGCCCACTTGTTTGAGGATGATAAGGTGTGGACAACTTATGACTTATGGCATACTTTCGCATAAGAGCTTCAAAGGATCTCTTACAAAAGTGAGTACCATTATCACTGATGATAACACGAGAAGTGTGAAAAAATGTTCTCTTTCAAAAACTTTATGACAACTTTGTTATCATTAGTTTTACAAGGAATGGCTTCTACCCGCTTGGACACATAATCCACAGTAACCAATATGTATTGGTTTCCAATGAATTAGGAAATGGACCCATAAATTCGATGCCCCAAACATCAAAGAGTTCTATTTCTAGAATTGGGTTGAGGGGCATCATATTTCATTTTGAGATCCTTCCTACCATTTGGCATCTAGGGCACGTCTTGCAAAATTCATAAGCATCCTTGAATAAAGTGGGCCAATAGAACCAGCTTTGTAGCACTTTTTCAGCAGTCTTGCAGGGACCAAAGTGTCCACCACATGCAAGTTCGTGACAAAAGGATAGAACACTCTTAACCTCCTCATTGGGAATGCATCTCCTAATAATTTGGTCAGAAAAGTACTTAAAAAGATACGGTTCCTCCCAAAAGAAATACCGGACTTGGGATAAGAACCGGTATATATCATTTTTGGACCAATGAGACGGAGTTTGGTTTGTGAGTAAGTAATTCACTATATCAGCAAACCAAGGTTCCCTAGAGATAGCTAAGAGATTTTCATCAGGAAAATCCTCATTTATGGGCAATTCGTTGCATGGAGAATTAGGGATTCGTGAGAGATGGTCAGCAATGACATTTTCTATGCCTTTCTTGTCTCAAATCTCAAGATCGAATTCTTGAAGAAGGATCCAACGAATGAGTCGGGTCTTGGCATCCTTCTCATCATGAGGTACCTAAGTGCAGAATGATCGGTGAAAATGGTGATTTTGGACCCTAGTAGGTAGGGACACAATTTTTCTAAGGCAAACACTACTGCCAAGAATTCCTCCTCAGTCGTAGTGCAGTTCAATTGAGCATCGTTGAGAGTCCTACTAGAGTAGTAAATCACATGTTGCTTGTTATCAATGTGTTGTCCTAGGACAGCGCCTATGGCAAAATCGGAAGCATCGCACATGATTTCAAACGGCTTAGACCAATCCGGAGCAGATATGATTGGTGCAGAAATAAGCTCTCTCTTAAGCTTCTCTCAAGATTTCATGCATTCAGTATTGAAAGTGAAGGACACATCCTTAGCTAACAGATTAGTCAAGGGCCTAGTAATTTTGCTAAAATCCTTGATAAATCTTCGATAGAAACCAGCGTGTCCTAAGAAGGATCTAATGTCCTTAACGCATTTGGGCATAGAAAGCTTAGCAATAACCTCAATTTTAGCTCTGTCCACTTCAATTCCTTCTTGAAAATTTTATGACCCACGACAATTCCATGTTTTACCATGAAGTGGCATTTCTCCCAATTCAGTGTCAGATTTTTCACAGCACAACGTTAGAGGACAAGTTCTAAATGGTGAAGACATTGAGTGAATGAATCTCCGTAGATGGAGAAATCATTCATAAAGATCTCTAAGAATCGTTCTACCATATCAGAGAAAAGACTCAACATGCAGCGTTGAAACGTTGCTGGGGCATTGCATAAGCCGAAAGGCATTCGACGATAAGCAAATGTCCCAAATGGACATATGAACGTAGTCTTTTCTTGGTCCTCAGGAGCAATAGGGATCTGATTATACCCCGAATAACCGTCCAAGAAACAGTAATACTCGTGACCCGCCAAACGTTCAAGTATTTGATCAATGAAGGGAAGTGAAAAATGGTCCTTACGAGTTGCAGCATTAAGTTTCCTATAGTCAATGCAAACTCGAATCTTCGTGGGAAGTCGAGTTTGCACCAACTCTTTGTTCTCGTTTTCCACTACGGAGAAACTGGATTTCTTTGGAACCGCGTGGACAGGACTGACCCATTGGCTGTCAGAAATGAGATAAATTATCCCATTGTCTAAGAGTTTTACAATTTCAGCATTAACGGCCTCTTGTATTATAGGGTTTAACCTACGCTGCGGGTCTCTTTTAGGTGTGGCATCTTCATTGAGATGAATGCGGTGTTGAACGATGGTCAGACTTAATCCCTTTATGTCAGTCATAGTCCAACCAATGGCTTTCCTATGTTTTCTTAGAATTACTTTAATATCTTCTTCTTCCCCGTCATTTAAATGGGAGGCAATGATGACAGGAAAGGTTTCTTGTTCGCCTAGGTAGACGTACTTGAGATGCGCAGAGAAGGCTTTCAATTCTAAGGAAGAGGAAGGCTGGTTGGAAGGACTAGTCAAATTTGTTGCTCCATTATTGGTGAAATAGGGTTCGAGGCCCAGTTCACATTAGAATCTACAACCTGATCAAGATTAAATTCGTCAGACTCTAACCCGAAGTTACACTCAGTATCTAGTTCCAATGCTTCCCTATGTTCACTTGTTAAGTTCTCAATTAGGTTGACTTCAAATGTTTGGTCCTCAAGATCGCGGGGTTATTTTCATAGAATGAAGACATTGACTTCTCTAGTTATGTCCCCAAAGGTTAATCTCATGGACCCATTCCTAAAATTGATGATGGCATTAGAAGTAGCAAGGAATAGTCGCCCTAGGATAACAGGAGTTTGAGCCCTATGATTGGAGTTGGACATACGTTGTGTCTCCAGAACTATGAAATCGACAGGGTAAATAAACTCTCCTACCCAGATTAGGACATCATTAATCTCCCCTTTTGGAACTTTTACTGAACGGTCAGCCAGTTGGATAGTGACTCGAGTTGAACTAAGATCACCCAACCCGAGTTGCTGATAAACTGAGAATGGAAGCAAGTTGATACTTGCCCCCAAGTCAAGAAGTGCACGACTAATCTCGGCTTGTCCTATTGTGCAGGCAATGGTGGGACTACCTGGATCCTTGTACTTGACAGGGATCAGACCCGATAGTAGCTCACTAATGTTAGTGGCTAAGAAGACCTTTTTTGATACATTAGTCTTTCTCTTCTTGGTGCACATGTCCTTAAGAAACTTAGCATAGGAAGGGACTTGTTGGATGGCATCAAGAAGTGGTACATTTATCTTCACTTGATTAAATATCTCAATTATCTTGCCCATGTGTAGATTTTGCTTGTTGTTTTTAGCCTATTAGGAAATGGTACTATAGGCTGGTGCACCTGACTGGTTGACTTATCTTTTTCAGATTCGTCAGATTGGAAGGATTTGGATTAGATGAGGTGGATGCTTGATTGTGGTTGTGCTGAATGGGATTAGTTGGCGTTGACACTTAATTATCAACTCTCTTTCCTGACCTCAATGTATGAACAGCATTACATTGATTTAATGAATGATCCTCAGCCAAATGAGCTTGTTGAGAATTCCTAGGATTGGTTATTGGCTGACTAGGTAGGGTACCCTTCTGTCTCTCATTCTATGGAGTGGCTAGTTGGCTCATTTGAACCTCTAACCTTTGTATAGTTTGCATGAGAGAATCTTGGTTTTTCATGTATCTTTTCATGTTTCTTTCAAAGTCGATCATTCTCCTTTCTAGTTGAGGATTCTGGAAGGAGGATTGTGGAGCATGGTTGGGAAAGTTTGTTGATAGTTTGAAAAGTTAGGTAGATGGTTGGGAGAATTATTATAGAAATTGAAAAAGTTAGATTGATGATTGGAAGAATTATTGGCATGATGGAAGTGGCTAGCATGATTTGATCGTGAATGGTCATTGTTATTTTAGCTCCATGAGAAATTAGGGTGATTTCTCCAGCCAGGATTATACGTTAGTGCGTAAGGATTATTGTTCGGCCTTAAAAAGGCCGCATTCATCGGTTCATGGTATTGTTGCTGAGCCTGAAACACAGGGCACTCCTCGAACACATGATTCATGGCTTGACAGTAAGTGCAACCCGGAGTTGGAAATTGGTTTGGGCTGACTTGATTGACTGGACTTGGTTCCTTCGTTTCTAGAGCTTCCAGTCTTCTTGCTAGGTTAGCTAACTTAGCCTCATTAGCGATGGATGATTCGATAGAATGGAGACCTCTTTTTGAAGAGATGGAGTTTGGATTCCTAGAGGTCTCACTAGTAGGTTCCCATTGGATGGTCTTTTCAGCTAGGTTTTCATACAAATCCCATCCTTCATTTTCATCCTTCAGTAAGAATCCCCCTTGGCACATACTTTCTAAGAGAGTTTTGGTAGAATAGTCTAAATTGTCATAAAGAATTTGGCATTGTCGCCATTTCTCTATTCCATGATGTGGACATTGGACAAGGAGGTCTTTAAAGCGTTCAAAGTATCTCCAAAACGGTTCACTCGGTTCTTACTTGAATTGCATGATTGTCTTCCTAATGAGAGCGGTCTTATGAATTGGATAGAATTTCTTCAAGAAGACCTTGATGAAACCATTCCAAGATGTGATAGAACCGGCCGCTAAGCTGTAAAGCCATTTCTTTACTAGGTCCTTAAGAGTGAAAGGAACAAATCTCAACCTAATAGCATCGTCTATAAGGTGTGGGATTTTCATCATTAAACATACTTCCTCAAATTCTCTTATGTAGAAGTAAGCATCTTCAGACTCTAAGCCGTGAAACTTGGGGAGTGTGTTGATGAATTGAGGCTTGAGCTCAAAATTGTATTCACCAACCAATAGAAGTAGAATGCAAGATGGAAGTGAGGTTCTAATGGGATAGAACCTATCCTGCAATGATGTTGATTGAGCCATTACCGGATCTTGTCTTGGTTCAAACTTGGGTGGTGATGTGTTTCTAGTCAACCTAGATGAATTAGGGTCTCTTGACCACACTTGCATACACAAACACAATCACAATCACAAACAAATTTACCAAAAGTCAACAAGAGTAATCAACCAAGCCTAATCTAAGGTTACCTCGACCTAGACAACTCCTAACTAGTTGATTGTCCACAGGAGGTATAATTTAGACTTTGACAACAAGCTAATTAGCTAAGTCAGGGCAAGATGAGTAGGAGGTTATCCGTCAAAGATGTTCCTTAATTAAGTAACCACCACCCTTCAGGCTTTCGGCCCTCAATCCCCTTCCTAGACACTGATTTAGCAGGAGTCAAATTCCAACACCTTCCCCCTTAGGATAATCTCCTAGCGAGTTCGAGATGTCCCTAAGGCCAACGTCTATCAGATTTTACTTAGGCTTAGGTTGTGCGTGCTTGGAGATGATTTGTGGGCTAAGGAAGGGTAATGACTTCCCCACCTTATCTTGAATTGGGTTTGCCCTTAGAGTTAATTGTGCAAAGTGTACAAGATATAAAAAAGTAGCATTCAAAAGCAAATATCACCCAAGAATATTTCCTAAACTATATGCTATGCATACGTACCTTGTCTCCAGCTCTCTTCAATAGTAATTGTAAAATAAACATAATTAGACAAATGCCTAAAATGCAAGTCTAAACGTTTTTTAAGCAATTAACAATCACTCAAATTACTGTTGGATTAAAATAGGAATGGTGGATAGCAGAAATAGCAAGAATATAACGTACAAAAACTTAATTTTTTTGCGAGCAATATGTCCTGCAAAAAAAAAGTTTTAGTAGTCCAATGAAATTTTTAACTTTTGCAACGCAATTTCTTGAAATTCTGTTTCCTACTTTCGAGAGTAGGGGGACAGAATTTGCAAGTCTTCTCTTGCAAAGCTTGAATACTAGATCTGAATCTTCAAGTCCCTAAAATAACACATCAAACTTGTTAAATAACAAATACACCGTTCCCTTCCTGACAACGGCGCCAAAAATTGATTGCTAAAATGAAAGAACAATCAAAGAGTTAAGAATTTACCGTGTAGCTTGTGGCTAACGGGTCGTGTCCACGAGGAGAAATGCGATGAAAGCTTTTCAGTGTTTCCTTTAGTAATAAAGAATTGTGCTCGTTTTTTAACGAAAAAGAGAATGGAAAGAAGGAGATGATTAAAAGAGAAATTGCAACTTTAGAGAAGGCTTTGGAGAAGGTGATTTAAAAAGCTCGAAAATTGTTTGGTTGATTTTCATAAAGAAGAAAATCTGGGCTCACTATCTCACTACTCAACCGTTTATTCTTCTATTGAAATCCTTAGTGCCTGAACTTGATCATAGGCAAAACTTAAGGTTGACTTTAGAAAGTTTGAAGTAAAGCATATAAAATGGTCGGAAAAGTTAACTCTTTTCTTTAAGAAACCGTTTTGAATCGAATGTTAAATCATCAAGCGCGAAGAAGCAAGTATGAGATAAAAACAAGTTCAAGAGACATTCTTAAAAGAAGTATAAGTTTAAAAATCCAAACCCATCCTCATGTGCCTTCAAGAACACTTTTAAGAAGAAAGGCTTTAAGTTAGGCATGCAAATGATTCATTGGGTCTTTTCAATAAAATCAGAAAAGAAAAAGAATTGGAGAGAGGTACAATAGTGAGCCCAGAAAACTGATTTAGCTACTCATGAAAGTTAAAGAAAAATGCAAGTAAATAACGCAAGACATACTGTAGAATGAGTGGAAGAAAAAGTAGCTCGATTCTTGTATTGATGTCACTTCAATCTTCAAGTACAAGCACTCAATTCTTCTCTCTCATAAGTATTTGTAGTGAACCACAAATTGCAAAACAAAAATACAACTTTTGTACTATCTAACAAAGAGCCTAAACCTTAAAGTATAAATAAAATTCTAATCCTAGTCTTCGCTCCCTTTTTCAGTACAAAACCCTAGCTTTTATAGGCAAAACCTCAGAGGGAAGGGAGTGAGGAGATAAGGGGAGCAAATGCTCCCCTTATCTCCACCAACAAGCCGCGGATCCGCGGCCTGGATGTGGCCAATTGGCCACATCCAGTTGGAGGATAAGTTAGCGAGGATTTGGCTTCCCTTTTGTCTTACTGGATTCACTGTTGCAACTCCCAGATTTGACGAAATGATCTTTGATTTGTTGGCTTCAACCGCTTGATTCAGGGAGATTCATTTCAACTGATTTTCAACCTCTCTGATATGCCAAGATTTGCCTTGATTCCTTAATTTTGAATTTATTCTGAATTAAATTAGAATTTGATGGGCTTTTGGGCTTGTTTCTCCTTTCTTTCTTTTAGCAATTGGGCCTACATTAAACAAAGAAGAAGAAGACTTATTAATAGGATTTATTAGCTAAAAAAGTATGGTAAGGTGACATTGTACATGCAAAATATGTGACCGATCAATGTTCTTTGGTTCAAAATGAGAAATAAATGCATAGTGCCCACAAAGATCATGAAGTTTAGAATGAGTAGTTACCCCTTTTGATACCTCACCTATAATAAGATCATTGGGATGATGTGGAGTGAATCTCCAATCTTTTGGGAGTGGTTGTGTTGTCTCCACTTCAACTTCTTGAACTTCATTTCCTCGTTAACTTTTGGCTTGTCTTCAAGAGTAGGTGAGTCCTTCAAAGTAATCCTCTCCATGTCTTCATTTAGGGAATCTATTTCTACAACATTCTCAATAAACACATTATATTCCTCAAACTTTACATATGTAGATTCTTCAATAGTCAAAGATGATTTATTGAAAACTCTATAAGCTTTACTAGTGTTAGAGTAACTAACAAAAATTGCTTCATATGATTTTGCATCAAATTTACCTAAATTATCTTTAGTATTTAAAATAAAACATTTACAACCAAAAACTTTAAAGTATGAAACATTTGATTTTCTTGAATAATAAATCTCAAAAGATGTTTTAGAAGTGTTTTTGCATAAGAAAACCCTATTTGATATGTAGCAAGAAGTGTTTACGGCCTCGACTCATAGGTATTGAGGGAGACTGTACTCATTTATCATTGTCCTAACCATCTCTTGTAATGTATGATTTTTTCTCTCAACGACTCCATTTTGTTGTGAAGTTCTAGGACAAGATAGTTCATGCTTAATTCCACGTTCTTTGCAAAAAGTGGTAAAGGGTTGATTATTAAATTCACCACCTCTATCACTTCTTATTCTTTAAATAGAAGAATTTTTTTCCTTTTCAACTCTTTTCTTAAAAGCTTGAAAGTGTGGAAAGGCTTGATTTTTATGTACTAAAAAGAAAACCCAAGTAAAACAAGAGAAATCATCAGCTAAAATGAAAACAAAACGATTTCCACTTAGACTTTTAATTTTTGTAGGACCAAACAAATCCATATGGATCAACTCCAAAGGTCATGATGTCATGGTATCCTTGATGGATTTGAAAGAGGACTTGATTTGTTTCCCAAGTTGGCACGCATCGCAAATGCGGTCCTTTTCAAATTTTAAGTAAGGAATACCTTTCACCATTTCCTTGTTGTTTAATCTAGATAGATGATCAAAAGGAATGTGGCCTAATCTTCTATGCCACAACCAAGAGTCATCATCCAAGGCATTCAAACAAGTAGCATTGCATAGCATTTTAGACATATCAATCATGTATACATTGTTTTCATGAAATCCGAAAAATATACATGCATTGGATTGTCTATCAATTACACTACATGCTAGGTCATCAAAAATAACATTAAAACCTTTATCATAAAGTTGATTAACACTCAACAGATTATACTTGAGGCCATCAACTAAAACAACATTTTCTATTAAAGGAGATGTACCAACTTTAACATTACCAATACCAATGATTTTTCCTTTGGCGTCATCTCCGAAGATAACAGTGCTACCTTCATGGTATCTTGATAGGGTTGCAAAGTTGTTGATATCCCAAGTCATGTGCCTTGAGTAACCACTATCAAGATACCACCGCTCCCTACGTCGTTGGTCTTTGAATGTACCTACATCATTTAACAAAATCGTTGAGTTTGGTACCCAAACTTTCTTGGGTCCTTGAATGTTAGTATTCCGAACCAAAACATGATTATGTGATGCATTTATCCTATCATAGCAAAATTTAACCAAATGACCCTTTCGGCCACAATATGTGCATGCATAAACTTTAACATACATGAATGCATGATGAGTGTGTGAAGTGTGGACATGTTTAGGGTGTTTAGCATGATGTAATGGTTGTGATTTATGAACATGAGTGTGTATAGCATGTGATTGATTCTTGGGATATGTTTCTTAGGAAATATAGCCTCTATCTTGTTTTATCAGATTCACATTTCTTTAAAACATCTCCTAATGAGTCAATTTTCTTCTTTAGCATGGAAACCTCATCTTTGTCAACTAGTGGAAATTTACCTTTGCAAGAAATTTTAAAATTATCAAAATCTTTTTGTGTGGAAGAAAGTGTTGAAAATAAATCTTCTTTTTCTATTGTGAGAATGAAAACTTTGTGGTTAAATGATTCATTTTCCTTTTTCATTTTTAAGTATTTCTTTTTGAGAAAATTATAGTTATGAGATAGTTCTTCAAAAGTTTCTCCTAATTCATCTATAGATAATTCACAATCTTTAATGGATGTATAGGGAGTTACCTTGTCTGTGCTTTCATTAGCCATGAAGCACATGTTGGCGGTGTCGACTTCCTCATCGGATTCACTCTCTGAATCCCAAGTAGCCTTTAAATCTTCTTTTTGTATAGCTTCTTGAAAGTGGAGGGTTTGCCTTTGTTCTCCGGACATTCTGCAACTATGTGTCCCAGTTTTTGGCAATTGAAGCAAATGATTTTCTTCTCTTCTTGACCTTGCCATCTTCTTCTATTTTGGAATTTAACCTTGTTTCACATTCTCCGAATGTTCTTCACAAGAAGAGAAAGATCTTCATCATCCTCTTCATCATCATCTTCGTCGGAGTAGGTGGAAGAGCTTTTGAAAGCTATTGCTTTCTTCTTTGGAGGAGCCATCTCTTCTCTTGCTTTTCTTTCCATCTCATAGGACTTGAGATTCCCAATGAGATCGATGAGCTCCATTTCTTCCTTGTCATTGAGCTCCTTCAAAGTTGTAGCTTTGACTTCCCAAGATGGAGGGAGTGCACGGATGATCTTCCTCACTTTTTGGTCATTGTCAATCCCGTCACCTAAAGAAGAAAGACCGTTAGTAATCCTTGTAAATTTAGTGACCATATCATCTATGGTTTCATTCTCTTGCGTGGAAAAGTTTTCATATTGGGAACGAAGAAGGTCAATTTTGGCCCTCTTAACTTGTGAAGTTCCCTCATGAGTGACTAGTAGGTGAGTCCAAATCTCATAGGCAGATTTGCAGTGAATGACTCTAGCAATATCATCGTCATTAAGAGCTTGAAGCAAGACATAGTGTGCACCAGTATTAGCGTCAAACTCTTTCGTGGCAATGTCGGACCAAGTGCCCTCATCACCAAGGGGTGCGCTAAATGGTTTGGTCACCGTCTTTGCAACCCGGCTCCCTAAGGATCGCAAAAACACGGTCATCTTAACCTTCTATATGGGAAAGTTAAGGCCATCAAACTTGGGTGGGGTCTTAATTTCTTCAGCCATTTTTACTAAGTGTATGAGGATGAAATATGAATAGAGTGATTAGCAATATAGGATCTTTCTAAGGATGTTAAGCCAAGAATCTAGAGACCAAATCTCTGATACCAATTGACAAACACTTAGAGGGGGGGTGAATAGGTGTTAATGCTAATCTAATGATCTTTTTAAACAACTAAGTATAAATGATGCAAGCGGTCACTCAAAATAAGAAATTGAAGCCGAATTTCCCGTGAAGGGCTCTAGAACTTCTCCTCTTTGATTCCTCTAGATTATGAGTTGAGGCTCGTAATTACTTTCTTGTTGAAATGAGTAAAGACCGAAAATGCAAGTAAATGAGATGAGTGCAATAATGAAGTGCAAGCAAGTGGTATCACAGGATATAAATGTAAAGCAATGAAAAGCAATAAGGAAACCAATCGCAAACACAAGTAATTTGTTTTGAGGTTCGAGCCACTGCTCTACGTCCCCGCCTTCACCACTATGAAGGATTTTCACTAAATCCACAAAGAAAATTTCCACACCGGAAACTTTACACCCAAGGGGATTACAATTGGTCTACGTAAGACCGGAGTACCCAACTCCAACCAATCCAACCCTTACACAAGAGGGATCTCAACACAAGGAAATACAAGTCACTTGGTGATCAAAAGACCACAAGCTCTCTCTTACAACTTCTTATAGAGTGGAAATAATTTTTGGCTCAAGAAGTGAAGTGAGAAAAATTTTAGTTGTAAAGAAGTAAAAGGAACTTGTAAACTAACTGAAAACTTTTGCAAATGAAAGAACTTTGAAAAGCAATGCAAGTAAACTTTCTTCTCTTTTGAAAAACTTGAAACAATAGAAATTTTTCTTGTCCAAAACAAATAACCAATGACCTCTATTTATAGGAAGTGAATTCATATCATCCATAATGAATTCTAGGTCATTAGGGTAGAGTTTAGCCATTAGAAAATCAGAAATAGGTATAGGAAGCATTAAAATCAAAACAGATTTCAAGAAAGAGCCCTTGGGGGCTTTTGACGGCTGTCGGTCGACCGGGTCGGTCGACCGGTAGGCCACATGGCAAAAGAGCCGTTGGCTTCGGTCGACTGGTCCGGTCGACCGCAGGCTAAATAAAAGGAAATTTTGAACTGTCGGTCGACCGGGCCAGTCGATAGACAAAACCCGAGACTAAGGGTCTTATAATCGGTCGACCGATCGGTCGACCGTAAGGTCTGTTAGTCGATTGGCCCGATCGACCGGCAGACATGCACAGACGTGCACGGCCAAAGCCACAAGGCCCGGTCGACCAGACGTTCGACCGATCTGGCCTGAAATAGGTCCGGTCGACCGCCCGGTCGACCGTAAGGCCTGAAACAGATTTTAAAGAAGGAATTTTCAACTTTGAATAATTTTTGAAATATTTTTAAATGGTTTGAAGTTTAAGTAGCATGCTATAGAGGATGAAATACATGTTTTACTAGATGTAAAAATATGAAATATTTTGAGACATGTATATCAATCAAACATGCACCAAAACCAACAAAACCAAAAACTTGTATTTTGAAAAGTGAATATGTGTGTGTGTGTGTGTGTGTGTGTTTTCTTGAGCACAACTTATCATATCTCACTCTTTAACATACTACTTCTTACAATGGTTCTAGGTGACTACAAGATCTTCAATTTAGGTTTTTCCATAAGCATTGTTGAATAGCTTTAATCCTTGGTACCGATTTGAGTCAATTTGAGTCAAAACAACCTTCCTTTAGGGAAGAAAACATCTTGAATCCTTAGAACCCTGAAACAAACTTAAATACTAAAATATGATTAGTACAAATAACTATATATGTTTTGTAATCATCAAAACTCTAAAACCGGGTGATTGTAACCTTAGGCCAACAGTACACATATTTAAAAACCCACCAAGTCAGATCAGGTCAACCCAATCAACGTCTATTCCTCAACCCCCAAGTCAACTCAAATTCAATCGAGTCACCGACAGGTTCAAGTCCAAGATTTCATTTTATCAATAACGATCTCCTATTTATTAAATCATCGATATCCAAATCAATCAAAATCATAACTAAGCAGTGTCACATCCTCGATCAACGTAATGTTTAGATCATCTCTACATCTAGTAGTCAATATCAATAAGATCATCAATATATCAATCAAACTCACCAATGCGATAATCTAAAAATAATGGATCCTAATAGTTTAGAAGTCAGTCTCATCGTATATACTAGCCTCAAGGGTATTATATTCATACATATCCATGTATCGATAAAACAACCTATCAATAAAGCAACATCATGTCTAATACGTCCTCAATATCCAAAAGAGTTCTAATCAGAATAGTCACCAAACAATTTGTCCGAGAAATACTATATATAAAATATGAATCTCTGACCTCAATCACTAATCAATCATCCTCAAGATCAATACGTTTTTATTCTAGGATTCATTACAAATAGATCAATTACAAGATCAAGTCCGGTCTATGGTATATCAATACTAGGCCTAAGCTAACAATAACAATTTACCTACACATGAAATGATACTGATATAAGCTCATATCAACTACACAAATAAGTTGATCAATCAATAATGTCTCATGAAGTGATACAGTAAGTCAAACGGGTAAAATATGATATAAAGTCACATGAAATAATACAAATAAAACACAATAACGGTAAAGAAGAAAATGACATAAGAACAAACACTCACAACACAATTAAACGAAAACGAAACAAAGAAAAGAAATACTCACCTGAACTCGATCCTGAAAGCACTAAAATCATAAGGCCTGATAAATCTACATGATTCATTCCAATAGAAATTATTAGATTTTTAAAAGGATACTTTACTTAGGAGTTATAATGGGTTTTAATCTTGATTAATTAGTTTTGGGGTTAGGAATATGATCCTCTAGGTCTACTAAATCTAATGATTTAAAACTAATTTCTAATTTTTGTTAGATTTTAATAGGCTTTAAACTATTAAAAATATTTAATGGGTCTAAATTTACCATTAAGGAAAATAGCTTTAAAGTGGGTGATTTGATTTAATTTATATTGGTATTAGTTTAAAATTTTTATCATAGAAAGTAGAAGCATTGTAGAATATTATTTATATTTTTCTTTATTTTTTTGTTATTTTTAATAAATTATTTTAATATACAAATTCACCTTTCTTTCTTCCTTTCTTTCTTCTTTTCTTTTCTTTCCTTCTTTCTTTTCTTTTTTTTTTTATATATACCAAAAACCAGGTCCAGTCCAGGCCCAGGCCTGGTCTGATATTTTCCTTCTTTTTCTTTTTTTTTTAGCACAAGCCTGGCCCAGGGCCTGCCCAGGCCAAGGCCCGGCCAAGGCCTACCCAGGCCAGGCAGGCCCGCCCAGGCGTGGCCTGGGCTCGGCCAGGCCTGGCCTGGACTCGGCCATGCCCAGGCTGGCTGCTCTCGGCCAGGCCGAGAGCAGCAGCCTCTCCCTTTCTTTTTTTTGAAATCTCTTTTTTTGAAATCTTTTATTAAAAATTCTGAAAAGATATATAAATTAAAATTATAAGTTGGTATATCTTCACATGTATTTTAGTTAGATTTTAGATTGGGTTTTTGATGTATATATTATTCATGGAGATCATAGTATGAACATGATTTTGATAAATTGTCAAATAAATTGTGAGAAGATAAATTACTTACTTGGTTTTGACCTCCCCTAGCATCTTTCTCAATCTCTGCACTTCAAGATCCTATTGTTCATGCTTCACTTGAGGAGAAATGAAAGAAGGAGGTGGGAGAGTTGAGTTTAGGGTTTTCTCTTGAGCTAGAAGAGAAAGAAAGAGTTTGGGTCTTTATATAGGTTATTAGATATTTTAGAAACTTGAATCCCAATTAGATTTAGATTGCTTAATTTAGTAGTTAGGATTAAGATGGGAGTTTGAATTGGAATTTGAATTATGATTATTTATTTAAATTAGATTATAAATTTGGATTTGGATTAAGATTAGGATTGAGTTTAGGTTAATGGGTAAGGATCTCAATGGTAATGGGTTATAGATTATTGTGCTTTAGTTAAAAGAAATAAGTAATATGAAGAATAAGAAAATAGACAGTGGGCTTGCGGGCTTAGTTTTTGGGCTTAAAGAAAAATAGAAAAAGATGAAAATAAGGAAGTGAGCTTGACTCATGTGGGCTTAGCATAAAAAGGAAAAGAAAATAAAAGGAAAAGAAGAATGGGCTAAGCTTATTGGGCTTAGAATGATAATAATAATACCACCCATTAATAATAATTTAAAATAACTAAATATAAGTAATAAGAGTCTACAAGTCATAAACAATAATAATACTAATAATGATACTAATTAATAACAATAAGATAATTTTTTAAAATAATTATGTTGTATTATTAAATAGGGAATATTACATTCTACCCACGTTAACAAAAATTTCGTCCTCGAATTTTCGATAAAGTAGGGAATGATATAATCAAGTTAAGAAGAAGATGAAGCTTCCACACTACTTCTCACTGCATCAAGACTTCACCACGCTTCCGCTGCGCGCTCTGATCTCTACTACCGGCTTTAAAATGAAGTGATCAAACTCAGAAGGCAAAATCAGGAAAATAGAATTGGAAAGAGGATAGGAATCAAGATGGAACCCAGATTACTCTAAAAATAGAGTTGAAATGAAGGATATCAACAGGTCAAAGAGATAGATATCAAAATGGGGAACGGTCAATTCCAAATGGACTCAATATCATCGTATGAATATTATATGTTTATTGCAATGTAAATATGACTTGTCTCGGGTTATAGGTATGAACTAGGTTCTCCTTTTATGTTGAACCTGGCTCTGATACCAAGAAAACCCTGTCACGCCCCGCTTCCCAAAATAGCGGAAACAGAGTCGCGACGAAGGTCGGCGACCTATATACGTGAGGAAAATACCCCACGCATACACGCTAAGCCTAAAGTAAGTAGAACAAGCTATAAAATCTACTGTGATATATCAATATCACTGCAATATGACATATAAATATCTAAGATAATGATAGTAGATGAATATAAGAAAGAAATGGCAACAGGATGCGATATAGATAGAATCAGGAAAATAACATGAATAAAAGAGCAAGAATACCTAAAATCAAGGAAAGAGAGACTCTAGCTTCTCGTAACGCGTACGATCACACGAACACTTGAACAATATAAGAAAGTGTCCAAAAAATCCCTGGATGTGTGAATCTAGGATCGTCAGAAGTGACCTAATGAGTGTGTGCATAAAGGAAAAGGTGTTCGTGTATAACAACATCATAACTGAAATAAAATATAACAGAATAATCAATGTCAAGAACAAAGTTATGAACGATATATAACTGGTATCTTTACCACTAATGTCAAGATGTGTAACCTAGCATATATCACTAGTCTGGTATACAATCAGGTCATGTGTATAATCATATGTCGATCATAGTTATATACGTACAATCAGGTGATCACGGTCAGTCACAATACATTAACAGTTTATCATTATTAATTATGTCAGCGAACACCAATTGCCACATGTAATAGACGCATCTCATACTATGCCTACTATGTAAAATCACCTAGAGGGGGGTGAATAGGTGATGGCTAATCTAATGGTCACTAAATGCGGAATTAAAAACTTATATGACCTAAACTAAAATTTTTAGCTAAACACCACGTATAACACAAGAGTGTAGCCGAATTCCCCGTGAAGGGCTCTAGACTAACTCCTCAAGATTCCTCTAAATAAGAGTTGAGGTGTCGCGTTGGCTCTCTTGGTTGAATACAAGTGTTAGCAAACAATCCCCATGCATATAACAATTAAGCACAATAAGAATATCAAGCATGTAAAGATAAACATAATAGAAGCATGCAAGATATAAATAAGGAGATAGAGAGAGAGTGAACAATCGCAAACACAAGGGATTTGTTTCGAGGTTTGAGCACCCTTGCTCTACATCCCTGCCTTCACACTTGAAGGATTTCCACTAGAATCGATCCCACCGGATCACTCCTCGGTGCCGCAACACCTACAAGCCGAGTTCACACTTGAACTCCTTGGGCTCTCTAGCCCGTACACACCGCAAGCCCACAAGCTCGCCGAGGCCGCTCCTCAAATACCGAGTCCTCACTAGAACCTGAAACACCGCAAACCCGCAACTCCGCCTCCTCAAAGTATAAAATAGAACTTTGGTGATCACAACTCTTGATCACCTAAAATCCTCTCACAACAAATCCTCCTATAGGTAGATATAGCAATGGATAGCTCAAGTGTTGTGTGAGAAAACAAGGATTGAAATGGTAGAGGAAAAACTCAAAGAAATCTCTTTTAACACTCTTGATAAAAACTCCCCTTTGATTGAAAATATTTGCTCTCAAATAAGTGGAGAAAACCTCTTGAAAGAGTAGGAAAAACTGTTGTAAAAATCCACTTAAAATCTTATCTAAAACAGCCCCCAAATGGCCCAATTTATAGAGCTCCAAAAAACTAGCCGTTATGGGCCAGACAGAGCTGACGGTCGACCGCCCGGTCGACTGCCAATGGTCAGATTTCTGACCGTTGGGGCAGCGGTCGACCGGCCCGGTAGATCGAACCTCTGGAACAGAGAGCAGACTCTCTGCCGGTCGACCTTCCCGGTCGACCGAGGATTTCCAGAGAGCAAAGCTCTCTAGACGGTCGACCGTCTCGGTCAACGGCCCTCCAGCCAGACTCGTGCACATCTGTGCACGTCGCGCGGTCGACCGGCCCGGTCGACCGGCTGAAGCCAGGTCAGGGATTTCTGGGAAAGAAAAACTTGATCATTTTGGCTCAATTAAAATCCCATAAAATCATGAAAAATCTACAAAAATAGTTTTACCAATATTCTTTGATAAACAAACATGCTTGCACAAAATCAAGGCATGTTACAAATAATTTTGGACTATTTTTGTAACTTGAAAATTTTGGCTTAAAAACGAAAACTATATTTTCCAAAATTGATTTTTCCAAAACTTGTTTTCCAAATTTCTCCAAAATACAAAAACAAGATATTCTAAACTCTTTTAAAGCATAGTGTGTATGGATATGATCCACTTCACAAAATATGGTGAAATATCTATATTTTTGACATTAAGCTCTAAATATGATTTTGGTTAAAACATAATACTTGAATATTAAAAACCATACTGGTATTTTTCAAAAAGAAAACTCTTTTGTATTTTTCTAAAATAAAAATTCTTTTATGAAAACTCATCTAGTCAAGAGTGTGTGTGCATATAGATATACTTGAGCAATCCACCAACTATTCTATCCTTTACATTTTATCTAAAAAATAAATCTTATAAAAACAAACCTCGACACAAGTCTTCATCTTCTTGAAGTCTTCACTTGAAGTCTTCTCATCTTCTTGACTTGGTCCAAATATGATCCAAAGAGCTAGACTCCTCTTGAGTACTTGATGTGGTCTTGATGCACAAGCTCTTGAATCAAACCGTGCTAGCTCCAAAACTTGACTTTAAATCCTTTGTTGAAGCTATGCACCTACTAAGATCTTGATCATAAATCTGTCACTAATTAAACACAAGATCATTAGTACAATAACTACATGAGTTGGTCATCATCAAAACTAGAGTGGTGGGTCTTCGGGCCAACAATCTCCCCCTTTTTAATGATGTCAAAACTCATGAAGTTATATATGCATGGATTAAAGTAAAGCTCCAAAGAAGCTCCCCCTTAACTCATGCATAACAAATAAACAAATAAATATGCAATAAAAGCTCATAAATATGTATGCAAATGTATGGAGATAAACATGCCAATCAAGCATAAAACAAATCAAATTCTTTTTCTCCTATTTGCAACATAAAACATATATGCATAAACATAAATACTTCTCCCCCTTTATGAATAAAGTAAGGAAAACATGCATATAAACTAAATACTTCTCCCCTTTTTGTCAATCATCAACAAAGGGGCTAAAGTAAAAACAAAATTTCTCCGCCTTTTTGTCCGAAACATAGAATCAATAAAGGGGTAATCATAAACAAATCAATAGAAGGTTATATGCGATATACATTCATGAAGAGGAAGACGCTAAGTTAGCTTCCCTACATATATGCATTACATGAAGAAGGGATGACAAGCCCTAATTCACATAACACATAATCTGTAATGCATAAGAGGAGATGTGAAGCACCCCCTACACACGTGTATCACATAAAGAAGAGTTGTCAAGCTCCTCAATACAAGATACACTCAACATGAATCTATATGTAGAAGAGATGTTAAGCTCTCCTTGCATATAGGCAATACAAATCAAAAATGATTTGATTTTTAATTGTTCAAAAAAAAATTTGAATTTTTCTCAATAAAACAAATTTTGAGATATCTTAGTAAATTAAAAAAAATTTTAAGGTACCACTTGTAATCAAATTTGAAGAAAATACCAATTGAAAACAAATTATGTTGATACCAATTGTAAAATAAACATTACAAATTTTGAATTTTTCAAATAGGCAATACATATTGATACCAATTGTAAATTTATAGCAAATTTGAAATAGAAACATATTGATATCAATTGAAAAGCCATGCATAAGCTTTATTAAAATGTCAATTGAGATACCAATTGAAAATAAAGTTTTAACTTAAGTTTAGCATAAACTTTGTGCTTTAAAAATGTAAACCAATTGTAAAACAAGCACACGAAAATCATATATATGTATGAAAAGAGAATACCAATAGCAATTGATATTATGGAAATAATGAAGCATACATATATAGAAAACAAAATATAAGTATATACAAAATTATCAATTTAGATACCAATTGAAAAGATCCAATGATACCAATTGAAAATAACAATGTAAATCAAGTATATAACTCATAACCTACCACCCATTATATGCTCAAGATAAAAGATTTTTCAATTAAGCTTACAAGGCATACTCGCCCAGCCATCCGCCCATTAAGGGAATAGGTAGGGGTTTTCAAAATAGGTTTGAAAATATTTTTATTGAAAATCACTACCAAATGAAGAACAATAATTAGTTAGATTAATTTTTGAAAAACTAGTTAAAGATCCTTCAAAACATGAAATAAAATCATATGTTTTTCATGAATCATACCAAATACACAAAAGTTGACACTCAAATTCCATGAAGCTCAAAAATAATCATGAAACAAAGTCATGAACAAACAAATAAAAGGTGAGTGCACAAGAATCATGTAATTAGCATTTTTCATGAAATTAATCAATAAAGCTCATGAATATTAATTTATTTTTATAAACAAAACATGAAAATTTATTTTTCATCTTAAAACAAACTTCAAGGTATATGTATGTTTTTATCCAATCCTAACAATATGCATACATATCCCAAACATAAAAGAGTCTATTAATAGTGTTTGCATGAAGGCAAGAGACTCAAAAAGGGTATACATGTATATTTATTAGATTTGAATAAAAATGCATATACATGAAGCAAAAACATGAAAATAGGCAAAACAAGTGTAAATGAGAGAATCATCAAAACGAGGCTATACATATGCATATAGTGAGTACAAATGAACAATGAAGTGCAAACATATATGAATCAATTTGTTGCTCACTACGTGTACATGTATAAATCCAAGTTTTAATAAAAATTACATTTAAACTAGTATTTACCACATGAAGCATAAAAACAATTAAAACATGAACATGCCAAAATATGATAAATGAATAAAGCATGTACACTAAATTAGGAGTTTAGAGATAGTTACCAAACCAAAGAACTAAGCTCTAATTCTCCAAAACATGGTGGTTGTCCCACCAAACCTCCTTGATAGCGGTGCATCAAATATGTGTCCATCTAGTCCATGTGCATCCACCATCAAAGCACCTTCCCTCTCACGTTTTGCGAGAGCCCTCACCTACATCAAATACACAAGGTGGGAATTTTGGTATCCATTTTCTTTTAGGTCCTTGGGGGTTAGCTTTGTAAGGGACCCAAACATTTTTATTAGCAAAATTGAAAACATTTATCTTATCATAACAAATTTTGTTAAATGGCCTTTGCGGCCATAATGTGTACACTTGTATACCTTAGTATGCATATGAGTGTGAGTGTGAGCATGACGTGTAACATAAGCATATGCATGATGAGGATGATGTGCATGGACATGTGGAGCTTGTTTCTTTGAAAACAAGGACTCCAATCTAGAATGATTAAATGCACATGTGCTCAAAGTTGAGCTCAAACAATTTATTTTATTTTTCAAAAGGTTAATCTCATTTTTATCAATGGTGGCATAAAAAGCATGGTGAGATTGACAATCATTTTTCTTTTCTTTTGAAAAACATTTTCTTTTTCATTTTCAATAATTTTTCTTTTAAAGAAGTGTTTTCTTGAAAAGCAACTTCCTTTTGTTTTTCCACCAAAACAATTTTATTTTTCAATGAAGTGTTTCCTTCACAAAGATCACTCAATTTAGACATCAAGGAAACATTCTCATTTTTTAAAATTTCATTTTCTTTTTCAATGCATGCAACCTTATTTCTAAATGAATCATTTTCTTTTAGCATGCAATCAAAATTCTTTTTCAAATTTTTATTATCTTTCTTAAGCATGTCATATTTTTCAAGTAATAGTTGACAAAATGAAGTAAGCTCATCATATGAAATGTTATCTTCATCTACCTCAGATTCGGTAGTTACCTCAAGGGGGTTGTCCCCTTGGACCATGTAGCACATGTTAGAGGTGTCACTTTCAACATCCGAGTCGCTCCCCGCATAGTATAGATCTTTTTCGCCAAGGGAGATGAGGGTGTTCCATGCTACAAAAGCCGAATCAATATTAGAAACCCTAGATAAATAATCATCATTTAGGGTTGATTTTATAGCATGAAGGGCTTTTGCATTAGCCTGAAAATTATTGTCATTTAAACAATATGAATTTTTAGTGATGGCAAAATAAACATGAATGCCTAGGGCCTTGAGGTATAAGGACATCTTCACCTTCCATATATGGATGTTAAGAATGTCAAAAGTGGGAGGTGACATGGAAATTCATGGTGTGTGTACAAAATATTGTGATTAGCCAAAAATGAGGATCTTTAATTCTAGGTTGTAAGAACCAAATCAAGAGCACTTGGCTCTGATACCAATTGCAAAATCACCTAGAGGGGGGGTGAATAGGTGATGGCTAATCTAATGGTCACTAAATGCGGAATTAAAAACTTATATGACCTAAACTAAAATTCTTAAGCTAAACACTACGTATAACACAAGAGTGTAGCCGAATTCCCTGTGAAGGGCTCTAGACTAACTCCTCAAGATTCCTCTAAATAAGAGTTGAGGTGCCGCGTTGGCTCTCTTGGTTGAATACAAGTATTAGCAAACAATCCCCAAGCATCTAACAATTAAGCACAATAAGAATATTAAGCATGTAAAGATAAACACAATAGAAGCATGCAAGATATAAATAAGGAGATAAAGAGAGTGTGAGCAATCGCAAACACAAGGGATTTGTTTCGAGGTTCGAGCACCCTTTCTCTACATTCCCGCCTTCACACTTGAAGGATTTCCACTAGAATCGATCCCACCGATCACTCCTCGGTGCCGCAACACCTACAAGCCGAGTTCACACTTGAACTCCTTGGACTCTCTAGCCCGTACACACTGCAAGCCCATAAGCTCGCCGAGGCCGCACCTCAAACACCGAGTCCTCACTAGAACCCGAAACACCGCGAACCCGCAAGTCCGCCTCCTCAAAGTACAAAATATAACTTTGTGATCACAACTCTTGATCACCTAAAATCCTCTCACAACAAATCCTCCTATAGGTAGATATAGTAATAGATAGCTCAAGTGTTGTGTCAGAAAACAAGGATTGAAATGGTGGAGGAAAAACTCAAAGAAATCTCTTTTAACACTCTTGATAAAACTCCCCTTTTGATTGGAAATATTTGCTCTCAAATAAGTGGAGAAAACCTCTTGAAAGAGTAGGAAAAAAACTGTTGTAAAAATCCACTTAAAATCTTATCTAAAACAGCCCCCAAATGGCCCAATTTATAGAGCTCCAAAAAACTAGCTGTTATGGGCCAGACAGAGCTGACGGTTGACCACCCGGTCGACCGCCAACGGTCAGATTTCTGACCGTTGGGGCAGCGGTCGACCGGCCCGGTCGACCGAAACCTCTGGAACAGAGAGCAGACTCTCTGCCGGTCGACCGTCCCGGTCGACCGAGGATTTCCAGAGAGCTTTGCTCTCTGGACGGTCGACCGTCTCGGTCGACCGGCCCTCCAGCCAGACTTGTGCACATCTGTGCACGTCGCGCGGTCGACCGGCCTGGTCGACCGACTGAAGCCAGGTCAGGGATTTCTGGGAAAGAAAAACTTGGTCATTTTGGCTCAATTAAAATCCCATAAAATCATGAAAAATCTACAAAAATAGTTTTACCAATATTCTTTGATAAACAAACATGCTTGCACAAAATCAAGGCATGTTACAAATAATTTTGGACTATTTTTGTAACTTAGAAATTTTCGCTTAAAAACGAAAACTGTATTTTCCAAAATTGATTTTTCCAAAACTTGTTTTCCAAATTTCTCCAAAATACAAAAACAAGATATTCTAAACTCATTAAAGCATAGTGTGTATGGATATGATCCCCTACACAAACATGGTGAAATATCTATGTTTTTGACATTAAGCTCTAAATATGGTTTTGGTTAAAACATAATACTTGAATACCAAAAACCAAACCGGTATTTTTCAAAAAGAAAACTCTTTTGTATTTTTCTAAAATAAAAATTCTTTTATGAAAACCCATCTAGTCAAGAGTGTGTGTGCATATAGATATACTTGAGCAATCCACCAACTATTCTATCATTTACATTTTATCTAAAAACAAAATCTTATAAAAACAAATCTAGACACAAGTCTTCATCTTCTTGAAGTCTTCACTTGAAGTCTTCTCATCTTCTTGACTTGGTCCAAATATGATCTAAAGAGCTAGACTCCTCTTGAGTACTTGATGTGGTCTTGAAGCACAAGCTCTTGAATCGAACCGTGCTAGCTCCAAAACTTGACTTTAAATCCTTTGTTGAAGCTATGCACCTACTAAGATCTTGATCATAAATCTGTCACTAATTAAACACAAGATCATTAGTACAATAACTACATGAGTTGGTCATCATCAAAACTAGAGTGATGGGCCTTCGGGCCAACATACTACACGCGCCAATCGAGGTCCTCAGTTATTGAAATTTATCGGTTAGAGACGTTGTCTGTGTTTTAGGTGGGTCCCATGCATATCCGGGACCACGGCCCAGACTCTGGGCGCTGAACCAGGACCTACCGCGAGGTAGTCAGGAACGTGTATAACAGGTCAGGTACATGTATAACATGTATAACAGGAATAGGAATAGGACGGGGTGCCAGTCACCCCATGGGAACCCTGCAGTGGAACCCTCTTTCGGCTGCGCAACCTATATCATAGGTTCACCCAAAATACAAAGGCTGTCTCCTCTATCAATTTCCCCAATCTCAGTGTAAGTTGTTTAATGTCATGTTATTAGTTTATCAAGATTATTTAATGTGCATGTTACTTAGATCACTAGGATAACCGGTGGGCAACAACGTCAATATGTGTAATCAGGATGCTGGTATAACAGGATATATAATGTCAGTAAACAGGACACCGGTAAAACCTGATATGTAACAAGTATAACATCAGGGTGTTGTTACCGTGTAACATTATCTTTCCAGTAGTTAAGTAACATGGACAATAGTACAGGTAGATATCATGTATAATCAATCATGTTTTCTAGGCAAATCATGATATTCAGGGTGAGTAATGATCTGCTGTCATGAATAGAATAATCCGACAAAGCATATAATTAACTCAGGTCAAAGTCATCGACATATTTATCCTCTAAGTCACTGATATATCTGAACCTCAGTAACTGAAATAAATACAAGTTCTGCTACATCTAATCAAATCCTCATATTTTAATTTGATCAAGATTATCACACACTCTCACTCTATCAAGGTCAATCACAGAATCCCAAAGTCAAGTAACATATCAAGTACACATATTTAAAAACCCACCAAGCCAGATTAAGTCAACCCAAACAACGTCTATTCCTCAACGCTCAAGTCAACTCAAGTCCAATCGAGTCTACCGACAGGTTCAAGTTCAAGATTTCATTTTATCAATAAAGATCTCCTATTTATTAAATCATCAATATCCCAATCAATCATAATCATAAGTAAGCAGTGTAACATTCTCAATCAACTTAGTATCTAGATCACCTCCACATCTTTTAGTCAATATCAATAAGATCATTAATATATCAATCAAACTCACCAATGCGATAATTCAAAAATAATGGCTCATAACAGTCCAGAAGTCAGTCTCATTATATACACTGGCGTCAAGGGTATTATAATCATACATATCTATGTATCGATAAAACAACCCATCGATAAAGCAACATCATGTCTAACACATCCTCCATATCCAAAAGAGTTCTAAAAAGAATAGTCACCAAACAATTTGTCCGACAAATACTATACATAAAATATGAATCTCTGACCTCAATCACTAATCAATCATCATCAAGATCAATATGTTTATATTCTAGGATTCATCACAACGTAGGTCAATTACAAGATCAAGTCCGGTCTATGGTATATCAATACTAGGCCTAAGCCAACAATGACAATTTACCAACACATGAAATGATACTGATATAAGCTCATGTGAACTACACAAATAAGTTAATCAATCAATAATGTCTCATGAAGTGATACAGCAAGTCAAACGGATAAAATATGATCTAAAATCACATTAAATAATACGAATAAAACACAATAACGGTAAAGAAGAAAATGATATAAGAACAAACACTCACAACACAATTAAATAAAAATTAAACAAAGAAGAGAAACACTCACCTGAACTCGATCCTGAGTCCAAAGCACTAAAATCATAAGGCCCCGATGAATCTACATGATTCATTCCAATAGAAATTATTAGATTTTTAAAAGGATATTTTACTTATGAGTTATAATGGGTTTTAATCTTGATTAATTAGTTTGGGGTTAGTAATATGACCCTCTAGGTCTACTAAATCTAATAGATTTAATTTAAACTAATTTCTAATTTTTGTTAGATTTTTAATAGGCTTTAAACATTTAAAAAAATTTAACGGGTTAAAATTTACCATTAAGGACAATGGCTTTAAAGTGAATGATTTGATTTAATTTATATTGGTATTAGTCTAAAATTTTTATCACAGAAAGTAGAAGTATTGTAGAATATTATTTATATTTTTCTTTATTTTTTGATATTTTTAATAAATTATTTTAATATGCAAATTCACCTTTCTTTATTCCTTTCTTTCTTCTTTTTTTTTTCTTTCCTTCTTTCTTTTTCTTTTTCTTTTTATATATCCAAAAGCCTAAGCCCAGCCTTGGCCCAAGCTGGACTAGGCCAGACCAGGCCAGGCCCAGGCCTGGTCCAATATTTCCTTCTTTTTCTTTTTGATTAGCACAGGCCTGGCCCTGTTCTGCCAGGCCCAGGCCCGGCCATGCCTGGCCTAGGCTCGGCCATGCCCGATCGGCTGGTCTCGGCCTGGCCGAGAGCAGCAGCCTTTCCCTTTCTTTTTTAAAATCTCTTTTTTTTTTGAAAATCTTCTGTTAAAAATTCTAAAAAATATATAAATTAAAATTATAAGTTGGTATATCTTCACATGTATTTTAGTTGGATTTCAGATTGGGGTTTTGATGTATAAATTATTCATGGAGATAGTATGAACATGATATTGATAAATTGTCAAATAAATTGTGAGAAGATAAATTACTTACTTAGTTTTGACCTTCCCTAGCATCTTCCTCAATCTCTGCACTTCAAGATCCTTTTGTTCATGCTTCGCTTAACGAGAAAAGAAAGAAGGAGGTGGGGGTTAGGTTTAGGGTTTTCTTTTGAGGTAGAAGAGAAAGAAAGAGTTTGGGTCTTTATATAGGTTTTTAGATATTTTAGAAACTTGAATCCCAGCTAGATTTATATTGCTTAATTTAGTAGTTAGGATTAAGATGGGAGTTTGGATTGGAATTTAAATTATGATTATATATTTAAATTAGATTATAGATTTGGATTTGGATTAAGATTAGGATTGGGTTTTGCGTTAATGGGTAAGGATCTCAATGGTAATGGTTATAGATTATTGGGCTTTAGTTAAAAGAAATAAGTAATATAAAGAATAAGAAAATAAAGAGTGGGCTTGCAGGCTTAGTTTTTGGGCTTAAAGAAAAATAGAAAAAGATGAAAATAAGAAGTGGGCTTAGCATAAAAAGAAAAGAAAACAAAAGAAAACAAAAGAAAAAGGAGAATGGGCTGAGCTTATTAGACTTGAAATGAAAATAATATTACTATCCATTAATAATAATTTAAAATAACTAAATATAAACAATAAGAGTCTACAAGTCATAAACAATAATAACACTAATAATGATACTAAATCAAGTTAATTAATAATAATAAGATAATTTTTTAAAATAATTATATGGTATTATTAAATATGGAATATTATAGGAATTATCATTTGTGACATGGATAATCTTGACTACATGATGTTCCTGGACTTGTCATATTGTTTTTAACTTGTGATCCTGTGACCTAATAATAATGATATATGATATTACTCATCTAGGTTGGTTCATGCTCATTATATACATGTCATAGTATACATAAATGACCTTATTTTACATAATCTAGTGTTCTATTACTCTCGTTGGTATCTTACCTATCAGCTTATATTACCGTCAGATTTATAATTCATTGATTCTAGTGCTCTACTTATATTGCCTCTTTACTTTCAAATTTTCATATTATTGTTTTCTCTTTCGTGTATGCACTTGTTTGTCCACTTCTGACGGACCTTGATGTTTCAGCATCAGAGCTTAAGGAAACTGATTAGCCACTGTTCGAAGGAATACAAGAAGATTACCAGCATGAGTCTGAAGTTTCTTATCTTATGTATTTTGGTATTTTATCTCGTTATGATGTCCCAATACCAAAATTGTATCTCCTTTTATTTCTGCTTTGTTATGTTTCAAATCTTGTATCCATACAAAGGCTATTGTAGATGTATGTCTTTTATGTGAAATGAAACATCTGGTTGTCTTTTGTACATGTGTGCGAGAATTTGGCTCCTTTACTGCAGAGTAAGGTATTCACGGAAGAGATTTTCCTCATCGTGAGTATCTGTTGGCCATCGTCACGTGCCCATATTTCGTATTTTAGGAAGCAGGGCGTAACATACTGCATGTCCACAAATAAAAAGTACTCAAATAAAAAACCCAAGTTAACTCCATAGAATCTCTCTCCCCTTTTTTGTCATCAACAACAGAGGTCAATCTTCTTGAAAGTCGGGATCTTCAGGAGGAGCAGGTGCCTCAAAAGGAGCCGGACCGATGTAGGAAGCGGCTACGAGTGGCCTTTCGTAAGTGGAGCAGGCCAAGCTTCCTTACTGTAGGTCTCGTCGACACAAGTCTGGAGATAGCGAATAGAAGTGCAGATATACTGCAGGTCATTATCAATTTTGTGCACCATTGATTAGTCCCCAATATTGCATAATTTTTACCACATCTGCACAATTATCTTATATAAAGTACTGCTAATAATGTTAGCTTGTGTGACTCTAGGTCCATGGTATGCAATGGAAAAGAAGACCCTAAATCACAATTTAATAGGTGATTAAAGGCCTACAAAGTAGTCGTTGACTCTAGGAGGAGATTCTGTCAGACCTGGGAACTCAAATCAGAAATCCAGAGACTACAACTGATAGGGGACAGAAGTGACCACACACAGCAGGCGGCACACGCAGCACCGCCCTGGAAGGGTCACGTTTTCGCACCCTGGCCGCGTTTTCGCGGCCATACTGGCACGACCACGCTAGTGCCTCAGGCCAGGGGTTGTCCCTGGCCCCCTTCCCCTGGTGCCTATAAATAACCCCCTTGGGGGTTCTTCAAGGAAATATCCAGAGTTTAGGAGTTGTTGTTATCATGTTTTTAGGAGTTGTAGTTATTTTGTTCCCTTCTTCTAGTTTTAGTTTAGCCATTAGAGCGAAAGAGAGAGAGAGAGAGAGAGAGAGAGAGACTGTGTGTGTGTATAAAAGTTGTATTTGAAGGGTGACAAGCTTATACAAGTAATTACTTCTCTTTCTTCTTTCTGTTTATTAGTTGTTTTCATTTGCTTCTACCTCCTTATTTTAGTGTAATACTCTTTCTCTTTACTTCTTCTCTCTTGTTGTTTCTTTTACTACCATGTCTAACTAACTCTTTCATTGTATGGCTAACTAACTACTAACCCACTAATCTCTAACAACTTGATTGATAACCCAAATGAGTCAATAGTGTCAAACAAGCCTTGTGCAAACGAGAGCTATGACATCTTAAGACGAGGGTTCTAACTCTAACTTACCTACAAGTATTCTCTTTCTTATATTTCATGCTTAACGGGTTTTTGATGATCTATGGATTGTAAACTTTACTTATTTTTGTAAGTTAGAGATATTCCTTTTAACTTCGTCGATACCATTAGTGCACTTATTTCTTCCTTATTCTCGCCTTCTATTGGATCTTGATAAGAGAATGTCCAAGTTTTGCCGTGTGAAGCTAAGTTAAAGGAAGGACTTGAAAAGTCACCTAGAGGGGGGGTGAATAGGTGACAATGCTAATAAAAGGGCAAATAAAAATTTAAATCTACAACAATCACAATCAAGAATCACAAAATGAATGCAAGCAAGTAAGTATGACAATGAATATGATGAGCAAGTAATAAGTGCAAGCTAAGTAGAGTAAGGATTGCAAGAATGTAAACCAATCGCAAACACAAGGATATGTTATCGAGGTTCGAGCACCCAGCTCTACTCCCCGCCTTCCCCAGAAGGATTCTAGCTACTTCCACTATCACAAAGATCAATTACAACCGGAGTACCCAACTCCACAATTACAATCACAAGAATCTCTGAGTAGTCACAAGACTACAAACTCTCTCTTTCAAAAATCTCTTCCCTTACAAAGGTCCTTAGAGAATAATGAGTAGAATTGAAGCTCTTTTGTGTGTAAGGAAAAGAAATTGAAATCAGAGAAAAACTTTTGAAAACCCTTCAGAAAATTGAGAGAATTTAGCACAAAAACCAAGAACTTTTGAAAGCCTTAAACTTTTGAATTTTGTAGCAATAAAATGTTGTAACCAATCTCTCCCCAAACACCCCTATTTATAGGAGAGGGCTAGGGTTTAGGGATAAAACATAATTACTGATGTTTAGGAGGTAATTAGATCAAAATATATCCTTAAACGAATTTTTAAACACAAAAGACAAAAATAAACAGCTCACTTAAAATCTGCCCGTTACTGTTCAACGGACACATCGGTCGACTGGGCCGGTCGACCGGTAGTTCAAAAATTCGACCGTTATAGGCTAGCGGTCGACCGACCCGGTCGACTGAGAAAACCTGTGAGCAAAAACAATATCTCGGTCGACCGCCCCGGTCGACTGGCAGACATGCACACTGATACGTGCATCTGCCAGAACTGCGGTCGACTGGTCCGGTCGACCGGACCAGACTTACACAGACTCGGTCGACTGTCTCGGTCGACCGGATCAGGTCAAAAATCATTTTTGGAAAAGAAAATAAAGAGGATTTTGATTTTAACAAAAATACTTTTGAACAGGGAATAAATTTAAACATAAAGATGTATTTGTAGGCAAAAACTTGTATGCAAAATATTTTGTATAATTTATAAGAAATTATTTTGGAATGAGCATGTGCGCAAAAACGTGTGTGATAGAGCTTCAAACCTATCCACTATTCTTTAACATACTATAAACTAAAAAACAAATTACATGAAGACTTCTTGTGCTATCTTCAAGTCTTTGAGCCATCCAATGCCTTGCTAGTGCCTTCTCTTCTATGATCCTTCCTTGATGTGCAATTTGCCTTCCTTACTTTGTGGAACTTAGAAGTTCTTGCAATAGCTAAGCAAATGGTCTCTAAACATGGTACAAACCTGAAACTTATCTTAACAAACTTATTAGTACCAAATAGCTCTAATTTGGTTTGTCATCATCAAAACACAAAACAATTGGAGAGTGTAACCTCTTGGGCCAACAATCTCCCCCTTTTTGATGATGACAAAACAAATAGGCCATTAACAAAAATATAGGGAGGAGAAAACTCCCCCTCAAATTATGCTATACATAAAACACAAGAATATGCTCTAGATACCAATAATTGAAATGATGCACCAATTATTGAAACTAATAAAAACAAGTATATAAAACACAAAAATTGCTCTTGATACCAAAAATACCAAAACAACTAAAACACAAGAATTCATAAATCCAAAACATATAAATTCATAAAACTTTATTTTTGTCCATGTAAACTTATTCTCCCCCTTTTTGTCATACATCAAAAAGGTTATGAAAAACATGTCTATTCAATAATACAAACATTAAGTTCTCCACAAATAAACGAAAATCTAGCAAAATCAAGAGGTTTAGTGAAAATATCGGCTAGTTGTAAATCCGTGAAAACATAATCAATATCTATATCACCTTTCTCAAAATGATCTCTAAGAAAGTGATATCTAATCTCAATGTGCTTGGTCTTACTATGTTGATTTGCATTTTTGGTCATGTGTATAGTACTAGTATTATCACATAATATTTTTATATGATCAAAGTGCAAATCAAAATCAAGGAGAGTAAGTTTCATCCAAAGGACTTGTGCACAACAAGCCCCCGCGGCAACATACTCCGCCTCGGCGGTTGAGAGAGCTACGGAATTTTGTTTCCTAGAGGACCATGAAACAAGACAATTACCAAGAAATTGACATGTCCCACTAGTACTCTTTCTATCTACTCTACAACCCGCATAGTCGGCATCCGAATAACTAGTCATTGAAAAATCTATAGTTTTCGGATACCAAAGACCCATTCCAATAGTGCCCTTAATATAACGAATAATGCGTTTTACCGCAATAAGATGAGACTCTTTAGGACACGATTGAAATCTAGCACAAAGACACACACTAAACATGATATCCGGCCTACTTGCCGTCAAATATAAAAGACTTCCTATCATGCTTCTATATAATTTAATATCAACATTTTTACCTTGTTCGTCCTTATCAAGCTTGGTAGTAGTTGCCATTGGAGTGTTGCAAGCCTTTGATCCTTCAAGCCCAAACTTCTTTACTAGCTCCTTTGCGTACTTGGCTTGGTTAATGAAGGTTCCGTCTTGCAATTGCTTGATTTGGAGTCCAAGGAAGAAATTGAGCTCACCCATGGAAGACATTTCAAACTCTAGTTGCATTACCTTTTCAAACTCCTTGCACAAATGCTCATTAGTAGATCCAAAAATTATATCATCAACATAAATTTGCACAATTAAAATATCATTATCAACATGCTTAGTAAAAAGAGTTGTGTCTACTTTCCCTTTAACAAAATCATTTGAAATGAGAAAACTAGAAAGCCTTTCATACCAAGCTCTTGGAGCTTGTTTCAATCCATACAAAGCTTTATCAAGTTTAAAAACAAAATCGGGATGAACATAATCAACAAAACCGGGAGGTTGAGCAACATAAACTTCTTCATTAATAAAACCATTTAAAAATGCACTTTTTACATCCATTTGAAAAAGTTTAAAATTTTTAAAACATGCAAAAGCTAGTGTCATCCGTATGGCTTCAAGCCGTGCTACGGGTGCAAAGGTCTCCTCAAAGTCAATTCCCTCAACTTGAGTGTAACCTTGGGCCACTAACCTAGCTTTATTCCTAATGACATTTCCGGACTCATCCATCTTGTTTCTAAAGATCCACTTAGTATCAATTATTGGTCTATCGTGGGGCTTAGGAACAAGGTGCCAAACTTGGTTGCGCTCAAATTGATTGAGTTCCTCTTGCATGACAAGCAACCAATATGGGTCCGTCTCGGCTTCGAGAATGTCTTTTGGTTCAAAATGAGAAATGAAAGCAAAGTTACCACATAGGTCATGGAGTTTGGAGCGCGTTGTGACTCCTTTAGATGTATCACCCAAGATGAGCTCCTTAGGATGATTTGTAGCGTATCTCCAAGCTTTAGGAAGCGGTTGAGTGCTTTCCTCCTTATCCTCTTGAACTTCACCTATAGATTCTTGCTTATCTTCTTGCGCGGGTGAGTCCTTCAAGGATAGTTTCTCCATGTTTTCACCTAATGGTTCAAACTCTACAACATTCTCAACAAACACATTAGATTCTTCAAACTTAACATGCATGGATTCTTCAATGGTTTGAGAAGATCTAATGAAGACTCTATATGCTTTGCTAGTAGAGGAATATCCAACAAAGATAGCCTCATAAGCCTTAGCATCAAATTTACCCAAATTATCCTTAGTATTCAAAACAAAACACTTGCATCCAAAAACTTTAAAATATGCAACATTTGGTTTTCTAGAATGATACATTTCAAAAGAAGTTTTTGAAGAATTTTTGCATAAATAAATACGATTCGATATATAGCATGCGGTGTTTACGGCCTCGGCCCATAAATATTGAGGGAGGTCATACTCACTTATCATTGTCCTAGCCATCTCTTGAAGTGTTCTATTTTTCCTTTCTACAACTCCATTTTGTTGTGGCGTTCTAGGACAAGACAATTCATGCTTAATTCCCTTTTCATCACAATAAGTCATGAAGAGTTGGTTAATAAATTCACCACCTCTATCACTCCTTATTCTCAAAATCGGAAAACCCTTTTCTTTTTCAACTCTTTTTCGAAAAATCTTAAAATGAGAAAAAGTTTGATCTTTATGTTGCAAAAAGAAAACCCAAGTAAAACGGGAGAAATCATCAACCAAAACAAATGCAAATCTACTTCCATTTAAACTCTTAGTTTTAGTTGGTCCAAAAAGATCCATATGAATTAATTCTAAAGGCCTAGTTGACATGATATCCTTGATTGGTTTAAAGGAAGACTTGATTTGTTTCCCAAGTTGGCACGCACCACAAATGTGGTCTTTCTCAAAATTCAAGCAAGGTATACCCTTCACCAATCCCTTTGAATTAATCCTAGAAATATGGTCAAAAGATGCATGTCCTAATCTTCTATGCCAAAGCCAAGAATTTTCATCAAAAGCATTCAAGCATTTAGTAGAACAATCTAAATTAAGCATGTCAATAATATAAACATTATTATCACGAAAACCGGTGAGAATACAAACATCAGATTTAACATCAAAAATCTTACAAGAAGTATCATCAAAAACAACTTAAGTCCACGATCACAAAGTTGACTAATGCTAAGCAAATTATGTTTTAAACCATCTACTAAAACAACATTCTCAATAATAGGAGATGCACCATTTGAATGTTACCTATACCGATGATAGTTCCTTTGGAGTCATCCCCGAAGGTGACGGTGCCACCTTCCATGTACCTTGATAGGGTTGTGAAGTTGTTGATGTCCCATGTCATGTGTCTTGAACAACCACTATCAAGGTACCACCGCTCCCTACGTCTTGGAGCTTTGGTGTGTACCTACATCAAACAATTTAAGACTTGATTTTGGTACCCACATTTTCTTGGGTCCTCTAGGGTTAGTGTCATGAACCCAAACAAGATTATTTGTTCTATTTAGTTGATCATAGCAAAACTTAGCTAAATGTCCATTTTTACCACAATAAGTACATCTATACACTCTACCATATTTAAAAGCATAGTGAGTGTGTGATTTGTGAGCATGAGCATTGTGAGCATGAGCATGAGAGGTGTTAGCATGATAATTTTTATCTTGTGAAATTTTAGCATATGAAGAGTGCTTTTTAGAAAACATGTCCTCAAGTTTCTTAGTATTGAAAGCACAATCATTTAAAACTTTTTCAAAATCATTCATTTTGGATTTAAAAGAAGAAATTTCTTTTTCATCAATAATAGGAGATTTTGCCTTACAAGTACTCTTGTAGGCACAAAATTCTTTTTGCATGGAAATGAAATTAGAAGAAATATCATCTTTTTCTTTAGAAACAATGGCAAGTTGATTCTTAAGAAAAGCAACTTCTTTTTGTAATTTTATGCATTCAAGTTTCTTGTTATCATAAGTTTCAGAAAGTTCTACAAAAGCATACACTAGAACTTCCTTACTTACATCATCATCTTCATCATCAAGGGATTGAGGGGTTACCTTGGGTGTGTTTGCCATGAAACACATATTAGCTTGATCCACCTCCTCTTCGGACTCGCTTTCCGAATCCCACGTAGCTTTGTAAGCTTTCTTTTCCTCCGGCTTCTTTGGCTTGAAGGAGGAAGTCATTTTCTTCTTGAACTCCGGACAATCCGCCATGATATGTCCTGGTTTGCGGCAATTGTAGCATATGATCTTTCGCTCCTCTTTGCCTTCAAATTTTCTCCGGAAGTTGAGCTTATTCTTCCGGTACATCCTCTTGACGTTGCGAACAAGTAGAGTAAGCTCCTCATCTTCTTCTTCGTCATCTTCATCGTCATCATTGGTGGATGAAGTCTTGAAGGCTATGGATTTCTTCTTTGAAGTAGTGGCCTCTTCTCTTGCCTTCTTCTCCATCTCATGGGTCTTTAGGTTCCCAATGAGACTAATGAGGTCCATCTCGTCCTTGTCGTTCAACTCCTTCAAGGTGGTGGCCTTGATCTCCCATGATGAAGGAAGAGCCCGAATTACTTTCCGCACCTTTTGATCGTTGGAGATGTCATCACCTAAGGAAGAAAGACCATTAGTGATTTTAGTAAACCTTGTAGCCATACTATCAATAGACTCATCATCAAGCATTTTAAATGACTCATATTGGGACCTCAAGAGATCTATCTTAGCTCTCTTGACTTGTGAAGTCCCCTCGTGTGTGACCAATAAGTGTTGCCAAATCTCATAGGCGGATTGGCAATGAATTACCCGTGTAAGGTCATCCTCATTCAAGGCGGTTAATAGGAAGTTTTGGGTCTTGGAGTTAGCCTCATATAGTTTAAAGTCAAGGTCGGTCCAAGTGCTCTCATCACCATCGGGTGCTTCATAGGGTTTGGTCAAGGACTTGGCTACTAAGCTACCCAAAGATTGCAAAAATATAGTCATCCTAACCTTCCAAATTGGGAAATTGAGGCCATCAAATTTAGGTGGGGATTTAATGTTGTCGACCATGTTTACTAGTGTATGAATGGATGAATGAAAATGTTGATTAGCAAAATTTTAAGGATCTCTCTATGGATGTTAAGCCAAACCTAGAGTCCAAGCTCTGATACCAATTGAAAAGTCACCTAGAGGGGGGGGTGAATAGGTGACAATGCTAATCAAAGGGCAAATAAAAATTTAAAGCTACAACAATCACAATCAAGAATCACAAGATGAATGCAAGCAAGTAAGTATGACAATGAATATGATGAGCAAGTAATAAGTGCAAGCTAAGTAGAGTAAGGATTGCAAGAATTTAAACCAATCACAAACACAAGGATATGTTATCGAGGTTCGAGCACCCAGCTCTACTCCCCGCCTTCCCCAGAAGGATTCTAGCTACTTCCACTATCACAAAGATCAATTACAACCGGAGTACCCAACTCCACAATTACAATCACAAGAATCTCTGAGTAGTCACAAGACTACAAACTCTCTCTTTCAAAAATCTCTTCCCTTACAAAGGTCCTTAGAGAATAATGAGTAGAATTGAAGCTCTTTTGTGTGTAAGGAAAAGAAATTGAAATCAGAGAAAAACTTTTGAAAACCCTTCAGAAAATTGAGAGAATTTAGCACAAAAACCAAGAACTTTTGAAAGCCTTAAACTTTTGAATTTTGTAGCAATAAAATGTTGTAACCAATCTCTCCCCAAACACCCCTATTTATAGGAGAGGGCTAGGGTTTAGAGATAAAACATAATTACTGATGTTTAGGAGGTAATTAGATCAAAATATATCCTTAAACGAATTTTTAAACACAAAAGACAAAAAAAAACAGCTCACTTAAAATCTGCCCGTTACTGTTCAACAAACACATCGGTCGACTGGGCCGGTCGACCGTTAGTTCAAAAATTCGACCGTTATAGGCTAGCGGTCGACCGACCCGGTCGACTGAGAAAACCTGTGAGCAAAAACAATATCTCGGTCGACCGCCCCGGTCGACTGGCAGACATGCACACTGATACGTGCATCTGCCAGAACTGCGGTCGACTGGTCCGGTCGACCGGACCAGACTGACACAGACTCGGTCGACTGTCTCGGTCGACCGGATCAGGTCAAAAATCATTTTTGGAAAAGAAAATAAAGAGGATTTTGATTTTAACAAAAATACTTTTGAACAGGGAATAGATTTAAACATAAAGATGTATTTGTAGGCAAAAACTTGTATGCAAAATATTTTTGTATAATTTATAAGAAATTATTTTGGAATGAGCATGTGCGCAAAAACGTGTGTGATAGAGCTTCAAACCTATCCACTATTCTTTAACATACTATAAAATGAAAAACAAATTAGATGAAGACTTCTTGTGCTATCTTCAAGTCTTTGAGCCATCCAATGCCTTGCTAGTGCCTTCTCTTCTATGATCCTTCCTTGATGTGCAATTTGCCTTCCTTACTTTGTGGAACTTAGAAGTTCTTGCAATAGCTAAGCAAATGGTCTCTAAACATGGTACAAACCTGAAACTTATCTTAACAAACTTATTAGTACCAAATAGCTCTAATTTGGTTTGTCATCATCAAAACACAAAACAATTGGAGAGTGTAACCTCTTGGCCAACAGGACTTTCATTCGGTCCTAACGTGAATAGTTCCTATGCATAAAGGTTATACTTGTCTATGATCCATCGTGAGGCCACATCTTAGGGATTAGTGGGAGCACTTAGTAGAAAGTTAGCCATGCATTTTTACCATCTAGAAAAATTACTTTTACAAACCACCAAACCATTCTAAACAATTCTTGAAACCAACTTGTTTTTATTTTCAAATTCTTTATTTGAAACAAAGAACTTTCTCTTTTCTTGAACAAAGAAGGCGCATCAAGATTTTGTCGCTCTCCCTCCTTATAGATATGACCCATATAGCCACTTTGCTAGTTCGGAAGAATCGCAAAAGCAGTAACATCGACCCACATTCCTTTACTGATTTTTTTGCTTGCTTTTTGCCGATCAAATTTTGGCACTGTTGCCGGGGAGGGAACGACTTTATTGTTCAATACTAAAGATTTTTCTTTATTTTTGTATGTAGGAGAAGTCAAGGAGCTAACTACTACGGGAAGCAAGAGTGGTGGCCAAGGAATTCATTTGCCCTCGGAAAATTCGTGTGAAAGCGAATTTTTTCGATTGAAGTACTAACAGAAGCACTTCTGCAGCGTTGCTGAAAATCGCTCAAATTGCTTTCTCAAATTTTTTTTAGTTCCCTTGAATGCTTCTCCTTATACATGTATAATAAACTCAACAGAAATCCATTTGTTGCTTAATTAAAATTTGGATTAGACTCTTGCATTTAGAGCACATGTCTATTTCAATTCATTTTAATTTCTGTTGAAGAGTGCTGGAGAAAGGTACGTGTGCCATATAGAATAGGACCAATATTTTGGACTGATTTATCGCATTGAGTGTTACCTTGTTGTGAATATACTGCACACTTGCACAATTGACATTAAGGGCAAAACCCCAAATAAATAAGATAAGGTGGGGATTTCATCACCCTTCCTTAGCCCAAAAACCATCTCCAAGAGCACTCATACTATCCCAAGTCTTAACTAAAAATTGATAGACGTTGACCCAAGGGACATCTCGGACACATTAAGAGATTAACCGAGGGTGAAAATTGTAAGAACTATACTCCTGCAAAATCGGTGTCTAAGGAAAGTGAATTGAGAGGTTAAGATTCGAAAGCTCCGTGTTTGGCGTAATTAAGGCCCGTGGCTTACGCCCGGATACCTCCCACCGAGTTTTTCCCTTTCCTAGCTGATTAGCTTGTAGTCGAGTTCCTGCGACAATCTTCCTCGGAGAATCGACCAGTTAGGAGTCGTCTAGGTCTAGGTACCTTAGACTAAGGCTTTGTGGTTGTTTTTCTTTCTTTTGTTTGTTGTTTATTCTTTTCGATTGTTTTATTGTTTGTACGTTGTTTGTTGTGAGTGCTGCATGCAAAAGTGGATTAGAGATCCTGTAACTTCTAGATTAATTAGAAACACTTCTCTACCCTTACATCAAGAACCGATAATGGCATCGCTACAGGATAGGTTTTACCCGATCAGAATCTCACTACCATCTTGTATAAAACTTCCTGAGGCGAATGAAAATAACTTTGAGTTAAATCCCCAGTTTATCAACACTCTCCCAAAATTTCATGGTTTAGAATCAGAAGACGCATACTTCTTTGTTAGGAAATTTGAAGAAGTATGTCTCATGATGTGCATTCCCTGGCTAGGAGACGATGTCATTAGGTTACGTTTCATTCCCTTTTCCCTAAAGAACCTAACTAAGAAATGATTGTACAATTTGACGGTAGATTCAGTTACAACTTGGGACGATTTCGTCAAGGCCTTCTTGAAGAAATTCTACCCAATTCACAAAACTGCCCTCATTAGAAAGAATATCATGCAGTTCAGGCAAGAACAGAGCGAATCATTTGGAGATACTTTGAGCGATTCAAAGATCTCCTAGCTTAGTGCCCTCATCACGGTATAGAGAAATGATGTCAGTGCCAGATTCTCTATGATTATTTAGATTATTAAACGATAAATCTGTTAGAAATCATGTGTCAGGGAGGGTTCTTGCAAAAGGATGAAAATTAGGGTTGGGATTTGTTTGAGGATTTAGCTGAGAAAATCCTGCAAGGGGAGCCAGCCTCAGAAAACCAAAGAATTCATAGTCCATAACTTCAAAAGGAGGGCTCCTATCCTTAGAATCATCCATAGCTGCAGAAGCTAAGATTGCAACCCCGATGAGGAGAATAGAGACTCTAGAAATAAAAAAGCCAGCCACTGTCAATCAAATCAACCTACCACGTATTCACAATTCGGGTTGTTTATACTGTCAGGCACCGAACCATGTCTTTGAAGAGTGTCATGTTTTTCAGACTCACCAAGTGCCGCCAGAACACATGAACGCGGCCTACTCACGGCCACCGCATAATCGTTACTCGCAAACATACAATCCTGGTTGGAGAAATCACCCAAATTTCTCTTGGGCCCAAAATAATCCTCCTAGGCCCAATTTCCCCAATCATCTCCACCATCCAAATTAACCAACGAATTTTTCCAGTCAAGCTCCTTCTACACCTACCAAAGTTCACTAATTGAGAAGAAATTCAGTAAATTGGAGGAGAGCATGGAGGCTTTTATGAAGTCCAAAACCGCCTTCACTCAGAATCAGGGACAAACATTGAGCAATCATTCACAGGCCATATCGAGATAAGAAATGCAGATGAGTGATTGAGATTTTTAAAGAATAAAAAGAAGTTCAGATTTCTTAGTCTCAATGCGAATCCGCTGTAGCAAGGGCTCAAGCGGGTCGTGATCCTCAGGGAAGGATGCGATGAAAGCTTTTCGACTCGATTCCTCTGTATGCTTCAAGTAAGAAAAGAGAGATTAGATCTGAGATAAAAAGATGATATTAAAGACGTGGTTTTGCTGATCTTCTACCACAACCCTATTGCAAGTTAAGGAGCTAGATCTTCATCTTAAGATGTAGGTGATTCACCTTAGGTCATTACAAATAATTCAAGCAAGAAAAATCAATACTAGACTCTAGCTAAGTTACATCATTTAAAAGCCAAACTATGGTTCATCCTAACATCTAGGTACAGCCTAATAAAAGACGAATCTCAAATTTATGCTGTCCTAGTTCTTAAGTTTGAAGTCATGAGAAGTCTTTTTAATATGCAACCTATATTAGGAATTCTAGGTATATGTTTAATCTTCTAGAAAAGTTGTTTTTAAACCTAGGGTTTCTATAGATGTTCATTAATCAGATCTAGGCTTAACTGCTCTAGGGTTGCTTCAAGAATCTCAGCAAACCACTAGAGAGAATTAGTTCTTCATTATTTTTTTTCTTTTCAAATTATTTATATTTTTTTTTATTTAATGAGAAAGAGTGCAAGGAAATAAAGAAAAAGAAAACCAGAAGAGATCACAGATTAAAACAACAATCAGAGAGATCGCAAAATAAAATAAAATTGTAGAAATTAAATGAGAACAAAAGAGTGACCTTTACTTCAGATGAATCTCCAGTTACAAAATCTTCTCCTTCTCCACAACGTACATGAATGGAAAATACAATTGTGCAGAAATTTAGAAAAAATAGCTAAAAGAAAACCCTAATACCTCTGGATGCCCTTTCTGCTGCGCCTGCACGGATATTTATAGTGCAGAAGAAGATAGAGTCCCGGATGAAGTTGTAGACGAAATCTGGTAGTCAGACTTATCCAGAATGCCGCGGAATCTTGGGTTTTGCCGCGGATTTGCGGCATTTTTGTGGAATCTGGCCACGCGCTTTGGCGCGTGGCCTCACCTGGTCCGTCCATCTGGGCACTTGCTTCTGGAATATGCATCCTGGCCTTTTAATCTGGATTTTTGAGATAACTTGATAATCAAGTTACCTAGATTTTGAATTCTCCCAATCTCTTTTAAACGAATTTCCTTATCTCTGCACTCTTTTCATTCTCATCTGCAAGAGTTTAGGGTTGGGTAGAAGTCTATCCTTCCCTCATCTTTGATATTTGCAACTTCAGCCCTTTGTGTATTTGCACTTTGACAATTGATATTTGCACTTTTACACCTGGGCTTCAAATGTGGGCTTTTGGGCTTCATTAAGCTTTATTTATTATAAAAATAGGAATTCGAGGCCTGCACACAATAAATTACAAATTATTAATAAATGTGCAGAATTAAATGAATAAATATGAAAATGTGATGGTAAATATGATGATAAAAATGCACTTTTCACTACCAATCACACCCCCACACTTATCTTTTTGCTCGTCCTCGAGTAAAAACAAAGAAAAAGAAAAAGAAATGAAAAGTTAATCTAACCTAACTCACTTTCGTAGGAATCACGATTGCACTTAGCACGTGCAACAAGCCGTTAAACCTCTAGGTTACCCTAGAGGACGAGTGTTGTCTCGTGAGGGTTTTCAGCGGATTACACCCACAAAATCCATAAAAAGGAAAATATTTGAATTATTATTGAAGAGACTAAGTAGTCTATAAGTTTTAGGATCCTCATTTTTATTCATTCTTTAAACTTAGTCCTAATAAAGTCAATTGTTATTTTATTTTAGGTAAGGACTAAAATTGAATGTTTGTATAGTCTTTTTCGTTACCAAAAGTCATACGCACCCTTGTGAATTTAGGAATTCCTTAACTTGGACTCTCATGCCTCTTTATTATTTTTATAACATCATCTAATTTTCTTTCATATAAGTATCAAGGCTTCTTGAGGCCCTCATACCTAACTAATTGACTATTAGATGTGTTAATATAATTTTTTTTTTAATTTTCCTGCACACAAAAATATAGTATTTTAGAATATGATGTGCAAGTCTCAGTTCTAATCCGCGGTAGCAGGGCTATGCGGGTCGTGATCCTCAGGGAGGGACTGCGATGGAAACGTTAAGCAAGTTTCTCTAAAGTTTTTATTTTTATTAGTTAAGTTAGAAAGGAAGTGGTATTTACAATGAATCGGAAAAGAAAGAATTGGGAGATAGTGATTTAATCTACAAAAATAAAATAAAAGAAAAGAAAAGAAAACTAACCTTGGTTGGAGAAAATATGTGAAAACCTAACACTTTCTACCTTATTTCGGAGGCGTTGAACGCATAAATCATGGGATCGATCTCAGTCCGCTGTTCGCATTAGATCATCACGCCTTGGGCAAGTATGAATTGATACGCCTCGAGGAGGAGAACATCTCCATGGAATATCGTTGGCACCACCAAGATTTGTTATACTTGTGGTTCGGTAATCGCTTGCATGCTCATCAAAGATCAACAGAAAGAAAGTAGAAAAGAAAAAGAGAACAAAAAGAAAAGTAAAGCAATGACATAAATAAAAATAAAAATTACCTTCATTACTTGAAACAATGGAGAAGAGAAGCATACATCAGTGTCACCCTCAACATAGCCATCTCTCTCTCTTGAAAATAAAAAAAAACCTAATTACAAAACTAGAAGAAAGAAGAGAAACCCTAAAAATCCTAACTTTGGCCCTTTGCTGGACGCTGGACGCTCTGTACGTTGCACTGCAGGAGGTATTTATAGGTGCAGAAAGCCGAAGATAGAGTCCCGGATGAAGTTGTAGACGAAATCTGGTAGTCAGACTTATCCAGAATGCCGCGGAATCTTGGGTTTTGCCGCGGATTTGCGGCATTTTTGTGGAATCTGGCCACGCGCTTTGGCGCGTGGCCTCACCTGGTCCGTCCATCTGGGCACTTGCTTCTGGAATATGCATCCTGGCCTTTTAATCTGGATTTTTGAGATAACTTGATAATCAAGTTACCTAGATTTTGAATTCTCCCAATCTCTTTTAAACGAATTTCCTTATCTCTGCACTCTTTTCATTCTCATCTGCAAGAGTTTAGGGTTGGGTAGAAGTCTATCCTTCCCTCATCTTTGATATTTGCAACTTCAGCCCTTTGTGTATTTGTACTTTGACAATTGATATTTGCACTTTTACACCTGGGCTTCAAATGTGGGCTTTTGGGCTTCATTAAGCTTTATTTATTATAAAAATAGGAATTCGAGGCCTGCACACAATAAATTACAAATTATTAATAAATGTGCAGAATTAAATGAATAAATATGAAAATGTGATGGTAAATATGATGATAAAATGCACTTTTCACTACCAATCAATGAGTTAGTTAGCTAGCTCTATAAGTGAAAGACTAAAGGGTACTTTACCTAGTCAGCCGTTAGTTAACCCTAAGAACTCCAATCAAGCGTATGAAATTCAGGATCCTCAGATCAACCAGTGCAATGTTATTCATACTCTTTGATCTGGAAAGAAGGTGGAAAATCAGGTCTACCAACAGAAAAATCATGTCCACATTGATCCTGCTCCTGCTTCCACATCTGCCAGCTCCCCCCAATCTGCGGCACAAACGTCTGACAAAGAAAAACTACTAAACAATTTCATAAGCTTGAGCACCCTTTCCCAATAGGCTTAGGAACAATAATGAGAACATGCACATGGAGAAGATACTTGAGATGCTTAACCAGGTCAAACTGAATGTGCCTCTTCTTGACGCTATCCAACAAGTCCCAGCCTATGCCAAATTTCTTAAGGATATGTGTACAAAGAAGAGAAAGACAAATGTGCCCAAGAAAGTGTTCTTGGCAACCAATATAAACGCAATTCTGTCTGGTCCCATCCAGAGAAATACAAAGATCATGCATGTCCCACAAGTTTCTGCACCATAGGACAAACAGAAATTAGCAGAGCACTCCTTGACCTGGGAGCAAGTATCAATTTGCTACCTCTCTCAGTATACCAGCAACTTGGGTTGGGCGAGTTGAGTCCAACTTAAGTCACCATTCAGTTAGCAGACCAATCTGTGAAAATCCCGAAGGGGAAAATAACATGTCCTTATCCGGTTCGGGGATTTCATCTACCCAGTTAACATCATTGTACTTGAGACCCAACCTGTGTCAAATCCGCGGTCTTAAACTCCGGTCATCTTAGGGTGCCCATTTCTTGCTATGGCCAATGCTATAATCAACTGTAGGAACGAGTTAATGCGATTAACCTTTGGAGATATGACGAAGGAAGTCAATGTCTTCAATCTTAGAAGACAACCTAGGGATATAAATGATCAGACTTTTGAGGTTAATTTCACTGAAAATTTAACCAATGAGCATGAAGAAAGCATAGAGATGGAAACAAAGAGTGAGTTTGATATGAACTTTGAGGATTTCAATCTAGATCAGATTGTAGATTCGGCAGTAGACTGGGCATCAAGCCCAAGTGTATCTCATTCCAGGACCGAAACTCAAGATATCACCTCCAATGAATCATTACCTTCCCTAGAGCTAAAAGCCTTACATGGATACCTCAAGTATGCCTACTTGGGCGGAAGAGAAACCCTGCTAGTTATAATAGCATCCCACCTGACTGAGCAACAAGAGGACAGCTTGATGTCTATTCTGAAGAGACATAGGGAAGCAATTGGAAGGTATAAGTACACCTAGAGGGCGGGTGAATAGGTGTACGGCTAATCTAATGAACAAAATGCGAAAATTAAAACTTAATTGCAACACACTTAGTGTAACCAACGAGTGCAGCCAAATTCCCGGTGAGGGGCTCTGGACTAACTCCTCTTGATTCCTCTGAATAAGTGTTGAGGTGCTATATGAAGCTCTCGTGGTTAAACACAAGTAAGGCACACACAAACAACACAAGCATATATATGATATGGCAATATGATGCAATGCTCAAAGTAAAAGAGAGAGTTAGAGTCAATGGATCAAACGCAAACACCGAAATTTGTTTCGAGGTTCGAGTACACAGCTCTACGTCCCCGCCTTTACACAGAAGGATTTTTACTAACGTGTCCACACAGAACTCCCACACAGGGAACCTCCACTGAGGATTTGGGGCAATACAACCGGGAGTACACAATTCCTCTCTCAATTACAAACACAACCTCTACACTTAGAGGCAAGGCACAAAGGCACCACAAATAAATCACCTCACAAATGAGAGATGGGCACAAAGCCAACCAATCAACATCTCACTAGAGGGACAGGCATAAAGCCACCACTCTAAAAATCAACCTCTACACAAGAGGGATAACACAAAGTAGGAGGGTTTACAACTTGGTGGTTTCCACAACTACAAACTATCTCTTTCTCACAAAACAATGATCCTAATAGATAGGATAGATAGATAAGCTCAAGTGTGAGAAAACAAAGTATTTTGAACAAAGAAAAATACTTGAGAAAATCACAAGATAGATATAGAATTAGAGATCAAAAACCAATTCCCAAATGCTCTCTTTTTCATTGAATTTTTCAACACTTTAAAACAAATAAAGATAGATCTTTAGAACCTAAAAATCTTTTGAAAACTTGCTGTTTAAACACTAGAGAAGTAGGAAAATTTTGCTCTTAATTATCCAAAACAGCCCTCAAATGGGGTATAAATAGGCCCCAAACAAAATCTGCCTGTTAGCAGCTGACTAGGCCTAGATACGCCTTCCGGTCGACCATATGGTCGACCCGTCCAACGGTCAAAAAAGTGACCGTTGAGCCTGCCGGTCGACCGGGCAGTCGACTTTGCCAATTCCAGAGAGCAGTTGCTCTCTGGCTAGTCGACCGCTCGGTCGACCATGCCAAGCCTCACGGTCGACCGTCCGGTTGACCGCACCCACCCGAGAGGGGCGCTTTCAGTCGGTCGACCGCTCGGTCGACTGGCCTAAGTGGCTGGTCAGCGTGTACGTTCTTGTGCACGTCGGTCGACCGACTCTGGGTCCGGTCGACCGGCCCGGTTGACCGCCAGAGCCTGGCAGGGCTGGTTAAGGGATTTAAAACTTGGGTTTTTATTTATTAAATAAATCCCATAAAATCTCTAAAAATTCACAAAAATAGTTTCAGTATAATACATTGATATACAAACATGTTTGAGTAAAATCAAGCCATGTTACAAACATTTTGAACTATTTTTGTAACTTAGAAAATTTGCCAAAAACCAAAACTCGTATTTTTCAAAACTAGGATTTTTGAAATGGAAAATCGTTTTGTCCAAAACTTATCCAAATACAAAAATATAATATGAAACAACATTGAGGCATATAGTATATGGATATAATCCAATATACATATAAAATATATATCAATGTTTTTGACATTAAATCCGAAAATAAGTTTTGTTAAAATACCAAAACTTCAAACTCATGAAATAGACTATCAAACTAAGTTTGTTTAAATAGTTGAAGCATACATGTATATAGAACAAATCTAATATACATTAAACCATGTAAACTTGTTTTGATTCTATCTATTCATGAAAACCAAGATCGGTTAATTCAAAAACCGAAAACCAATAAACATGAAACGTGTGTGTGTTGTGAACTTGAGCATATCATACTATCTAATCTTTAACAAATAGATCTAAACAATAAACTAAACACCGTACCGAAGTCTTCTTGTAGAGCGCCATCTCCAAGTCGACTCGATCCAAACGTGATCCACCGAGCTTGACTCCAACGAGTGCTAGATATGAACTTTGACGCTCGGGCTCTTGAATCACCATGTGAAAGCTCCAAAATACTTTTGTTGAAGCTAATCACCTACTAATATCTTGGTTAAATATCTGAAACTAATCATCACAAGATTATTAGTAAACTATAACTACATGAGTTAATCATCATCAAAACTAGAGTGAAAGGCCTCTGGGCCAACAATCTCCCCCTTTTTGATGATGACAAAACTCATGGAGTTATATATGCATAGATTAAAGTTAAGCTTCAAAGAAGCTCCCCCTTAACTCATGCATAGCAATAAACAATAAATATATGCAATAAATACTAAACATGGATATGCATCAACATGCAAAAAATAATGAAATGAACATGCTCTTGATACCAAACATGAAATAAACATGCTCTTGATATCAAACTTTTAAAATAAAATCCTTTTCCTTTTTAAAATAAACATGTCCTTAATTAATTGCCTTTGATACCAATAAAAATTTCAATAAAAAAAACTTTATCAATAAAAGCCACATAAAAGCTCTTGATACCAATCAATAAAACAAAATTCTTGATACCAATTGGAAGATAATCACTAAAAGCTTTTGATACCAATAATAAAAAAATATCAATATGAAACAAAAAATCAATATGAAACAACTTTGATATAAATTTACAAATGAACAATAAACATGCATTAAACAATAAATATGCATATTAAACTCAAATACTTCTCCCCCTTTTTGTCAATCATCAATAAAGGGTCAAAGAAAACAATAAAACAATATTCTCCCCTTTTTTGTCTTAAACAAAAAATATCAATAAGGGGTGAAATCAAATCAAAACATTATGATATCAATTGAGTGCATCATGATATCAATTTAAAATAAATAAAACAAAACATACCAATTGAAGGTACATAAAAAAATTATTTTTTAATATAACTAAACATGTCTATATTATACCAATTGTAAGTAAATAAATCATTTTGAAGAATTCAACTAAAAATTTTGATATCAAATAAAGAATATATAGATAATCTTGATATCAATTGTAAAGATTAGTACCAATTGAAAGTAATTTTTCATTAGGAGCATATGATAACAAAAATAATCAATATCATTTTCTTCAATCTTTTTTTTTAACATAAAGTGTGGGAGTAAAATATCAAAGGTAAACAAAACCAATTAAAAAGTGAAATATAAATTTTCTCCTCCTTTATGAAATACAAATAAAATAATGCATAAGCTTGCATAAGATACCAATTGAAACATAATTAATTGAAGTATAATAGTCATTGAAGAAATCAAGCTTAGTATGACTAAAATTTGTGCTCAAAGATATAGAGATATAGTAAGCACAAATAAAGCATATATATATGTATGAAAAATTAAATACCAATCAAAATTGATACTATTTGAAGTGAAAGCATACATATATAAATATATATATATATATGAGTATACAAAAAGAATGTCAATAGTGATACCAATTGAAAACATCCAATGATACCAATTGAAAACATAATAAGATCAAGTGTATAACTCATATTACCTACCACCCATTCATGCACATGTTTTAAATAGATTTTCAATATTAAGCATACAAGGGATGGTCGCCCAACCAACCGCCCTTAAATGGATAGGTTTGAAAATATAGTATGTTTGAAAAAATCTACCAAATGAAGAATTTGAACTAGTTATATGAAAAACTTGTAAACTAGTACGAAATCCTTCAAGTAAGGAATAAAATAAAAATATATTTTATAAAAAACATGTAGATCACATGATCATCAACACTCAAAAACCATAAAGCACAAATTGTACTCATGGAAACAAAAATCATGAGAAAATAATAAGTAAAGTGAGTATACAAGATAGTTATGTGAAGCATATCATCATGAAATTAGGCAATCGAGCTCAAAAAGAAATTCCTTAAAACATGAAACACAAGAAAATCATCAAAACTAGAATCCTTCAAGGTATATGTATGTCATGTACAAACTAAAATATATATACATATCCAAATATAAACGAGTCCATAAAAGTATATGCATGAAGGCAAGTGGCTCAAGGATGTATATGTATAATCAATAGTTTAGATAAAATAGGCATATACATGAAGTTAAACATAAACATGAAAAACATGGATAAAATAGGAATACAAGTCAAAATGTTTGAATCATCAAAACTAGATTATACTGGTACATCTAATGAGTACAAATAAGCATTCAAGCCCAAACATATAATAGTCTATTTGTAGCTCACTAGTTGTACAAGTATATATCCTAGTTTTAATGAAAACTAACATCTAAACAAGTAATCAAATTATAAAGCATAAAAATCAAAACAAAAACTCATATGATCATTATGACAAATGCATATGTATTAGATCTATGATTTACATGATAGCTAAAACATAGAGAGAACACAAAATATGGGTCCATATTAAACATGAATATCTCAAATACTAATCATGTATATCAATAATCTAATAAACATGGCATTTAACATACTAATCATGAAACATCAAAACATGCTAAAATCAATGATATGAAAAGCATGTAAACATAAATGAGGAGTAAGGGATAGTTATCAAAACCTAGAAGGCAACTTTTCTTGTCTCTAAAACAAGGTGGTCCTCCCACCAAACTTCCCTTGAAAGTGATGCATCCAAATTGTCCTTTTTAAGCTCGGAACGCATCCACCTCAAAGTACCATCGCTCTCACGTCATGCGAGAGTCCACACCTACATCAAATAGAATAGGGGTGGATTTTGGTACCCATACTCTTTTGGGTCCATGGGGGTTAGCTCCTTTTCTAACCCAAACAAATTTGGTTGCTAAATTTACATCATGTATTTTGTCATAGCAAAATTTAGCAAGGTGGCCCTTACGTCCACAATGTGTACAAGTGTACACATGAGCATACATAGTGTTGTGTACATGAATGTGCGAAGCATATGTATGCCGTGGTTTGTGTGCATGTAAAGATGGAACTTGCTTCTTTCGAAACATAGATTCCAAATGTGTATGGTTTATGGCACATTGGCTCAAAGTGGAGCCCAAACAATCCATATTCTTCTTTAACAAATTTATATCATTTTCAATTATAGAAAAAGAGGGGCATGCAATTGGTGAGCTAGAAAGTGAAGCTACACTAGCATGGCAAACCTGAGAATCAATATCAATTTTCAACTTTTTATTTTCCTTTAGGCAAACTTCTAAATCTTTTGAAATCAACTCAATTTTGTTTTTCAAAGAATCATTTTCTTTTAAAACAAATACAAGTTTTGTAGATAGACTTTCATTTTTCTTCAAAACATTTTCACAATCATTTTTATTTTTCAAGATCTTGTTTTCATTTAGGGCAAGATCAAGTTTAGATTTTTAATGAATCCCTTTCATTAGAAATCTCCACTTTCTCTTGCAAAACCAACTCGAGCTTTCAAATCAAATCTTTATTTTCTTTATTTAATCCAAAGGTCTTCTTTTTCAAAAGATTATATTTTTCTAACAATTTTTCACATACTATAGATAGTTCTTCATTCAAAGTATTTGGATCAACATAATCATTACTAGAAGAACTAGCATCATCATCATCTAATTGAGATTCCGAATATACCTCTAGGGAGTCATTCCTTTGGACCATGTAACATTGTTGCTCGGATTCTCCACTAGATTCATCCTCCACAAAGTTAGGCGTATGAAGCTCGGAGGAGGTCAATGTGTTCCACACTGCAAAGGCGGAATCACAGTTAGAAACCAACATAAGATATTCTTTGTTAAGCGTGCTTCTAAGTGCCTCAAGGGCTTGTACATTGGCCTCTATATGCTTGCTATTACCAAGGTAGGATTTCTTGGTAGCGGCAAGGAAAACATGCAAGCCTAGGATTTTCAAGTATATGGACATCCTAAATTTCCACATGTCAATGTTGGAAACATCAAACATGCGAGGTGTCAAGCAATCCATGAGTGTGTGTAAACAATATACGTGTGCAAATGCAAATGATAGATTAGCAAAACCAAGATTATACTCCTAGGTGGTTAAACCTAATATCAGGAGCGTAGGCTCTGATATCAATTGTAAGTATACCTAGAAGGGGGTGAATAGGTGTACGGCTAATCTAATGAACAAAATGCGAAAACTAAAACTTAATTGCATCACACTTAGTGTAACCAACGAGTGTAGCTGAATTCCCGGTGAGGGGCTCTGGACTAACTCCTCTTGATTTCTCTGAATAAAAGTTGAGGTGCTATATGAAGCTCTCGTGGTTAAATACAAGTGAGGCACACACAAAGAACACAAGCATATATATGATATGGCAATATAATGCAATGCTTAAAGTAAAAGAGAGAGAGAGAGAGTTAGAGTCAATGGATCAAACACAAACACCGAAATTTGTTTCGAGGTTCGAGCACACAGCTATACGTCCCCGTCTTCACACAGAAGGATTTTCACTAACTTGTCCAGACAGGACTCCCACAAAGGGAACCTCTACTGAGAATTTGGGGCAATACACTGGGAGTACACAACTCCTCTCTCAATTACAAACACAACCTCTACACTTAGAGGCAAGACACAAAGCCACCACAAATCAATCACCTCACAAATAAGGGATGGGCACAAAGCCATCCAATCAACCTCTCACTAGAGGGATAGGGCACAAAGCCACCACTCCAAAAATCAACCTCTACACATGAGGGATAACACAAAGTAGGAGGGTTTACAACTTGATGGTTTCTACAACCACAAACTATCTCTTTCTCACAAAACAATGATCCTAATAGATAGGATAGATAGATAAGCTCAAGTGTGAGAAAACAAAGTGTTTTGAACAAAGAAAAACACTTGGGAAAATCACAAGATGGATATAGAATTAGAGATCAAAAATCAATTCCCAAATACTCTATTTTTCTTTGAATTTTTCAACACTTTAAAATAAATAAAGATAGATCTTTAGAACCCAAAAATCTTTTGAAAACTTGCTGTTTAAACACTAGAGAAGTAGGAAAATTTTGCTCTTAATTATCCAAAACAGCCCTCAAATGGGGTATAAATAGGCCCCAAACAAAATCTGCCCGTTGGCAGCTGACTAGGCCCAGATTGGCCTTCCGGTCACCGGCCCGTCGACCGGCCAACGGTCAAAAAAGTGACCGTTTAGCCTGCCGATCGACCGGGCGGTCGACCATACTAATTCCAGAGAGCAGTTGCTCTCTGGCCGGTCGACCGCTCGGTCAACCGTACCAAGCCTCACGATCGACTGTCCGGTCGACCCTCCTACCCGAGAGTGGGGCACTTTCAGTCGGTCGACCGCTCGGTCGATCGGCCTAAGTGGCTGGTTAGCGTGCACGTTCTTGTGCACGTCGGTAGACTGACTCTGGGTCCAGTCGACCGGCCCGGTCGACCGCCAGAGCCTGGCAGGGCTGGTTAAGGGATTTAAAACTTGGGTTTTTATTTATCAAATAAATCCCATAAAATCTCTAAAAATCTACAAAAATAGTTTTAGTATAATACATTAATATACAAACATGTTTGAGTAAAATCAAACCATGTTAAAAACATTTTGAACTATTTTTGTAACTTAGAAAATTTGCCGAAAACCAAAACTCGTATTTTCCAAAACTAAGTTTTTGAAATGGAAAATCGTTTTGTCCAAAACTCATCCAAATACAAAAACATGATATGAAACAACATTGAGGCATATAGTATATGGATATAATCCAATATACATATAAAGATATATATCAATATTTTTGACATTAAAATAAGTTTTGTTAAAATACCAAAACTCTAAGCTCATGAAATAGACTATCAAACTAAGTTTGTTTAAATAGTTGAAGTATACATGTATATAGAACAAATCTAATGTATATTAAACCATGTAAACTTGTTTTGATTCTATCTATTCATGAATACCAAGATCGGTTAAACTGAAAACCGAAAACCAATAAATATGAAACGTGTGTGTGTTGTGAACTTGAGCATATCACACTGTCTAATCTTTAACAAATGGATCTAAAAAATAAACTAAACACTGTACCGAAGTCTTCTTGTAGAGCACCGTCTCCAAGTCGACTCGATCCCAACGTAATCCACCGAGCTTGACTCCAACGAGTGCTAGATATAAACTTTGACGCTCGGGCTCTTGAATCACTATGTGAAAGCTCCAAAATACTTTTGTTGAAACTAATCACTTACTAATATCTTGGTTAAGTATCTGAAACTAATCATCACAAGATTATTAGTAAACTATAACTACATGAGTTAATCATCATCAAAACTAGAGTGAAAGGCCTCTGGGCCAACAGAAGGACAATGAATGATATCAAGGGGATTAGTCCAGCAATAGTTCAACATTGAATTCACTTAACCGATGAAGCGGTTCTTAGGATGGACCCCCAGCGCAGGCTTAACTCACTCATGCAAGAGGCTGTAGAAATGAAAATTTTGAAATTATTAGAAAATGAGATCACTTATCCCATTTCTGATAGTCAATGGGTTAGCCTGGTTCATGCGGTCCCCAAGAAAGCTGGTTTTACAGTGGTTGAGAATGAGCAGAAAGAGTTGGTACAAATAAGGCTGCATTCCAAGGATCGTGTTTGTATTGACTATAGAAAGTTGAATGCGGCCACTCGTAAAGATCACTTATCGCTACCCTTCATTGACCAAATGCTTGAAGGATTGGCTAAACATGAGTACTATAGTTTCCTAGATGGGTATTCGAGATATAATCAGATCCCTATTGCTGCGGAAGACCAGGAGAAGACTACATTTACCTGCCCATTCAGAACCTTTTCCTACAGACGCATGCCCTTTGGATTGTACAATGCTCCACGACATTCCAACAGTGCATGCTCAGTTTGTTCTCTGACATGGTGGAACGTTTTCTTGAGATTTTCATGGATGACTTCTCGATCTACAAAAATTCATTTGATCAATGTCTTCATTATCTGGAGTTAGTTCTGCAAAGATGTAAGAATTGTCATTTCACGATGAGACAAGGGATTATCTTAGGACATGAGATTTCTAGGAGAGGAATTGAAGTAGACAAGGCAAAAGTAGAAGTGATTGTTAAGCTTCCACCACCCAAAAGCATCAAGGATATCAGATCCTTTCTAGGGCATGTTGGTTTCTACCGACGGTTAATTAGGATTTTAGCAAAATAGCTAGGCCCTTAACCAACCTGCTCACAAAGGACGTGCCCTTTGATTTTAACGATGAATGTTTCAAGTCGTGGGAGAAGCTTAAGCAAGACTTTGTACATGCGCCTATTATTTCTGCTCCTAATTGGGCACAGCCGTTTGAAATCATGTGTGATACCTCCGATTTTGCTATCGGCGCTATTCTTGAACAGCGCATCGACAATAGGTAGCACGTGATCTACTACTCGAGTGGACCCTAAATGACGCTCAACAGAATTATACAACGACTAAGAAGGAATTCTTGGCCGTTGTCTTTGAGTTAGAAAAGTTTCAGCCCTACTTGTTGGATCAAAGATGGTGATTTTCACGGATCACTCGGCATTGAAATACCTCATGACCAAGAAAGAAGAAAAAGCCAGATTGATTCGGTGGATCCTTTTGCTTCAAGAATTTGACCTGAAAATTCAGGATAAATGAGGTATAGAAAATGTGGTAGCAAATCATCTGTCAAGTACTCCAAATGCACCGAGTATACAAACTCCGATCAATAAGGATTTCCTAGATGAGCACATCCTGGCCATTTTTAAGAAATCATGGTATGCGGACATAGTCAATTGCCTGGCCACTAAACAATTACCCACTGACCGGACAAAGCAAGACCAGTGTCATTTCTTTGCCCAAGTATGGTACTTCTTCTGGAAGAGTCGTATCTTTTTAAGTATTGTCCTGACCAGTTTATTTGACGATGCATACCAGAGGAAGAATAGAGGAGTGTGCTTAGCTTTTTCCATGAACTTCCATGCGGCGGACATTTTGGTCCCTGCAAAACCGCAGAGAAAGTTTTACAAAGTGGATGTTATTGACCCACTTTGTTCAAAGACTCATTCCACTTTGACAAGTCATGTGTAAATTGTGAGAAGGTTGGGAAAATACCCCTGAACCCGATTCTTGAAGTTGAAATTTTTGATGTTTGGGGTATCGAATTTATGGGACCATTCCCAAATTCCTTCGGTAACCAGTTCATCTTGGTTGCAGTGAATTACGTCTCTAAATGGGTAAAATTGTGCCTACTAAGACCAATGACAGCAAAGTAGTTGTCAAATTTCTCAAGAACAATATCTTCTCCCGTTTTGGCACCCCAGAGCGATAATTAGTGATAATGGGTCGCATTTCTACAATAGAGTTTTTGAAGGTCTGATGCGAAAATATTCCATCAATCACAAGTTCTCCACTCCGTATCATCCCCAAACAAATGGGCAAGTCGAAGTGGCTAATTGACAAATCAAGCTCATTTTGAAATAAAACTGTTGGACAAAATTAAAAGGAATGGTCAGTCAAGCTGAACGATATGTTATGGGCTTACTGAACCGCTTTTAAAACGGTCCTGGGGATGTCTCCTTATAGAATCGTATTTGAAAAAGCCTGTCATCTTCTATTCGAGTTAGAACACCGAGCCCTATGGGCCATTAAGCAACTCAATTTCGATCTAACCAAAGCCGGTGAACTAAGGAGATTGCAGATCTCAGAGTTAGAGGAGATACGGAATGAGTCTTACGAGAATGCATGAATTACAAAAAGCAGAACTAAAATTTTAAATGACCAGATCATCAACTGGAAAAACTTTGCCCCGGGAGAAAAGGTTCTATTGTACAACTCGAGGCTTCACATTTTCGCGGGGAAGCTGAAAACTCGTTGTTCTGGACCATTCATTGTACGCACTATTTTCCCGGTGTTGTGGTTGTTGTCGATCCTAAGAGTAATATGAAATTCAAAGTGAATGGGAAAAGACTAAAGCTATTTTTGACCACGAAGCTTGTGTCACAGGCTGAAACTGTACTGAGTCTTTTTGTTCCATCTTACGCCTGACCATAGCCATTCACACACCATTTATTTAAAAAAGAAAAAAAATAAAACTTTAGGGGTTCTTTTTTTTTATATGCTTACCCTTTTTATGTTTTTTTTGACATTTCTTTAACTTATTCGCACTTGGCCGGCCCGAGTCGACGAAGACTGTGACATCATTTCTTTTCCCTATTTATTGCATTTGCATTTACATGACATATATTGAGGACAATGCATTAAAGAAGTGGGGGGGTGCTAACACTTTTTCTTTTTCATTTTACTTAAAAAAAATCTCCAAAATGGAAAAAAAGAATTTTCATACTCTTTATAAAAATACCAAAAGGTTGTAGAAATTAAGAAAACCTTATTAAAGAATCTTTATTTTATCCTAAATAAAAATGAAACATTGATTTGACTAAGAGTTAGGAGGAACAAGAAAAATAACTCGTATCTTTTATTTAGCCTTAGTAGAATATGCATAAACCAAGCACACATGCTTGGGATTTAGAGACACAACTCTGAATAAAAAAAAACTGAATAATTGTGCCTCAAGAAGTATGATTACTCACGCCATAAATATATATATATATATATGATATATATATAAGTAAATCTTGGTTTCATGGCCTACTCTACTTGTATATTTGACCTGAGGGGTGTTTTTTCACCTGGTGCCCTAAAACCATCAAGTTTGGGAGTCAACGGTTTGATATGTGTTACGTGAGTAAAGTAGAAAGCCTAATGAAACCAAGAATAAACATACAGATAAACATTAATAAAATTAAATGATATTCAAAGTTGATTTGAGAAATCTCAAGCACATCACACTTACACATTATGCATATCTATCTAAAGCAAAATAACAGAATAAATTAGAAGTACAAGATCCTTTATAAATTCAAAGAAAAATCATAATTTCTTCTTTTATGAAGGCTAAAATATAGGAGGACTTATGAGGGTTAAACCTAGTTCTCATATCATTCGGTCGTTTTTACTTAGATGATTGAAAGATCTTTTTCTTGGAAGAGGTTTGCTGACAACTAACATTTTTCTTCATTTATTGGATTTTGTGGGTGCAATCCGCTGAAAACTCTTAGGAGATAACACTCCTCCTTTGGGGAAACATAGAGGTTTAGAGGCTTATTGCACATGTTCATTGCAATCGCGTCACCTGCGAAAGTAGTGTAATAATTCTCTTATTTTTGTTTTGCTCAGGCTGAACAAAAAGATAAGTGTGAGGGTGTGATTAGTCCCTAATATTGCATAATTTTTATCACATCTGAATAATTATCTTATATAAAATACTGCCAATAATGGTTTGCTTGTGTGATTCTAGGTCCATGGTATATAATGGAGAAGAAGACCCTAAATCATCATTTAATCGGTGATTAAAGGCCTATAAAGTAGCCATTAAATCTAGGAGGAGATTCTTCAGACCTGGGGACTCAAATCAAAAATCTGGAGACTACAACTGACAGGGGACAGAAGTGACCACACACAGCAGGCAGTACGCACAGTGCCGCCCTGGTAGGGCCACAGAAACGCAGCCTGGTCGCGTTTTCGCAGACATTCTTGCGCGGGGGTTACCCCTAGCCCCCCTTCCCTTGGTGCCTATAAATACCCTCTTGGGGGTTCTTTAAGGAGATATCCAGAGTTTAAGAGTTGTTGTTATCTTATTTTTAGGAGTTGTAGTTGTTTTGTTCCCTTCTTCTTTAGTTTTAGTTTAGCCATTAGAGTGAAAGAGAGAGAGAGTATGTAAAAGCTGTATTTAAAGGGTGACAAGCTTATACAAGTAATTACTTTTCTTTCTTGTTTCCATTCACTAGTTGTTTTCATTTTCTTCTACCTCCTTGTTTTAGTGTAATACTCTTTCTCTTTACTTCTTCTCTCTTGTTGTTTCTTTTACTATCATGTCTAGATAACTCTTTCATTGCACGGCTAACTTTTTGGCCCAAAGGCCCATCACTCTAGTTTTGATGATGATTAACTCATGTAGTTATAGTGCTAATGATCTTGTGTTTAATTAGTCTCAGATTTGTGATCAAGATCTTAGTAGGTGTTTAGCTTCAACAAAGGATTTAAAGTCAAGTTTTGGAGCTAGCACGGTTTGATTCAAGAGCCTATGCATCAAGACCATATCAAGTACTCAAGAGGAGTCTAGCTCTTTGGATCAATGTTTGGACCAAGTCAAGAAGGAGAAGAAGACTTCAAGTGAAGACTTCAAGAGGAGACTTGAGTCTAGGTTTGTTTTGTTAAGATTTTATTTTTAGATAAAATGTAAAAGATAGAATAGTTGGTGGATTGCTCAAGTATACCATATACACTCACACACAAGATTTAGATGTGTTTTCATAAAAGAATTTTCATTTTGGTAAAATACAAAAGAGTTTTTATTTTGGAAAAATACCGTTTTGATTTTTGGAGTTTAATATATACATGTGTTTTAACCAAAAATATTTTAGTTCTTATTGACAAAAACATAGATATTTCATCATGAATGTGTGTGGATCATATCCATACACATTATGCTTTAAAAGTGTTTAAAATATCTTGTTTTTGTATTTAGAGAAGTTTTGAAAAAATACGGTTTTTGTTTTAAGCCAAAATTTTAAGTTATAAAAATAGTTCAAAATATTTGTAACATGTTTAAATTTTACTCAAACATGTTTGTATATCAAAGTATAATACTGAAATTATTTTTGTAGATTTTTAGAGATTTTATAGGATTTTATTTAAGTCAAAAAGCCAAGTTTTAAATCCCTAAAAAGTTCTGTTCTGGCTTCTGCCGGTCGACCGGGCCGGTCGACCGGGTTAGGAGTCGGTCGACCAAGCCGGTCGACCGATGTGCACAAACGTGCACGCCAGGTCTGGCTGGAGGGCCGGTCGACTGACCCGGTCAACCATCCAGAGAGCTCTGCTCTCTGGAAAGCCCGGGTCAATCGGGTCGGTCGACCGGCAGAGAGCTCTGCTCTCTGTTCCAGGCCACGGTCGACTGGGCCGGTCGACCGAGGCTCCAACGGTCAGATTTCTGACCATTGACAGTCGACCAGGCCGGTTGACCGACAGCCGTCCAGGCTGTTGATTTAGCCCCAACGGCTAGTTTTTGGTTAGCCTATAAAATGGGGCTTTCTTGGACTGTTTTGAACAAGATTTTTGGAGAGTTTTAAACCTAGTTTTTCCCATCTATTTCAGAAGTTTTCTCCACTAGTTTGAGAGCAAGTATTTCCAATTCAAAAGAAAGTTTATCAAGAGTGTTTTCAAAAGTGATTCTTGAGTTTTTCACCACAACTTCCATCCTTGTTTTTCTCATAATCACTTGAGCTATCCATTGCTATACCTATCCTGTAAGGATCTTTGTTGTGAGAGGATTTGAGGTGATCAAGTGTTTAGATCACCAAAGTTTACATCTTTGCTTTGAGGAGGTGGACTTGTGTGTTTACGGTGTTTCAAGTTCTAGTGAGAGCTCGTTGTAGAGGTGTGGCCTCGGCAAGCTAGTGGGCTTATGGTGTGTAGTTCTTGCGGGAACGAGTGAAGGGACTAGAGAGTCCAAGAGTTCTAGTGGGAACTCCTTGTAAGTGTTGCGGCACCGAGTGATCGGTGGGATCGATTTTAGTGAAAATCCTTCATAGTGTTGAAGGCGGGGGACGTAGAGCAAGTGTGCTCGAACCTCGAAACAATTCTCCCGTGTTTGCGATTGTTCTCTCTATCTCTTACTTGTCTTTATATCTTACATGCTTATATTGTCTTTATCTTTATATGCTTGATATACATTGTGCTTAATTGTTATATGCTTGGGGATTGTTTGCTAACACTTGTATTAATCAAGAGAGCCAACGCGGCACCTCAACTCTTATTTAGAGTAATCTTGAGGAGCTAGTCCAGAGCCCTTCACGGGAAATCCGGCTACACTTTTGTGTTATACTTGGTATTTAGTTTAAGAAGTTTTAGCTTGCATAAATAGTTTTAATTCTATATTAATTGACCATTAGATTAGCTAGTCACCTATTCACCCCTCTCTAGGTGATTACAATTGGTATCAGAGCCAAGTGCTCTTGATTTGGGTCTTACAACCTAGAGTTAAAGATCCTCATTTGTAGCTAATCGCAATATTTTTTTACACACACATGGATTTCATGTCACCTCCCACCTTTAACATTCTTAACATCTAAACTTAGAAGGTTAAGATGTCTATGTACCTCAAAGGCCTAGGCATACATGTTTATCTTGCTACTACTAAAGATTCATATGTTAATAATAGCAAGTATTTTGAGGCTAACTCAAAGGTTATTCATGCTTTGAAGAGTACCCTAAACAATGATTATTTATATAGGGTTGCTAATCTTGATTCGGCTTTTGTAGTATGGAACATGATCATCTCCCTTGTCGAACAAGAACAATATTATGCGGGGGGCGACTCGGATGTTGGAAGTAAAGCTTCCAATGTATGCTACATGGTCCAAGGGGATAACCCCTTTGAGGTAACTACCGAATCCGAGCTAGAAGAGGATGTTGATATGTCCTATAATGAACTTAAATCATTTTGTCAACAACTCCTAGAAAAGTATGAAATACTTAAAAGGATAATAAGAAAATGAAAAATAAATTTGAGGTTTGTTAAAAAAAAAGATTCTGTTCAAACTAAATTTGAAAATGTTTCAAAAGAAAATGAAAGTTTAAAAAATGAAAATATTTCCTTACTTTCTAAATTGAATGATCTTTGTGAAGAAACACTACTTTAAAAAATGAAATTGTTTTGGTGGAAAAATAAAAAGAAGTTGCTTTGCAAGAAAACTACTCTTTAAAAAAAGTTATTTCAAAAGGAAAAAAAAATGTTTCTACAAAGAAAAAGAATAATGATTCTCATTCTCACCATGCTTTGCATGCTATTATTGTTGAAAATGAAGTTAAAATTTTAAAAAAATAGAATTGATTGTTTAAGCTCATCCTTGAGTAATTATACATTTAACCATAAAAGATTGGAATCCTTGTTTAAAAAGAAACAAGTTTCCCATGTTCATGCACATCACCCACAACATGCTTATGCACATTTTGCACGCCATGATCATGCTCATTTACATGTGCATAGTAGAGTGTACAAATGTACACATTGCAACCACAAAGGCCATTTAGCAAGATATTGTTATGATAGAACAAATTCTTTAAGTTTTGCTAATAAGAATGTTTGGGTTCCTTACAATGCTAACCCCCGAGGACCCAAAAGAAAATAGGTACCAAAATCACCACCTTGTGTATTTGATGTAGGTGCGGGCTCTCACAAAACGTGAGAGGATTGGTGCCTTGGTGGTGGTTGATCATGGACTAGATGGACATACATTTGATGCACCGCTATCAAAGAGGTTTGGTGGGACTACCACCATGTTTTGGAGAGTTGAGTGTAGTTCATGTGTTGGTAACCATCTCTAAACTTCTATTTTATTTACATGCATTTATATTGATGATTTTTTAGCATGTGTTAGTGTTTGTTAAAATATTCATGTTTTAGTTTTATGTTTTATGCTTCATGTGGTAAATACTAGTTTAGATGTAGTTTTTGTCAAAACTTGGATATATGCTTGTACAAGTAGTGAGCAACATTTGATTCATATACGTTTGCACTTCATTGTTCATTTGTGCTCACTATATGCACATGTATAGCCTAATTTTAATGATTTCCTCATTTACACTTGTTTTGCCTATTTACATGTTTTAATTCATGTATATGCTATATTTATCTAAAACTAATAAATATACATGTATACCGCTAGAGTAACTTGCCTTCATACAAATACTATATAGACTCTTTTATGTTTGGGATATGTATGCATATTATTAGTTTTGGATAAAAACATACATATACCTAGAAGTTTGTTTTTAGATGAAAAATGAATTTTTATGATTTTCATTTTTATATGAGAAATGAATTTTCATGTTTTTCACATGATTGATGTTTTTTAGCCTTATTGCTTATCTTCATAGAAAATGCTAATTACATAATTTTTGTGCACTCACACTTTATTTGTTTATTCATGACTTTGTTTCATGATTATTTTTGAGCCTTATAGATTTCGAGTGTCAATCTTTATGTATTTAGTATGTTTCATGATAGACATATGATTTGGTTTCATATTTTTAAGGATCTTTAACTAGTTTTTTAAAAATTAATTTAACTAGTTATGTATTCTTCATTTGGTAATATTTTCACTATAAAAATATTTTCAAACTCTAGTTTTTGAAAACCCTTGCTGTTGGCCCAAAGGCTTTCCACTCTAGTTTTGATGATGATTAACTCATGTAGTTATATGTACTAATAATCTTGTGATTTTAGTTTCAGATCCTTAATCAAGATATTAGTTGGTGTTTGGCTTCAACAAGATAATTTGGAAGCTTGCACATGTTGATTCAAGAGCCCGCACATCAAAGATGATATATTGCACTTGCTCGGTGAATCTAAGGAGTTTTTGGATCGAGTCATCTTGGAGATTGCGCTCTACAAGAAGACTTAGGTATCCATAGTTTTTAGTTTGGGTTAGATCTTAATTGTAAAGATTAGTATAGTATGATAAGCTCAAGTTCACAACACACATGTTTCACGTTTTGAATATTGGTTTTAAGTTTTTGGTTTAACCGATCTTGGTTTTCATGAATAGATTCTATATAGTGTATATATGATTTGTTCTATATACATGCATGCTTCTATTGATTAAACAAACTTAGTTTGATAGTCTACTTCATGAGTTTTATGTTTTGGTATTTATAACAAAACATATTTTTGGACTTAATGACAAAAATCATGATATATATATGTTTCTTGTATATTGAATTTCTATTCATATACAATATGCTTCAAAGTGTTTAAATATCATAATTTTGTATCATGGATGAGTTTTAGACAATGTGTATTTTCTATTCAAAATACAAGGTTTCAGAAAATACGGTTTTTGGTTTTTGACAAAATTTCTATGACACAAAAATAGTCAAATATGTTTGAAATTTGTGTTAGGATTTTTAACACAAGTTTGTATTTCAATATAAAATGATAAAACTATTTTTGTGGAATTTTAGAGATTTTGTGGGATTTATTGGAATATTTTTACCACTGTTTTTCTGACCCATTTATAGGCTGACAGGCCTGGTCGGTCGACCGAAGCGGTCGACCGCACCAAGGGCCGGTCGACCGGTTCGGTCGACCGACGTGCACAGACCTGTGCACGTCTGCAGCCCAATGGGCCGGTCGACCGAAACGGTCGACCGACGGAGAGCTGTTTCCTCTCAGGAATTTTCGGTCGACCGGCAGCTGTAACGTTCGAAAATTCGAACGTTGGGCGGTCGACCGGGCCGGTCGACCGGCAGGGTAAATCTGGCAAATGTTCTGATAAACGGCTATTTTCTGTTATTGCCTATAAATACCCCATTTGAGAGAGTTTTTCTCTAAGAATTTTTGGGCTAAAATTTTCTATCTCTCTGGTGTTTTTGCTGCAATCAAAATAGGTTTTTGGATTCAAATTGAACAATCTTTTTGGTGTTTTCATTAGGGTTTGAAAAATCAAAGAAAAGGGTTTTTGGGAAAAGCTTTTGAATTGAACTTCTCCATCTTGATTTGATTTATTTCCCAAAGATTTTCTTTGAGTTGCTGGTTTCAAATTCCCTGGTTTCTCCACACTTGAGCTAAAATCTACTATCTTGTCTATAGGATTTTTTGTGGGAGAAAAGGAGATTGTTTGTGGTTGTTGCTTTAAACCACCAAGTAGCAAGAGATTGTTTTGTGGTAGTTGTTGGAAACCACTCAGTTGTAAACCTTACCTTTGTGTGACTTTTGGGAGTTGTGTACTCCGGTGATTGTAACTGTCAGTGTGATAGTGAAGCTAGAATCCATCTGGGGATGGCGGGGATGTAGAGCTGGGTGCTCGAACCTCGAGAACATATCTTGGTGTTTGCGTTTGATCGATTGGCTCTCTCTATCTCTATCTCTATTACTTTGTGTCTTGCATTACTATTCATATTGTTCATCATATTTGCTTGGCTTGGTTGTGTGTGCATCACTAGTTGATCACACTTGAGTGCTCATTGCATTTAGAATTTTAATTCCGCATTTAGTTCCATTGATTAGCATCATCACCAATTCACCCCCCCTCTAGGTGACTTTTCAATTGGTATCAGAGCTAGTGCTCCTGATATTTAGGTTTAACCACCTAGGAGTAATCTTGGTTTGCTAATCTTCACTTGCATTTTCATTTGCACTTATACTAATTTGCACTCATGGCTAGCCCTCCTATGTTTGACCATTTTAGACTTGATACTTGGAAGGTTGACATGATTAGACATCTAAAAGGACTAGGACATTTAGTTTATCAAGCCATCACTATAGAATCCGTCCCTAATAGTAGCAAGCATAAGAAGGCCAATGCATTAGCCCTTAGGACACTTCTAGCATCTCTAAATGAACATCTTTTACCTATTTTTTATCGCTATGATTCGGCTTTTGCAGTTTGGAGCATCTTAACGTCTCCCGAGCTTCCAAGGATCATCAACAATTTGAGGAGATCCAAGAGAGACATGTCCAAAGATAAATGCTTCATGGTCCAAGGGAAAGACTCCCTTGAGGTACACTCGGATTCCCCTCTTGATGATAGCTCTAATTCTTATTGCCATGGTTGTTTTGAGGTTCAAACTTTAAATATGGATCTTACTCAAAAGCTTGAAAAATTCTTAGAAAAACACAAACTTTTGAAAGAGAATAATCTTGTTTTGAAAAATGAATTAAAGGATTTATGTTCTAATTTTGAAGTGATTTTGCAAGAAAAAGGAGAGATCACTAGTGAACGTGACTCACTACAATCTCAACTTGAACTTGCACTTAAAGAGATTGAAGATTTGAAAAACAAAAATGGTTTTGATGATATTGTAGAACACAATGAGGTTTTGTCTTCTAGATTGGATCTTGTTTTCAAAGAAAATCTTACTTTGAAAAATAAAATTGATTCAATTACAAAAGAATTGGATTTGGTTAAAAATAAATCTTTACAAAATGAGATTGATATTCATGTTTGTCATGCTAGTGTAGCTTCTACTTCTTGCACTCCTATAGCATGTTCCACTTTGTCTTCTAGCATAGAAAATGATATAAACAATTTGAAGAAAAGTGTTGATTGTTTGGGCTCCACTTTGAGCCATTGTGCCATGAATCACACACGATTGGAAACCTTGGTTCGCAAGAAACAAGTTCCAACCTTGCATGCACACCCATCTAGGCATACACATGCTTTTCATGATCACCACCATCATATGTATGCTCACGTGTACACATGTACACATTGTGGTCGAAAAGGCCACCTTGCTAGATTTTGTTATGATCGCATTTATCATGAAAATTTAGCAACTAATTATGTTTGGGTTAGAAAAGATACTAACCCCCGTGGACCCACAAAGAAATGGGTACCAAGATCCACCTCTTTGATGTTTGATGTAGGTGTAGCCTCTCGCGTCACGTGAGGGTATTGGTGCCTTGAGGTGGATGCATTCTAAGCTAAAAGGAGAACCATTTGGATGCTTCACTCTCAAGGAGATTTGGTGGGAGGACCACCGTGATTTGGAGAACTAGAGATGCACCTTCATCAGTTTTGGTACCACTCTCTAACTCCTATTTATACTTGCATGCTTTCATATTCATTCATTTATAGCATGTTTATAGTTTCATGATTAGTATGATAATTACCATGTTTATTAGAATTATGCTTTACATGATTAGTGATTGAGACACCCATGTTTAGTATGGAACCATATTTTGTGTTCTCTTTATGTTTAGCTATCATGTTGATCATAGTTCTAATGCACATGACTTTGCCATGCTAATCATATGGTTGACTATGACTTGTTGTTTTAATAATTCATGTTTTGATTATCATGATTGGATCAAGATTTCCGTTTTATGCTTCATGTTTTGATTACTTGCTTGAATGATAGTTTTCATTAAGATTAGGATTTATACTTGTACAACTAGTGAGCTACAAATAGACCTTTATATATGTTTGTACTTAAACGCTCATTTGTATTCACTTGATGTACTAGTATAGTCTAGTTTTGATGATTCTTGCATTTGACTTGTATTCATCATTTTACCTATTTCATTTTAACTTCATATATATGTCCATCTTGTCCAAACTATCATTTATACATATACATCCTTGAGCCACGTGCCTTCATGCATATACTTTTGTGGAGTCATTATGTTTAGGATATGTATGTATACTTTAGTTTGTACATGACATACATATGCCTTAAAGTTTAAATCGTTTTGATGATTTTCATGTTTTTAGGTAATTCCTATTAGTAATGAAAATCTAGTTTTTCATGTTTTCAAGGAATTTCATTTGAGCTTAATTGAATATTTTCATGTTGATATGTTTCTCACAACACTTGTACACTCACCTTTTGATGCTTTCTCATGACTTGATTTTCATGAGTATTATTGGTGCCATATAGATTCTTGAGTGTTTAGTGATCATGTGATTTCCATGTTTTATGAAAAAATTCTTTTATTTTATCTTGAAGGATTTCGTACTAGTTGACTTACATAACTAGTTGTGATATTCTTCATGAGGTAGTGATTTTCAAACATATTATATTGTTTAAATCTATTTTTGAAAACCCCTACCATCAATGGGCGGTTGGATGGGAGATCATGTTCTTGTATGCTTTATAATGAAAATCATTTTTATCTTGAACCATGATTGGGTGGTAGTTGATATGAGTTATACACTTGACCTTACTTTTGTTATTTCAATTGGTATCATTGAGTTCTTTCAATTGGTATCAATATGACATATTTTTTGTATACTCATATGTGTTTGCTTTGTGTATGTATGTTTGCACCTTATATAGTATCAATTTCAATTGATATCTAATCTTTTACATACATAGATGTTTCCTTTGTGCCTATCATATTCATATATTTTAGAGCACAAATCTTGATTTTGCATAGCTTGATTTTTAATGAATATCATGTTTCAATTGATTTAATTTTCAATTGGTATCTTAATACAAGCTTATGCATAAGTTTCTTTGGTATTTCATAAAGGGGGAGAAAATTCGTATTTTGTATTTCAATTAGTACTTGTTTTGCTTTCCACTCCCTAACTTTATGATGAAATATGATTGGAAAATTTACATTGTTGTGTAATTGGTATCAAGAAGCCATTTGTGTTAAAAATTTCTTCAATTGGTATCTAGAGGCTATTTGTTTACTTAAATTTGTATCAATTTGTCTTATAGTTTACATTGCATGTTTTCATTTTGATAATAAAATGATTATTCTTGTTTCAATGCCTTGTATAATGTTGGAATTGGCATTCCTCAATTTATTGATAATTTCAATTGGTATTTAATTGGATATCAAGAGTTTAGTTTATTATTTCAATTGATATCAAGAGCTTGTTTGGTATATCTAAAGTTTTAGCTATGTTTGATTTGTTTTTGGTATCAAGAGATTTAGCAATTTGTTTTTGGTTTGTTTTACCCCTTTGTTGATGAGTGACAAAAAGGGGGAGAGGAATTTGTAGTTTATATGCATGGTCGATTTATGCATATGTTTTTTTTGTTTTGTTTTAGTTTTGTTTTAGTATTGTTTTATTGATATCAAAAGTATGTTTTATTATGTGTTTGAGAACATTCATTGCATATCTTATATGTTTTATTGTTATGCATGAGTTAAGGGGGAGCTTCTTTTCTTTGAAGCTTTACTTTAATCCATGCATATATAACTCCATGAGTTTGTCATCATCAAAAAGGGGGAGATTGTTGGCCAAAGGCTTTCCACTCTAGTTTTGATGATGATTAACTCATGTAGTTATATGTACTAATAATCTTGTGATTTTAGTTTCAGATCCTTAATCAAGATATTAGTTGGTGTTTGGCTTCAACAAGATAATTTGGAAGCTTGCACATGTTGATTCAAGAGCCCGCACATCAAAGATGATATATTGCACTTGCTCGGTGAATCTAAGGAGTTTTTGGATCGAGTCATCTTGGAGATTGCGCTCTACAAGAAGACTTAGGTATCCATAGTTTTTAGTTTGGGTTTAGATCTTAATTGTAAAGATTAGTATAGTATGATAAGCTCAAGTTCACAACACACATGTTTCACGTTTTGAATATTGGTTTTAAGTTTTTGGTTTAACCGATCTTGGTTTTCATGAATAGATTCTATATAGTGTATATATGATTTGTTCTATATACATGCATGCTTCTATTGATTAAACAAACTTAGTTTGATAGTCTACTTCATGAGTTTTATGTTTTGGTATTTATAACAAAACATATTTTTGGACTTAATGACAAAAATCATGATATATATATGTTTCTTGTATATTGAATTTCTATTCATATACAATATGCTTCAAAGTGTTTAAATATCATAATTTTGTATCATGGATGAGTTTTAGACAATGTGTATTTTCTATTCAAAATACAAGGTTTCAGAAAATATGATTTTTGGTTTTTGACAAAATTTCTATGACACAAAAATAGTCAAATATGTTTGAAATTTGTGTTAGGATTTTTAACACAAGTTTGTATTTCAATATAAAATGATAAAACTATTTTTGTGAAATTTTAGAGATTTTGTGGGATTTATTGGAATATTTTTACCACTGTTTTTCTGACCCATTTATAGGCTGACAGGCCTGGTCGGTCGACCGAAGCGGTCGACCGCACCAAGGGCCGGTCGACCGGTTCGGTCGACCGACGTGCACAGACCTGTGCACGTCTGCAGCCCAATGGGCCGGTCGACCGACGGAGAGCTGTTTCCTCTCAGGAATTTTCGGTCGACCGGACCGGTCGACCGGCAGCTGTAACGTTCGAAAATTCGAACGTTGGGCGGTCGACCGGGCCGGTCGACCGGCAGGGTAAATCTGGCAAATGTTCTGATAAACGGCTATTTTCTGTTATTGCCTATAAATACCCCATTTGAGAGAGTTTTTCTCTAAGAATTTTTGGGCTAAAATTTTCTATCTCTCTGGTGTTTTTGCTGCAATCAAAATAGGTTTTTGGATTCAAATTGAACAATCTTTTTGGTGTTTTCATTAGGGTTTGAAAAATCAAAGAAAAGGATTTTTGGGAAAAGCTTTTGAATTGAACTTCTCCATCTTGATTTGATTTATTTCCAAAGATTTTCTTTGAGTTGCTGGTTTCAAATTCCCTGGTTTTCTCCACACTTGAGCTAAAATCTACTATCTTGTCTATAGGATTTTTTGTGGGAGAAAAGGAGATTGTTTGTGGTTGTTGCTTTAAACCGCCAAGTAGCAAGAGATTGTTTTGTGGTAGTTGTTGGAAACCACTCAGTTGTAAACCTTACCTTTGTGTGACTTTTGGGAGTTGTGTACTCCGGTGATTGTAACTGTCTGTGTGATAGTGAAGCTAGAATCCATCTGGGGATGGCGGGGATGTAGAGCTGGGTGCTCGAACCTCGAGAACATATCTTGGTGTTTGCGTTTGATCGATTGGCTCTCTCTATCTCTATCTCTATTACTTTGTGTCTTGCATTACTATTCATATTGTTCATCATATTTGCTTGGCTTGGTTGTGTGTGCATCACTAGTTGATCATACTTGAGTGCTCATTGCATTTAGAATTTTAATTCCGCATTTAGTTCCATTGATTAGCATCATCACCTATTCACCCCCCCCCTCTAGGTGACTTTTCACTTGCCGACTCCGTTAAGGGTGGACGGATGGGCGAACATGCCTTGTATGCCTTATTGAAAATCTTTTATCTTGTGCATAAAAGGGTGGTTATTTATGAGTTATATACTTGATTTACATCATATTTTCAATTGATATCTGAATTGATATTTTTTTGTATATATTAATATTTTGTTTTCTATATATGTATGCCTTCTAATTTCAAATAATATCATTCTATTGGTATTCTCTTTTCATACATATATATGATTTGTTTGTGCTTGAGTACAAGATATTTACATATTTAAAGTACAAAGTATGTTTATGCTAAGCATGAATTAAATCTTGATTTCAAGTGATTTCTCAATTGGTACTTTTTATAAGCTTATGCATTATTTTCAATTGACATTTTTAATGTACAATATACTTCAATTGGTATCTATTTATTTCAATTGGTATCCATGTATTTCAATTGATATCAATATGTTTCAATTTCCAATTGAGTTTAAATTTAAATTGGTATCAAAATATTTTCCTTCATTAGTTTCAAAATGTAAAAATGTTTCGATTTCAATTTTTTAATTTCAATTGGTATCACAAATTTCCTATTTCATATGGTCTAAAATTCTTGTGATATATCAAATTGATTTGTGGAATAATTCAAAATTTTTATTGTTTATTTACAATTAGAATCATAAAAATTTTGTTTATTTACAAAGGTATTTCAAAATGTGTTTTATTACTTTGAGTAAATTTCAAAATTTGTTTTAAGTAATTATCAAAAATTTTGATTTAAAAATATTTTGATATGTATTACCTATATACAAGAGGAGCTTAACATCTCTTCTACATATAGATTCAGTTGAGTGTATCTTATATTGAGGAGCTTGACAACTCTTCTTTATGCGTTACACATGTGTAGGGGAGATTCACATCTCCTCTTATGCATTGCATATTATGCGTTATGTGAGTTAGGGCTTGTCATCCCTTCTTCATGTAATACATAGATATAGGGAAGTTAACTTAGCGTCTTCCTCTTCATGAATGTATATCGCATATATATCCTTATTATTGATTTCACCCCTTTATTGATTTTTGTTTTTGACAAAAAGGGGGAGAACATTGTTTTGTGTTTACTTTAACCCCTTTGTTGATGATTGACAAAAAGGGGAGAAGTATTTTAGTATATACGCATGTTTTTCCTTACTTTATACAAAACGGGGAGAAAGATTTTGATTTTTTGCATTGAATTTATGCATGTTTATGCATTGTGTTTATGCATCTTTTGTTTTAAATGGGAAAATGATTTTGAAAGTTTAAACAAAAAGGGGGAGAAAAGTTTTTGGAAAAAGGATTTCGGATTTATGTTTTGTCTCTCATCTTATTGATGCATATATGTTTGTTTAGTTTCATGTACTTCACTGCCATATCTTATTGTTTATCGTTATGCATGAGTTAAGGGAGAGCTTCTTTGAAGCTTTACTTTAATTCATGCATATATAACTCCATGAATTTTGTCATCATCAAAAAGGGGGAGATTGTTGGCCCAAATGCCCATCACTCTAGTTTTGATGATGATTAACTCGTGTAGTTATAGTACTAATGATCTTGTGTTTAATTAGTCTCAGATTTATGGTCAAGATCTTAGTAGGTGTTTAGCAACAACAAAGGATTTAAAGTCAAGTTTTGGATCTAACACGGTTTGATTCAAGAGCCTATGCATCAAGACCACATCAAGTACTCAAGAGGAGTATAGCTCTTTGGATCAATGTTTGGACCAAGTCAAGAAAGAGAAGAAGACTTCAAGTGAAGACTTCAAGAGGAGACTTGAGTCTAGGTTTGTTTTGTTAAGATTTTGTTTTTAGATAAAATGTAAAAGATAGAATAGTTGGTGGATTGCTCAAGTATACCATATACACTCACACACAAGATTTAGATGTGTTTTCATAAAAGAATTTTCATTTTGGTAAAATACAAAAGAGTTTTTATTTTGGAAAAATACCGTTTTGATTTTTGGAGTTTAATATATACATGTGTTTTAACCAAAAATATTTTAGTTCTTATTGACAAAAACATAGATATTTCATCATGAATGTGTGTGGATCATATCCATACACATTATGCTTTAAAAGTGTTTAAAATATCTTGTTTTTGTATTTAGAGAAGTTTTGAAAAAATACGGTTTTTGTTTTAAGCCAAAATTTTAAGTTATAAAAATAGTTCAAAATATTTGTAACATGTTTAAATTTTACTCAAACATGTTTGTATATCAAAGTATAATACTGAAACTATTTTTGTAGATTTTTAGAGATTTTATGGTATTTTATTTAAGTCAAAAAGCCAAGTTTTAAATCCCTAAAAAGTTCTGTTCTGACTTCTGCCGGTCGACCGAGCTAGGAGTCGGTCGACCGACGTGCACAAACATGCATGCCAGATCTGGCTGGAGGGCCGGTCGACCGACCCGGTTGACGGTCCAGAGAGCTCTGCTCTCTGGAAAGCCCCGGTCGACCGGGTTGGTCGACCGGTAGAGAGCTCTACTCTCTGTTCAGGCCACGGTCGACCGAGGCTCCAACGGTCAGATTTCTGAACATTGGCGGTCGACTGGGCCGGTCGACCGACCGACAGCCGTCTAGGCTGTTGATTTAGCCCCAACGGCTAGTTTTTAGTTAGCCTATAAAATGGGGCTTTCTTGGACTGTTTTGAACAAGATTTTTGGAGAGTTTTAAACCTAGTTTTTCCCATCTATTTCAGAAGTTTTCTCCACTAGTTTGAGAGCAAATATTTTCAATTCAAAAGGAAGTTTATCAAGAATGTTTTCAAAAGTGATTCTTGAGTTTTTCACCACAACTTCCATCCTTGTTTTTTTCACAATCACTTGAGCTATCCATTGCTATACCTATCCTATACGGATCTTTGTTGTAAGAGGATTTGAGGTGATCAAGTGTTTAGATCACCAAAGTTTACATCTTTGCTTTGAGGAGGCGAACTTGTGTGTTCGTGGTGTTTCGAGTTCTAGTGAGAGCTCGTTGTAGAGGTGCGGCCTCGACAAGCTAATGGGTTGCGGTGTGTATTTGTTGCGGGAACGAGTGAAGGGACTAGAGAGTTCAAGAGTTGTAGTGGGAACTCCTTGTAGGTGTTGCAGCACTGAGTGATCCAGTGGGATCGATTTTAGTGAAAATCCTTCATAGTACTGAAGGCGGGGACGTAGAGCAAGTGTGCTCGAACTTCGAAATAGTTCTCCCGTGTTTGCGATTGCTCTCTCTATCTCTTACTTGTCTTTATATCTTGTATGCTTATATTGTCTTTATCTTTATATGCTTGATATATATTGTGCTTAATTGTTATATGCTTGGGGATTGTTTGGTAACACTTGTATTCAACCAAGAGAGCCAACATGACACCTCAACTCTTATCTATCTAGAGGAAACTTGAGAAGTTAGTCCAGAGCCCTTCACGGGGAATCCGGCTACACTCTTGTGTTATACTTGGTGTTTAGTTTAAGAAGTTTTAGTTTGCGTAAATAGTTTTAATTCCGCATTAATTGACCATTAGATTAGCTAGCCACCTATTCACCCCCCTCTAGATGATTACATAACTAACTACTAACCCATTAATTTCTAACAACTTGATTGATAACCCAAATGAGTAATAGTGTCAAACAAACCTAATGCAAACGAGTGTTATGACATCTAAAAACGAGGGTTCTAACTCTAACTTACCTATAAGTATTCTCTTTCTTATATCTCATGCTTAACGGATTTTTGATGATCTATGAATTGTAAAATTTACTTGTTTTTCTAAGTTAGAGATATTCCTTTTAACTTTGTTGATACTATTAGTGCACTTGTTTCTTCCCTTATTCTTGCCTTCTATTGGATCTTGATAAGGGAATGTCCAAGTTTTGTCATGTGAAGCTAAGTTAAAGGAAGGACTTTCATTTGGTCCCAACGTGAATAGGTCCTATGCATAAAGGCTATACTTGCCTATGATTCATCGTGAGGCTACATCTTCAAGGAGTTAGGGATTAGTGGGAGCACGTAGTAAAAAGTTAGCCATGTGTTTTTACCATCTAGAAAAATCACTTTTACAAACCACCAAACCATTCGAAACAATTCTTGAAACCAACTTGTTTTCATTTTCAAATTCTTTATTTGAAATAAAAAACTTTCTCTTTTATTGAACAAAGAAGCCGCATCAAGCTTTCATCGCTCCCCTCCTTGTGGATGCGACCCGTATAACCACTTTGCTAGTACGAAAGATCGCAAAAGCAGTAACGTCGACCAACATTCCTTTACTTATTTTTGTGCTTACTTTTTGCCGATCATCCATCCTTTGAAAATTTGCGGTCATCTTCAGATCATGCTCCCGAAGCTGAGCAGAGAGAGCCGAGTATGGATCAAAAGAGGCTGAAGAGGATACAGGGACAACAGCAGAAATGATAGGAGGGGGCTGAGGAGCAGGAGGATGCTCCCTAGCACACGTCCCTCTTTGGGAGAGTGCTGCTGATATCAACAGATGGTTTGATAGACCGTTGAGTAGAAAGATAAAATTTTAGTTGTTTGAGGAGGCGGATAATGAGCATCCCAATTGGCAAGTGCCAGTTTGGGATCAGGAGGTGCTCAGAATCCATGTAATCGATGATGAGCTTGGGAATGTTAACTTTAATACCTTTCAAAACACAATAGATCAAGAGGGGAACAGAACCCCGTGCATGACTGTATTCTCCTGATTTTGGCAGGAGATTATAGAACATGATATTGGTTAGGACTTAGGCGGAGAGTGTATAATACTTCACCTCCTCATTCCTTACAAAAGCAGGGTTGTAATCATCATGAAGCAGAAGAGATGTGGTGAGGACAGATTTACCGTCAGGATATTCAAAATCATGGAGATCAGCATTGTAAATATTTATACCCTCACAGGAGAGGTGTAGCAGATGGGCAAATTGATCTACATAAATGTTAATGTCCTTGCTCAGAACCCTAAATCTGACGTGATGGTTTTGAAAGTCAGATTAGAGTAAAAATAGTGCATAAGCTCAGGATAAACGGGTCACTTAATCGTAACGAGATATTCAAGGGAGCTTGTGTTCAAAATGCTTGCTAGATTCAGGTGCTCAAAATTAGCGAGCATAAAAGTTCTACCAGAAATAACATGCTTATTATGAATCACTGAAAATTTTGAGAAGCATTCTGAGAAACAAAAGGGTTAGAAGATGGTTCGGGCGTTTACTCATCTCAGATCTAGCCCTTTTTGACATGGTGACGATGATAAATAAAGATTTGCCATGAAATATAGAAAGATTTCTAAAAAAATGAATTCACAAAGATTAAGAGATTAGAGATTATACCTTGAAGAACTCAAAAATTCTCCTGAAATCAAACAGATCTGAGATCTTGCGGAGAGATCCCACCAATTTGAAGGTTTAATTTGAGATTTGGAAGGGTTTGGGAGAGATGGAAGAAGAGAAATAGGGTGGAGAAGAGGAGAGAAACGGTGAAGAGGAGAAAAGTGAAAGAGATTTGGGGTTTTTAGGATTTTTAAAATGGGTAAAACAAGCCAGACCTGACTCACGGTCGACCGCCCGGTCGACCAGGGTCTAACCGAGAGCAACTCGGTTACAGTCGACCGGTCGGTCGACCGACTTTAGGCCAAAATTTTTTTTTGTATATCAGGTTTTCTCAGTTGACCGCTCGGTCGACCGGACCTATAACAGGTTAACTCGGTCGACCGGTCAGTCGACCGGGACAATCTAAAACATAGTTCTAAAAAATGAAATTTTAGAGTTTTGAAAATATTTTACCATGGATATTTTTATACGTAAAAATAGATAAATAACACCAAATATCTTATTGGCATGAAAAACACATGAAAATGATATCAAAACTTATTTATTATTTGTTATTATATTATTATTATATTAACAATATATTTTTCAACAATTAAATCATATATTAAGCAATTTAAAAAGATATTGAAGCCGAATACCCTTAAAGGGTTCTGAGCTTCTCCTAGTCATTCCTCTAGATAAGAGTTGAGGTGCGTAATTACTATCTTCATTTATTACTTAAATACAATATCTAACCACAAGATAGATATTTAGACAAAATATATATACACATGTATGTGAGCAAATAAATTAACCTATATATATATATATATATATATATATATATATATATGTATATGTATATGTATATGTATATGTATATGTATATGTATATGTATGCAAAGATATCTATCAACCAAGTGAGCATGGAAATTACTCTACACATGGGCAAGCAAATCATGGGCTAGTAAAGAATAAAAGCAATGTTAACGAACCAGCTCAAATATAGGCAAGGCATATAAACATATATATACAACTATAGCATATTACTACAAAAGAAAAACTAGCTAATCATATGCATATATAGGTCTAGTTAGAAATGAAATTTTCAAGTGGAGAAGCTACCAAACCATGGGCAATCTCCAAAATAGGTGCCTCTTGATAGCGATGCAATGTGATGGTTGATCCTTTGAGCTTCGATGCATCCACCACCAAGGCACCATCTCCCCTTATGTCTTGGAGGAGGACGATACACCTACATCAATTAAGTTTAGTGTGTTTTTTGGTACCCAAATCTTTTTGGGTCCTTTAGGGTTACTACTTTCTCGAACCCAAACATTTTTATTTAACATATTTAATCTAACATAACAAAATTTTACTAAATGGCCTTTGCAGCCGCAATGTGCACATGTGTATATTTTGCCATACATGAAAGCATGCTTATGTTGATGTTTATGTGTATGATGTGCATGTTTTTCATGGTGTGTGTTAGATGAATGAGGTATATGTTTCCTTTGAATTTTTTTTCTTTAGAAATATAGAAGCAAATTTGTTCATGTCAAATGCACACTTTTTCATAGTGGTATCCAAAGCTTCAATACATTTTTGGATATCCAAAAATTCATTTTTGTTAAAAGTAATATTTAAGCTTTTACCCTTACAAACAAGTTTATATTTATCAAAATCCTTTTTCAGTTTCTAAAATGAAATAGATAAATAGATTTTCTCTTTAAAAACAATTTCTAGGTTATTCTTTAGAAAGTTATTTTTCTTTATTAATTTTTTATTTTGCGCAAGAAAAATGTCATATTTATTTTGTAATTCTTCAAAAAATTGTGCAAGCTCATCCATAGTTAAATCATTATCTTCTAAAGAGGTTTCGAGATTTACCATGGAAGCTTCCTCTCCGTTTTCCATGAAGCAAACGTGTACAACATCTCCTCTTCGGAATCCATTTCTAACTCATCCCAAGTGGCTACCATTGCCTTTTTCTTCTTATGCACATTCTTGGAGGTAGTGGCTTGAAGTGAGGGGCAATCCGCAATTAGATTGCCCGTCTTCTTGCAAGGACCCATTTCCTCCTCCTTCTTTTCAAATCTCCCTTGATGTCTTTCCCTTCAGAAGTTGCGTCTTCCCTTTTTATAAAACATCTTACCAACTTTCCTAATGAGCATGGCAAAGTCCTTATCACCGTCTTCCGACGATTCTTCCTCATCGAAGGATGATGGAGTAGCCTTGAAAGCTATCGCTTTCTTCTTTGGAGTCTCCTTTTCTTATTTCACCTTATTTTCATCTCATAGGTTTTGAGATTTTCAATGAAGCCAGAGTGTCCATCTCCTCACTATCGTTGAGCTCCTTGAGGGTTGTAGCCTTGACTTCCCAAGCTTTGGGAAGAGCTCTAATGACCTTCAGAATCTTTTGGTCATTGTCAATGGTGTCACCTACAGAAGATAATCCATTAGTATTCTTGATGAATCGAGTAAGATCTCATCGATACTTTCATTTTCAAGTATATAAAAATTTCATATTGAGAATGGAGCAAGTCAACCTTAGATCTCTTGACTTGTGACGTCCCCTCATGAGTAATGAAAAGATCATTCCAAACTTCATAGGCATATTTTCAATTAATTACATGAGAAAGATCACCATCATTTAATACTTGTGTAAGGACATATTGGGCTTTAGCATTGATCTCATAGTCCTTAGTAGTTGCTTCAAACTATGTATTCTATTCACTGTGAGGTTCAAAAAATTCTTTGATAATTGCCTTGGCAACTCTAACTCCTAGGGACTTAAGAAATAGGCTCATTTTGACCTTTCAAATGGGAAAGTTTAACCCATTAAATTTGGGTGGGGACTTGATGCTAGAGAAGTTGTGTGAAGCCATGAAAACAAGTATAAGTGCACAAATAAATAACAAATGTGACAAATGAATATAGCCAAATGAAAGGATCTCCCTAAGGTGGTTAAATCAAAACTAGGGGTAGGCTCTGATACCAATTGTAAATCACCTAGAGGGGGAAAATAGGTGATGGCTATACTAAATGGTAAATAACGTGGAATTAAAATTAACTTGCTAGCAACCTAGTAAATACCAATCTCAGCTCAAGAAGTACTTGCAAATAAGTAAACAATATAAGTGTGCATGTAAGTAAAAAGAGAGTAGAGTGAAGAGAGAGAGAGTAAGCAATCGTAAACACGATGATATGTTCTGAGGTACGAACCACTGCTCTACGTCCCCGCCTTCAACACTATGAAGGATTTTCACTATGACCGATCTTACTAGATCGTCAACCATTACAAGTTCTCACTAGAACTCAATAGACTCACAAGTCCTCTCTCGTGGTGTCGCAACACCAACACGGAGCTCACTGGAGGCCGCAACCTCTGCAACTTCACAATAGAAGAATATCAGTGATATTCACTTAATCACAAAAGGCTCACAAGCGTAATCCTATAACCAAGATGAGGAGGTGAAACTCTTTGGGATATGTAGTCGAAATAGCTTCGAGGGAACGCTCAAGCTAAAAAATCAAGAATATAGAATTTTGGCTCAAAAAGGAAATCTTTTAAGAAAAAGCTAAATCTTAATGTAAACTTGTAAAAATTGATCTAAACTTTAGAAATCTTATTGGAGGGTTTTCTATAGTTCTACTATTTATAGGGGATGAAAACATGAGTTGAAGACCCAAAAGAGTCATTGGGAAAACACCCAAAAGAGTCATTGGAAAAGACCCAACGGTCGACCGCCAATGGTCAGATTTCTGACTGTTTGGGATAGCAGTCGACCGGCTGGTCGACCGTTGTTCCAACCAGAGAGCTAAATTCTCAGTCGATCGACTGGGAAAGTCGACCGTACCCAATCATGAGCAAAGCTCTTGAAGTCAGTCAACCACCCGGTCGACCAAAGTGCACAAATGCACTTTGGTGCATGTCGGTCGATCGACAGAGCAATTTTGCTCTGCTTACAGTCGACCGACTAAGGGCAAAAGGCAAGATATTAAAGTTTTTTTGAAACCAATCTTTTTCTGACAAAATAACTTTTGATCTTTAAACACAAAATAAAGTTCTAGGAACTTGTAGAACTAGTGCGTGATCATGGATTAACACAAAACAAAGTTAGAACAATATTTTGTAAAAACACTTTTCTAAATTGAAAACCCGATTTTTTCGAAACTCGATTTTGAAAATGATAAAGAGAATAGTTCTGAACTCTTTTTAAAAACACATAGGAGTATGAAATGTGTGTGTGTGTCTCAATCCCAAAAGCTATCAACCTATATCATCTTGGTTTTAATAAACGACTATAAATCCTATCTAAAATATAAAAAGTAAAAATACAAATCTTAATATAGTCTTCTCTAGTATACTTGATCCTTGAGCTCTTCTATATGCTTAGGCTCTGGGATCTTCATATTCTTGGCTTCCAAATGTGTGAGTCTTGTGATGGAGCCGAAATACAACAAATAGTTAACCTGAAACTTTGTTAAATAAAATTGTTAAAAACATAACTACATATGTTTTGTTGTCATCAAAACTAAAGCTAATGGTCTTTGGGCCAACATGAAGGAGCTGGTCTTCATGCCGATGCGGTGGTTGGACACTGGCGGTTGCTCCCTGAGGCGAGGAGGGGCTGGTGTCCTTGGTGGTATGCGGTCAATCATTGGATGGTGGGGGGTTGTGCCCCCCGCAATTTGATGGCCTTACCTTTGGATGTTCCATCATTGATGGCTCGCTTTCTTGGGGTCATCATCGATCTAAAAAAGGCTTTTTGAGGAAGGTTTTTGGGGAGAGATCTAAGTGTAAGGACTCAACTTTCAACGAAAGCACCAATTTGTGATGGCGATTTTTCCCTGCTGATAATCAGACGATTGATCCACACTACAAGCGAGAGTATTGATTCAGTGTGTGAGTGAAAAATAATAAAAACAACACAGAATGTTGAGGTAGACAAAATAGTTTTACGTGTAAACCTAAATTGGGAAAACCGCGAGAAGGAGAAAAATTCACTATAATTCGTTAGTTTACAGGAATTACAGGTATGTACTGGTGTTCCTTTGAGTTGGGATTTGACGGGAAAGCCCAAGATCTTAGTGGAAAGCTGGGGGACTTGGGGTCTTGTGTCCTCGCGGTCCTCGGTCCTTGGTCTCCCTTTCTCTTGGAGAAGAAAGTCTATTTGTACTAAACTTTTGGCCCTAAAGGGGATGGAGCACTCACAAGATTTGCGTAGTTGTATGAACTTCATGTATGAATTTATTGTAACAGTCATGATTGCTGGCGTGATGGTTGAGATTGTATGTAGAAAATTTTGTAACTTTCCACCTTGAGCACATGGGCATACACATTCAATGTGAGAAAGAAGAGGAAGCATGATTGTAGGTAGAGGTCTTGATGATTGTTACTGAGGGCTTCCGAATGAAATCAGGGATGTTGGATTGCTGGTGATTCTAGAGGGTGATGCCTCCGGAACGGGTGTTCGCTATGGGATTGCTCCGAATGTTGAAGCTTTGGAGGTTGACTTCAGTTCAGGCTGGAGTGATTATGGGAATTGTAGATGCTCTCTGAAAAGTCTAATGTGACGAACACAGCTGATTGTTGCAAAAACTTCAAAAAGGGAACTTGGTTGCTTAGATAAGTGTCAGCATTTTACTGAGGGTCAATTTTTGACTGTTACACTTGTCTATAGTGTTAATTTGCAGGAACACTTGCAACATGTAAGAACAGTTCTTCAAGTCCTGCTTAACAACTAGTTGTATGCCAAAAGGAGTGAGTGCAGGTTTGGTGTGAGAGAAGTGGAGACTTGGGATATATTGTATCCTCTTCTGGGCTGGCAATTGATTAAGGCAAGATACAAGCGTACTAGACTGGCCAGTGCCCAAGAGTTTGAAGGCCTTGAGGAGATTCTTGAAGCTGACATGCTACTACAATAAATTTATAAGGGGGTATAGTGCACTAGCAGCACCTCTCACTAGCCTCACTAAGAAGACTGCATTCTAGTGGAGTCCTGTAGCCCAGTAGGCCTTTGAGAAAATGAAGGATGCACTCATTTTTCCTTCAAGTACAAGCATTCCCAACTTCTCTCTACCCTTTATCATTGAGTTTGATGTCTTAGCCACCAAAATGCGTGTTGTCCTAATGCAGAACCACCATCCCATTGCATTCATTAGACATGGAACTCAAGAATCCATAGAAAATAACCTCAGCTTATGAAAGGAAAATGCTGGGAATTCTATTTGCTGTCAAGAAATGGAGACAGTATCCATTAGGAAGAGAGTTCATTATCAAGACAGACCATAAGCCATTGAGGTATCTGCTAAAAACAGAGGCTCTACACTGAGGCCCATCGCACATGGGTGTTCAAGTTGCATAGATATAAGTTTGTAGTAGTGTACAAAAAGGGAAAGAAGAATGTTGCTACTGACAGTCTATCTAGAAAAGAAGATGATGAACTTTTGTCCTCACAATCATAATAGTGAAGACTGACTAGCTGGGGCAGTTGAAGGCCATGATAGTGTTGGAATTGAAGAATATAAGTATGAATCTTCGAGTTGAATTATGGCGAGATCCGTTGATCGAATCAATTGGATGATGGTTGGAGTGTGTTCTCCTTCCATTGGGGATGAACGTGGTATATTCACATGTTCAATTCCGACTTCGAATGAATGAGATATTCAAGTCTAAAGATTGCCTAATTCAAAGCCAAATGGGACTAAAGGTAACTAAAAGCATTTAGTCCCACATTGGCCGTGGGATGGAAGTTTGTGGTGTATAAATAGAGAAAATTGAGAACAAAGGGCGTGCCCTTTGGGTACTTGAAGTTTTCGCGCGCGATTGGGAGGGAACCATGCCCTATCATGCATGCGCGCGCCGCCGCCAGCCAGCGCCGGGGCCGGGGCGGGCTTGGGCTCGGGCTCGGGTTCCCTACCTGGCCTGGTTCTTTTTGAATCAGGTCTCAAGGGTATGGGCCGTTACCCGAACCAAACCCGCTCCGCCCCGCCAACGGACCCGCTCCGCTGTCAGGTTTCGAACCGATCCGCCAACAGGTGTCAGACCAGTTGGACGGTCAATGGTTGCGAGCCTGTTGGTTTGCCAACAGATGCGAATCTGTTAGACTGCCAACGGTTGCGAACCTGTTGGACGGCCAAAAGTTGCAGCCTTTTCGTTTGGGTTCGAACCTGTTGGCCCCTCCTGGAGTGCTATATAAAGCACTCCAATCTCTCAATTGAAAAAACACAACAAATACACCAAGAGCAAACAATTCTCTCTCTCTCTCTCTATCTGAGTTCTGAAGCAGAAGCAAGTCTGCGTTCTGAACTGGGAAGTAGATTTCCAAAGCGACTTCCAGCGAGAAGTGAGAATCCGAAGCGACTTCCAAAGGAGATTCTGCAAAATTCGTTCTGAAAGAGGGCTTAGAAAATTCAACAGATTCTTTTATAGAATTGTTGTCTGAATCTAAGACTTCTGAAGAAGAATACTCTTCAACCTTCCTTCGACCTCAACAGTGGGTGCTCCTCCAAAGTAAAGGCAAATATTCATCTGAAATTTGTCCTTGTACCGCTGTTTCAACGATCCTGTGAAGGTACTGGTTGACTACGGTTCGACCGTACGGTGATTTGGTAGTGCTATCCAAATACCGTGAAGGAGTGTTGTATCTTGGGAGACCAGCGTCCATTATCCCGTTAGCACCGGTGCGGGGGACGTAATTGTCTTAAGGAGATTCGCTCTAAACGTACCTCACTCCAAATACTGCATAAGTGGATTAAGTCTTTTATACAGGGGATATACTTTACAGTATATCGAGACTGACTTAGATTCAGTCTAATTGGTGCTTTAACTAAGGAGGAAAATTGAAAGGTGGTTCTTAAATTAAGGAACGTTCTACTGAACGGAAAACCTCCCACCTGATATTTGCCGACCTGGCCAATTAGATTGTTGATATCTCAGTGATCTTGATTAGTTGTCAAATTGATTCTTGTTAAGCAGAATATCCAACAATCTTAAGACAATTAAAATTGAAGTTTCTTACTTCTGTTCTGCTTGAACTTGCAGAAAATGTCTGAGACTAATCAAGATAGCACTAGCAAGGCACCAAACATTCAGCTACAAGCTTTGATGCCAACTCCACTTCCTAACCCGAAGCCGGAGAAGCCAGGAAAATTTGATGGCACAGAATTCAAGAGGTGGCAACAGAAGATGCTCTTCTACTTGACCACTCTTCATCTGGCCAGATTCCTGCAAGAAGATCCACTAGAGCCTGCAACTGATGCATGGACTCAATGTGACTTCCTTTGCCGAAATTATATTTTAAATGGACTGGATGACTCTCTTTACAATGTCTACAGTCCTATCACAACGGCAAAGAAGTTATGGGCCAGTCTTGACAAGAAGTACAAGACTGAAGATGCTAGTACCAAGAAGTTCGTCGTAGGACGATTTTTGGAGTACAAAATGGTGGACAGCAAGACTGTAATCAGTCAGGTGCAAGAGTTCCAACTTATCTTGCACGAGATAGAAGCCGAAGGTATGATTCTTCCTAAAACTTTTTAGGTGGCTACTGTCGTGGAGAAACTCCCACCTGCGTGGAGAGATTTCAAGAACTACCTGAAGCACAAGTGAAAGGAGTTGAAGTTAGAAGATCTCATTATGAGGCTTCGAATCGAGGAGGACAACGGAAAGTCCGAGAAAAGGAGCAGTAAGAACTCGCAAAAGCCAATGTGATCGAAGACTCAAAGGGGAAAGCGTCTACTTCCAAAGGCTTAAAGCGGAAGAAGACTTCCCAGGGGTACAAAGGCAAGGTCCAAGAAGGCAAGAACATGCGCTTCAAGGGAACCTGCTACATCTGCAACAAAGAGGGGCATAAGGCAAATGAATGTCGCAGCCGTCTCAAAAAGAACAAGAAAAGCCACCCACAGGCAAACTTGACCGACCATGAGTCTCCAAGCCTTTCAGCTGTGGTGTCAGAAGTGAATCTGACAACCAACAATAAGGATTGGTGGGTAGACACTGGGGCTACCCGGCACATCTGCTCGGAGAAATTGTTATTCTCAGAATATCAAAGACTAGAGCAAGATGATGAACTATTCATGGGTAATGCAGCTTCCTCAAAGGTTGAAGGAAAAGGTAAGGTCATCCTGAAGTGGACATCGGGAAAAGAGCTTACTCTTAACGATGTGCTTCATGTTCCAGACATCCGCAAGAATTTGATCTCCGGATCAATACTTAGTAAGAAAGGATTTAGAATGGTGTTTGAATCCGATAAATTTGTACTTACTAAGGGAGGGATGTATGTGGGAAAAGATTATCTTGTTGATGGACTTTTTAAAGCCAATGTTGCAGTGGTAGATAAAAAGTCTATGTATTTGTACTCGAAGCTTATAAATAAAAGAAATTCTTCTGTTTATTTGCTTGAGTCTCCTATTTTGTGGCATGCTAGATTAGGGCATGTAAATTACAAGTCATTAAAGAACTTGTCTAATCTGGGATATATTCCTAAACTCAACTTGGAAGAAATTCGCAAGTGTGAGATTTGTGTTGAGGCCAAGTTGGGAAAAAATTCATTTCACTCAATTGATCGAAATACAGAACCTTTAGGGTTAATTCATAGCGATCAGTGTGACTTGAAATTTATGCCAACTAGAGGCGGTAAAAAGTATTTCATTACTTTTATCGATGACTGTACAAGATACTGTTATGTGTATCTTTTAAACAGTAAGGATGAGGCAATAAATATGTTTATAACATATAAGGCCGAAGTTGAGAATCAACTCAACAAGAAAATCAAGATTCTAAAATCCGATAGAGGCGGAGAATATGAATCAAATGATTTTAGTGAGTTATATGCTAGTTTTGGTATAATACATCAAACTACAGCACCATACACTCCTCAGCAGAATGGAATTGCTGAACGGAAGAACAGAACTTTGAAGGAGATGGTTAATTCCATGCTCGTAAGTTCTGGAGCTCCGCAGAACTTGTGGGGGGAAGCTCTATTAACTGCAAATTATATGCTAAATAGAGTACCTCACAAGAAACTTGGTCTAATACCATTTGAGTTATGGCATGGAAGGACACCTTCCTACCATTACATCAAAATGTGGGGGTGCCTTGCAAAGGTGCTGGCACCATTACCTAAAAAGACTAAGTTGGGAGCAAAAACTATGGACTGCATATTCATAGGCTATACCTTGAATAGTAGTGCCTACAGATTTCTGGTTCATAAATCAGAGATACCAGATATTCATGTAAACATGATTATCGAATCTAGAGATGCTGTGTTCTTTGAAGACATCTTTCCGTACAAACGGGAAGCAGATAAGACTTCTGGGAAAAGAAACACGAGATGGTGTTCAGGGACGAAAGCCCCGAGGAACCAATTGTTAATGCGGAAACTGAACCAAGAAGAAGTCAGAGATCTAGAATCTCAAAATCTTTTGGTCCAGATTTCATAGCATACGCTATTGAGAGCGAGCCTCAAACATTTAAAGAGGCTATGTCAACCCCAGAAGTACAAATGTGGAAAGAAGCTATAAATAGCGAAATAGAATCCATACTAAGTAATCATACTTGGGAATTGGTAAACTTGCCTCCTGGAAGTAAACCAATTGGGTGTAAGTGGATTTTCAAACGAAAATTAAAACCCGATGGATCTATCGACAAGTACAAGGCTAGATTAGTAGCCAAGGGTTATCGACAAAAAGAAAGACTTGACTACTTCGATACTTATTCACCAGTAACAAGAATAACGTTCATTCGGATGTTAATTGCAATTGCAGTATTGCACAACTTAGATATCCATCAAATGGATGTCAAGACTGCATTCTTAAATGGTGAATTAAATGAAGAGATATATATGGAGCAACCTGAAGGATTTAAAGTCAAGGGCCAAGAACACAAGGTGTGTAAATTGGTAAAATCCTTATACGATTTAAAGTAGGCTCCAAAACAATGGCATGAGAAATTTGATAGTGTCATGATCAAAGATGGATTCACTATCAATGAATGCGATAAGTGTGTGTACACTAAAACAGTTGAAAATGCATGTATCATCGTTTGTCTTTATGTAGACGACATGTTAATATTTGGGACTAATATTGAGATTATTAAGTCCACTAAAAGAATGTTATCCAACAGTTTTGACATGAAGGATCTGGGGGTTGCTGATGTAATTTTAGAAATTAAAATCACCAGAACACCAGATGGAATCAGTCTATCTTAATCTCACTACGTGGATAAGATGATAGAAAGATTCAAGGATCATGGGATAAAGGAAAATACAAATTCTTTTCTCCCACACATCCACCTTCATAAGAATACAGGAACTGAAATACGCCAGTTGGAGTATTCTCAGATTATCGGAAGTCTAATGTATTTGATGAATTGCACTAGACCCGATATTGCTTACGCTGTAAGCAAGTTAAGTAGATACACTAGCAATCCTAGTGATCTACATTGGATCGCTCTACTACGAGTATTGGGTTACGTATCACATACCAAGGAATATGCCTTGAGATATGAACAATATCCACCTGTACTGGAAGGATATAGTGATGCTAATTGGATTGCAGATTCTGAGGAATCAAAATCAACTAGCGGATACGTATTTACTCTAGCAGGAGCAGCGGTATCATGAAAGTCTTCTAAGCAAACATGTATTGCCCGTTCCACTATGGAATCGGAATTCATAGCCTTAGATAAGGCTGGAGAAGAAGCAGAATGGCTTTGAAAATTCTTAGAAGATATACCATTATGGCAAAAGCCAGTGCCCTCTATATGTATACACTGCGATAATCAAGCAGCTATATCTAGGGCACAAAATGTTATGTACAACGGTAAGTCTAGACATATTCGTCTTAGACATAATACCGTGAAGCAGTTGCTCTCAAATGGAATTATCTCTATTGACTTTGTATCGTCAAAGGATAATTTAGCGGATCTGCTTACTAAAGGTTTAAGTGGAGAGCGTATAAACTGCGCATCGAGGGGAATGGGTCTAAAAGCCTAACCTTACCGAGTCAGCTTAATGGAAACCTCAGAGTCAGCTTAATGGAAACCTCACTTAGCGACTGGAGATCCCACGGACTAAGTTCAAGAGGAAAAACTAGTTATGATTGACTCAACAAGTAAGCACTTGGGAGCTTGACTCTAATCCATTCCTAATGTGCACATAAGTGCTTTTCTACAAGTGGATTAAGGATAAGCTTAACGCTTTTAATTATGCCTATATCTTGTTACTAAACAAGTGGAGTAGAGTAGACTACTCTTAATAGGTCCATCACCTATGTGAGTATAGAGTTGGGTCAGCTCTTTGGAAATTTCTATGGAGGCTGTTATTCCCTAAAGATACTCTCTGAAATCAAGAATGTCCAGGGCCAAAACGGACACAACCGAGAACCAAAGTTAATTTGGAAAGTCACTGTGTGAAGCTTGTTGAATTGGCTTACACTAACGGCTAACAGTTCAAGACCTAGTTCACTGATTAGCCAGTAAGTCCGATAAAGTTCTCGCTATGGAAGGTTCAAGACCTAGTTCACCTATCCTTATGCAGTTTCTTTCTCAAGTACCTTTCACAATAGAGTCAGTCTCTTTGTGTGTCATTTCCTTGAATCTCCATTCATTGTGGGGGATTGTTGGAATTGAAGAATATAAGTATGAATCTTCGAGTTGAATTATGGCGAGATCCGTTGATCGAATCAATTGGATGATGGTTGGAGTGTGTTCTCCTTCCATTGGGGATGAACGTGGTATATTCACATGTTCAATTCCGACTTCGAATGAATGAGATATTCAAGTCTAAAGATTACCTAATTCAAAGCCAAATTGGACTAAAGGTAGCTAAAAGCATTTAGTCCCACATTGGCCGTGGGATAGAAGTTTGTGGTGTATAAATAGAGAAAATTGAGAACAAAGGGCGTGCCCTTTGGGTACTTGGAGTTTTCGCGCACGATTGGGAGGGAACCATGCCCTATCATGCGTGCGCGCGCCGCCGCTGGCCGCGCCGGTGCCGGTGCCGGTGCCGTGCCGGGCCGGGCTCAGGCTCGGGCTCGGGTCCTGGTCCTGGCTCGGGTTCGGGTTCGAGTTCGGGTTCGGGTTCCCTACCTGGCCTGGTTCTTTTTGAATCAGGTCTCAAGGGTATGGGCCGCTACCCGAACCAAACCCGCTCCGCCCCGCCAACGGACCCGCTCCGCTGTCAGGTTTCGAACTGATCCGTCAACAGGTGTCAGACCAGTTGGACGGCCAATGGTTGCGAGCCTGTTGGTCTGCCAACAGATGCGAATCTGTTGGACTGCCAACGGTTGCGAACCTGTTGGACGGCCAAAAGTTGCAGCCTTTCGTTTGGGTTCGAACCTGTTGGCCCCTCCTGGAGTGCTATATAAAGCACTCCAATCTCTCAATTGAAAAAAAAAACAACAAATACACCAAGAGCAAACAATTCTCTCTCTCTCTATCTGAGTTCTGATGCAGAAGCAAGTCTGCGTTCTAAACTGGGAAGTAGGTTTCCAAAGCGACTTCCAGCGAGAAGTGAGAATCCGAAGCGACTTCCAAAGGAGATTCTGCAAAATTCGTTCTGAAAGAGGGCTTAGAAAATTCAACAGATTCTTTTATAGAATTGTTGTCTGAATCTAAGACTTCTGAAGAAGAATATTCTTCAACCTTCCTTCATCCTCAACAGTGGGTGCTCCTCCAAAGTAAAGGCAAATATTCATCCGAAATTTGTCCTTGTACCGCTGCTTCAACGATCCTGTGAAGGTACTGGTTGACTACGGTTCGACCGTACGGTGATTTGGTAGTGCTATCCAAATACCGTGAAGGAGTGTTGTATCTTGGGAGACCAGGGTCCATTATCCCGTTAGCACCGGTGCGGGGGATGTAATTGTCTTAAGGAGATTTGTTCTAAGCGTACCTCACTCCAAATACTGTAAAAGTGGATTAAGTCCTTTATACAGGGGATATACTTTATAGTATATCGAGACTGACTTAGATTCAGTCTAATTGGTGCTTTAACCAAGGAAGGAAATTGAAAGGTGGTTCTTAAATTAAGGAATGTTCTACTGAACGGAAAACCTCCCACCTGATATTTGCCGACCTGGCCAATTAGATTGTTGATATCTCAGTGATCTAGATTAGTTGTCAGATTGATTCTTGTTAAGCAGAATATCCAACAGATAGATTCTGATGTATACTTTCAGGGACTTAACTCTAAATTAGAGGATGGCACACTTGATCTGAGTAAGTACCAGAAGAGAGAAGAGTTGTTCTTCTATAAAAGAATAGGATTCTGATAAGCCCTACATCCCCCCTCACTCAATTGCTCATCTATAAACACCATGATACTCCTGGGCAGTCATTCTGGATATGAGAAAATTCTGTAAAGGCTCGAGTAAACTGTTGGAAAGGAATGAAGGGCATAGTAAGACAGTTCATTAAGCACTGTGAAGTCTGCCAGAGGTCAAAATATTAGAACACCCACCTTGCTGTTCTGTTGCAACCCCTGCTCTTTCCTTAGCAAGACTGGAAAGAAATCTCAATGAATTTCATTGAAGGGTTTCCAAAGAGTGGAGTTAAGACTACTATCCTAGTGGTGGTGGACAGTTGACAAAATTTGCACTCTCTCTCCCTCTTTCTCACCCCTTCACAGCTAAGGTAGTAGCAGCTGCTCTCATTATTAGTGTTTTTAAGCTCTATGGCCTGCCCAGAATCATAGTATCTTACATTCAAATCTTGTTCACTAGTCAGTTCTAGAGGGAGTTCTGGGTTTTGCAAGGCTCCAAACTGCACTTTATCACCTCCTTCGACCTCCATACTGATGGACAGATAGAAGTTGTGGATAGATGCCTTGAAACTTATCTGAGATGCTTTTGCTCACATAAGCCACATGACTGAACAAGATGACTATTTTGGGCCTAATTCTTACACAATACCAACTTGCACAGCTCCACCAAGACTTCTCCCTACCAAGCCTTGCATGGCAGCCCCTCCCACCATAGCTAGTTATCTGCCCAAGACTGCCAGACTTCAGGCAATGGAGGAGGAACTTGTGGAGAGAGATATTGCCTTGCAATTGCTAAGGGATAGTCTGGTGAAGGTACAGGATAGAATGAAGGTAATGGCAGACAAAAGAAGGAATGAGAGGCAATTTGTGGAGGGAGGCTTGCTCTACTTGAAACTGTAACTGAAAATATACCTAGAGGGAGTGAATAGGTGTAAAGCTAATCAAATACAAATTCTAAACAATATATAATATATGATGCAAACAGATCATTCAAAACAAGAATTGAAACCAGATTCCCTGTGAAGGGCTCTGAACTTCTCCTAGTGATTCCTCTAGATAAGAGTTGAGGTGCTCAATTGCTTTCTTATTGAGATGAGTATTGATAGAAAAAAATTAATAATAAACAAGTAAATAAAATAGAGACAATAATGCAATCACAGACAAGAAAGATTTGTTTCGAGCCACTGCTCTACGCCTCCATCTTCACCACCATGAAGGATTTCACTATCCACTAATGTATCTTCCACAAAGGGACCTAATAAGGAACTACAACCACTTGGAGTACGCAACTCTCCAACTCAAACCTCTATACCAGAGGTAGCACAAAATCAATTGAAATTACAAGCTCTTGGTAATTAAGAAATCACAAACACTTTCTTACAACTCTCTTACAAATTCTTATGGAGTAAAAAATAAATTTGAAGCTTAAGGATGTATGTGAGAGTAAAAATTAGAATAGAGAGATTATAAGAGTAAAAAACTCAATTAAAAACTTTGGAATTGAAAGTACAAAAGAAAATTTTGAAAATCTTATCACTTTAAAAGCAAAACTTTGATTTTCAATAAAATTTGTTGTAGTGTTAATTCAATCCCATAATCCTTTATATAGGCTGTAGAAAAACACATTTAGAATAGTTTATCAGGTCATAAAGGGAAGAATTTAACCCTCAGAATTCATATCACCATGTTTTAAAAACATGTTTAAAACCCAGAATTTTAAAATCTGGCCGTTACTGCCTTTCTGGTAGTTTGTCAGTCGACCGGCCAGTCGACCGGCTTTTTTAAAAAATATCTCGGTCGACTAGTTTTAACCAAGACCAAAATGATGACAGTCGGTCGACTCATCGGTCGACCGTAGGGGAGAGCGGTCGACCTTGAATGTGCACTAACATGCACACCCTTCTGCCAGAGGTTCAGTGGACCGTGCGGTCAACCGTTCTGGCCTATAATAGGCATGGTCGAACGCCCAATCGACCGACCTAGGCCAAAATCAATACCAAGGTCTAATTTGAAAATAACAAAAAATTTTGTAAAAAATTTTGTATGGATTTTGAAGGGGAAAAGATATATAGCAAGGAGATACAAGTTCTAAACTTCAATAAAAAGAATTAAGAAAATGTTTAACATGCATCAAGACTAAACATGTAAAAAAAATATTAATACAAAAAAACTGTTCTTTCAAAAACGTGCATTTTTGTGTGTGTATATCTTTGAGCATCAAATCTTTATTCTATTCTTCAACAAACTAAGTTCTTATAAGGTTCTAAGCGACTATAAGAATTTTCAAGCGGGCTTCTCTCATAGCGACGTTGAATGTTTTGAGCTTCAATCTCGTACTTGAGTAACCTTGAGCCATCAACACCTTCTTTTAGAGGAATAAACCTATTTGATCTTTTTGATTCATGAAACATACTTAAAACACTTGAACTTAATTTGTACTAAATAATTACATATGCTTTGTTATCATCAAAACACAAAATCGGTTATTGTAACCTTTGGGCCAATAATCTCTCCATTTTTCTTGATGACAAAACATATGAGCTATTTAAAAGAAATGAAAAGAAAGATCTTTGAAAAAGCTCCCCCTCAAGTTATACTTATCTATCAAGTACAAGATATCAACAAGTTATAAGAAATGCATATATGAAAGATATCACAATATGCATAAAATGGCATTGCATATGAGCACGAACTAACTAATAATAAATACTCAATAAATACTTCTCCCCTTTTTGTTATGCATCAAAAAGTGCAACCAAAATTTTTTTAAAGCAAATATAGATTTTAACATAAGAAAAAACTCATGAATCTATAATACAAACATTTAGTTCACCACAAATGAAAGAAAATCTGTTAAAATCAAGTGGCTTAGTAAAAATATCTGCTAGTCGAAAATCAGTTGAAACATAATCAATTTCAATATCTACTTTCTCTTAGTGATCTCTAAGAAAGTGATATCGAATTTCGATGTGTTTTATCTTACTATGTTGATTTACATTTTTAGTCATATGAATAGTACCAGTATTATCACAAAATATCATAATATGTTCATACTGCAAATCATAATCAAGGATAGCTGTTTCATCCAAAGGACTTGTGCACAACAAGCCCCGACCACAACATACTCCGCCTCGGCAGTTGAGAGGGTTACAAAATTTTATTTCTTTAGAAGACCATGAAACAAGATAATTTACTAGAAATTAACAAGTTTCACTTATGCTCTTCCTATTCACTTTACAACTAATATAGTCAGTATCCAAAAACTCGTCATAAAAAATTGAGTCTGTGGATACCACAAGCCCATTCCAATAGTGCCCTTAAGATATCTAATGATGCGCTTTACCGCAATCAAGTAGGATTCTTTAGGACAAAATTAGAATCTAGCACATAGCACACATTAAACATAATATCTGGCCTACCAGTCGTTAAATAAAGTAAAATACCAATTATAATTCTATAAGGTTTAATGTTTACATTTATACCTTATTCATCCTTATCAAGTTTTGTTGTGGTAGCCATGAGAGTCTTGCTTGACTTTTGTGACGCCCCCATCCCGTGGGTACGGATATGTCATCGCGACGTATATACGCAGGTCAAAAATACGCCCACCCATATACGCTAAGTATCAGTACAGGTAAGAATCAGAATGCGAAAGCACAGTGGTAATATACATCCCAATAGAAAAGTATAAGTACATCGTTATCACAGAGAGTGATACAATATTACAAGAATATTACATCACCAGAAAATATAAAAGTACAATACATGAAGACGTATACAAAAGCTGAGAAGTTCTCACGAGTAGCAAGAGGGCCTTGGGAGCCAAACAGGAGAGAAACTGGGAGGAAGAACCATCGCGAGATCCAAGCTTCTGCTGCATCTAATCATCACGAAAGGATCCGCTGCGCACTCTGATCAGTTACAGTAAGGTCACCAAAGTCCAGACTCTAGGATCTACACATGAGAATCCAAGGTTGTCAGATGCAACCCGCGAATACATATGATAAAGTCAAATGGCGTGCATAATAGGCACACGTGTACATGATCAAGTGATGTGATCCAGGCATGCAGGTACAAGAAATAATAAGTAACATAAGGGAAATTAAAGGAACGACAGTAAATCATGTATATCAATGAACATGAAACTGAAAACATGCATAGAAGATAGTATGAAAAGCATAGGTACATATAAATATGTAGTAAATAAGTTAAACAAGCGATAAACACAAATATGGATAAAACTAGTTGTACCAGCTCATATTATGGATTCAAGAGACTGATACGTCAAGAGGATAATCCAAATAAGGAAACCTTCATCTATATATCACATATCTCATGTCACCGTCATCTGCGTTTATACAACTTGAGTTGTCCTAAGAGTAACATAACTATAGTTGTCTGGAGTAATCATTATATGTCATAAGGTGTCAACTCAGGGAATAGCACTATAAGTGGAATATAGAGGTGTTGCATTTTCATTTATTCAATAATAATAATCAGTATCGTTTGATACTTCAATCGCCTCCCTACCGGCGTCTCATATCACTGATAGTCCATATTAGAGTTCGCACTCTGTAGAACTTATCCGGGTCTGATATGTGAGTACCAGGACCCGAATAAAGGAGAGACCAAATATCACACGTTCCTAACATTATTACTGTTTGGTTGTTTTATTTTATTCATCCGATCCATATGCTTTTGTATGTGCTACTGGCACACATACATCCACTTATCAATAAGACGAGTTATTATTTAGAAACTGATAAATCTGATGGCTCATATTTATAATGGGTCCCATCTCTGCCCGGGACTAGCTCAGAAGTACAGGCTACTGCATCCGGGGACTTATCATTACACGCACCACACGACACTTCAGATATCAGGCAACTGCTTCTGGGGACTTATTATTACGCGCCCCACACGACACTTTAAATTCAAGCTACTGCTTCTGGGGACTTATCATTACGGGTCCCACACGATACTTTAGAAATATCACCATTATAAATATGACATCATACCAGTTTCCATCAGTTTCCCTCACCCCAGTGTAAGTTGAGTACTTTATATATATATATATATATATATATATATATATATATATATATATAGAGAGAGAGAGAGAGAGAGAAATGTAAATCAGCTGACACAGGAGGCAACTCCCTCCTATGTCGCACTCAAAAATCAATTTCCCGAGTGAATTTTCAAGATCCGACCGCACATTATCATTTTCATACTCTAAGATATATACATATAAAAAATCAAGTGATTTGAAGTTTGTTTACTTCATTTTCTTTGGGTTCAAACATTAACGGTTTTTTAACAATAGAACAAAATTGAACGATTAGATCAATAAGTAAACGAACTTCAAATCACTTGATTTTTTATATATGTATATCTTAGAATATGAAGATGATAATGTGCGGTCGGATCTTGAAAATTCACTCAGAAAATACGATTTTTGAGCGCGACATAGGAGGGAGTTACCTCCTATGTCAGCTGATTTACATTTCTCTCATATATATATATATATATATATATATATATATATATATATATATATATATATATATATACACACACACACACACACACACACACACACACATTGCCCAAAGATAATGTCCACAAGTTTATACAGTAATGCAATAACCATGATTATCTAATTACGGGGATTAACAGGAGTATAATATCAGGAGCATAATACCAGGAGTCTACCTATTACTGGAATACTGGAATTCAGGAGCACAGGCGTTCAGGAATACTGGAGTTCAGGAGCACAAGCGTTCAGGAGTACCAAATATCTGGTAACAGTATAATAATCATGCCAAGTCCCCATAAAAGTAATAATTATAAATATGCAATATATTATAGGTGCCAGGTATAACAGTAACCAGTCAGGTGTCACAATATCAGGTCAAGTGTACTAATACTAGGTGATAGCATGTTAAGTGAGTGATAGCATGTAAAGTGAGTGATAACATGTCCAGTACCGGTGTCAGATATCAAGGGTCAAGTATAACATGGCAAGTACCGGTGTCAGATATCAAGGGTCAAGTATAACTAACAAGTACCGGTGTCAGATATCAAGTGATAAGTATAGCATGGCAAGTACCAGTGTATACATGTAAGGGTCAGGTAACTAAAATGTTGGTGAGAGTCACAACATTAAATATCAGGTATCAACCTGTCACGCAACATGGTACAGGAGAACGGTATAAACATTTCAAACTCTTCACAACCATATTTCTAACAATAATAAATTTATCTTTTAAATAGCCATGCAAAGCCGAGTGAAGCGGGAGCAGATTTAAGCATACCGGTATAATACCGGTTTGACAAATTATAATAACGGCCGACAGCTATTTATAAAATATAATAATTTTAGAAATCACTTATATAACATATACCAACTTGCATAAAGAGACATCATACATTAAAAGTAAGACAATAATTTTTAGACATGAAATGATGGTAATAAAGTAAGAAATGTACTCGAATATCTTATATCAACTAGCATATGCTGCATCATTTATAAAAAATAAGATAACAGTTATTAGGCATGTAACGATGATAGCAAGGTATAAAACAGTACAAGAGATTTACTCACCTAATATCGGAACGAAATACTGAGTAAAACCGAGGAAAATTTGCGAACACGTGCGAGCAATCTATTAGCCCATACTAAATATTAAAAATATATATATAATAAATATTATAAATATATTAGAGAGGGAGAGAGAGGAGAGAGAGTATAGGGTTTTTTAAAAGTGGAAAATGAGAATTAATGGCGAGGGGTATAATTGAAATTATGGGAAAGTAATTTGAGGGTGAGGTGGAGGGTATTTTAGAAATGTGAGAAAATGGTATATTTGGAAAGAATAAAAGAAGGAAAAAAGAAAAGAAAAGAAGAAAGAAGAAAGAAGAAAGAAGAAAGAAGAGGACAGAAAGAAAATGGAGGGAGGGGGTTCAGTGGTCGGCCGCCGGCCCACCGCCGGCAGCCTGGCGGCGACGGCGGCGCCGCCGGGGGGACACGCGCGGCTAGCCCGGGGGAGAGGGTGTGGTTGGTGTTTCGTGGTTTGGTGTTGTTTGGTTGAGGAGTGGTGGTGGTAGTTGATGGTGGTGGTGGTTATGGTGGTTGTCGTGGTTGTTGGCGGTAGTGAGGAGTTAGAGGAGGAGGAGGAGGTGATGATGGGGTGGTGGGAGTGGTGGATTTGATAGAGATAGTGGTGAATTTGGGAGGAGGAAGGGAGGTGGTGGTGATGGGTTTTGGTTAAAAGTGGAAGTGGTGGGTAGTTAGTGGAGGTTGAAGGAGGTGGAGGAGTGGAGAGAGGGTGTAGGGGAGGTGGTGGCCGGTGGCTATGGGGGGCGGGGGCGGCGGCGACGGTGATGGTGGAGGCGGTGGTGGACATGAGGTTTGGTTTTTAATTGAAGTGGTTGTGATTGAAATGGAGATAGAAAGAAGAAGGAAGAAGAAAGAAAGGATTTTAATGGAGAAGGAGGAAGTGTGATGATGAAAATGAGATGGGGGGAGTGGGGCTGCAGCAGCAGCCCATCATAGCCTGGCTGCTATTGCAGGCGACGGTGGAAGGGGGAGCAGGGTTTGGGGGGTGAGTGAAGGAAAAGAAAGAAAATTAAAGGAAAAAACGAAAAAATTAAGGAAAAAGGAAAGAAAATAGTAAAAAAAATTATTATTAAATAATTTATTTATTTTAATATCTGAGAGTATAAAGTAGGGAATTAGAGAAGGAAAAGGCAAGAAAAGAAAAGTCAGTAAATAATATTATTATTTTAATAGGGCGAAAATTTGACTATTTCAGAAACACTCTAAAAAATTTTCAAAAATAGTAAATATTATTTTAAGATGCCCGATGAAATTATATTTGAGAAATTCATAATTAAAAATCCTAAAATCTTTTAATGATACCGGCCGACACCAGAATCGGTCAAATTTCGATAAATTTAGAAAAACCTAAAAAAAAATATTTAGGTAGAAAATGAAATTTTAAAAAGTAACGTGAAAGCCATTTTTAAAAATTTAATCCCATTTGAAAATTAAAAATCTGAGAATCGGTCAGCGATGTCGACCAACACCGGTTTGGAGATTTTGTAGAAAAATTTTGAAAAATTCTAAAAAATTATGAAAAATCTAAAATATTAGAAAAGAGTGTCTAAAACTAAAATTGGTCAAATTAGACTACCAGAATGGTCAAATCGGGCTGCAGGCTGGTATCGGGTCCCGGTCCGGGTCAGGGCTGACTCTAGGTCTGAGGATCCAGATTCGATACCAGATAACATAAGCAATCACAATTTAAAAATAAGTATTAGAAGAAAATTGAAACAATACGGTCAAAAAATCAAGACACGTATCTAGGTACGTGTCCTGGTAACGGGCTGCTATAATCTACCCACCTAACAAAAATGTTGTCCTCGAAATTTCTATAAGGAGGGAGATGAACATGGGAGAGATTATAGTCAATAATAATGTATGATAAAGTGAAAAGGAGAAGTAAGATTACTGACTCAGGACACATATCTGAGTTGGTTGAAGAGATGAAAGGAAAAGATAGAAGGGTCTCACGATCCAAGGAAAAGATTGCGAGAAAATAGATAACACCGTACTTGCGATTGAAATGTAATTCAAGACTCATGCTTTCTAGCTGCAGATTAATACATCATTAATCTGCCAACTGGTTGTACTGAAGATGTTAGAACCTAGGCTCTGATACCATCCTGTGACACCCCGATCCCGCCGGTACGGAGACATCACTGCGACATATATAACAGGTCAAAAATACCCCCACGTATATACTATAAGCATCAGTACATGTAAGAATCAGAATGCGAAAGCATAGTGATAATTTACATCCCAATAAAAAGTATAAGTACATGGTTATCACAGAGAGTGATACAATATTATAGGAATATTATATCACCAGAAAATATAAAAGTACAATACATGAAGAGATATACAAAAGCTGAGAGGTGCTCATGAGTACAAAAAGGTCCTCGGGAGCCAAACAGGAGAGGAACCGGGAGGAAGAATCACGACGAGTTCCAAGCTTCTGTTGCGTTCCTATCGTCACGGAAGGATCCGATGCGCACTCTGATCAGCTACAGTAAGATCACCAAGATCCAGACTCCAGGATCTGGACATGAGAATCTAGGGTTGTCAGATGCAACCCGCGAGTGCATATGATAAAGCCAAATGGCGTGCATAATTGGCACACGTGTACATGATCAAGTGATGTAGTCCAGGCATGCAGGTATAAGAAATAACAAGTAACATAAGGGAAATTAAAGGAAAGACAGTAAATCATGTATATCGATGAATATGAAATTAAAAACATCCATAGAAAACAGTATGAAGAGCATAGGTATGTATAAAGATGCAGTATATAAGTTAAACATGCGATAAATACAAGTATGGACAAAATTAGTTGTACAAGCTCAGATTATGGATTCACGGGACTGATACGTCAAGGGGATAATCCAAACAAGAAAACCCTCATCTATATACCACAATCTCATGTCACCGTCGTCTGAGTTTATACAACTGGAGTTGTTCTAAGAGTAACAAAACTATAGTGTGTCTGGAGTAATCATCATATGTCATAGGTGTCAACTCAGGTCATAACACTATAACTAGAATATAGAGATGTTACATTTTAATTTATTCAATAATAATAATCAGTACCGTTTGATATTTTAATCACCTCCCTACCAGCGCCTCACATCACCGATAGTCAATATTAGAGTTCGCACTCTGTAGGACTTACCCGGATCTGATATTTGAGTACCAGGACGTGAACAAAGGAGAGACCAAATATCACACGTTCCTAACATTATTACTGTTTGGTTGTTTTATGTTATTCATTCGATCCATATGTTTTTGTATGCGCTACCGGCACACATACATTCACTTATGAATAAAACAAGTAATTATTTTAAAACTGATAAATCTAATGGCTCATATTTATAGTGGGTCCCGTCTCTGCCCGGGACTAGCTCAGGAGTACAGTTTACTGCTTACTGGGACTTATGATTACGCGCCCCGCAGGACACTTCAGATATCAGGCTACTGTTTCCAGGGACTTATCATTACGCGCCCCCACATGACACTTCAGATTCAAGCTACTGCTTCCGCGGATTTATCATTACACACCCCACACGACACTTCGGAAATATCACCGTTATAAATATGATATCATATCGGTTTCTATCAGTTTTTCCCACTCCAGTGTAAGTTGAGTACTTTATTATATATATATATATATATATATATATATATATATATATATATATATATATATATATATATATATATATATATATATATATATATATATATATATATATATATATATATATATATATATATATATATGCATTGCCCATAGATAATGTCCACAAGTGTATACAGTAATCCAATAACCATGATTATCCAATTATGGGGATTAACAGGAGTATAATATCAGGAGCATAATACCAGGAGTCTCTCTATTACAGGGGTCCAAGGATACTGGAGTTCAGGAGCACAGGAGTTCAGGAGTACTAAATATCTGGTAAAAGTATAATAGTCATGCCAAGTCCCCATAAAAGTAATAATCATGAATATGTAATATAATACAGGTGCCAGGTATAACAGTTACCAGTCAAGTGTCACAATATCAGGTCAAGTGTACTAATACCAGGTGATAGCATGTTAAGTGAGTGATAGCATGTCAAGTGAGTGATAGCATGTCAAGTACCAGTCTCGAATATCAAGGATCAAGTATAACATGGCAAGTACTGGAAACAGATATCAAGGGTCCAATTATAACATGGCAAGTACCGGTGTCATATATCAAGTGATAAATATAGCATGGCAAGTACCAGTGTATACATGTCAAGGTCAGGTAACTAATATGTCGGTGAGACTCACAACATCAAATATCAGGTATCAACTGGTCACGCAACATGGTACAGAAGAACGGTATAAACATTTCAAACTCTTCACAACCATATTTCTAACAATAATAAATTTATCTTTTAATTAGCCATGCGAAGCCGAGTGAAGCAGGAGCAAATTTAAGCATACCCAGTATAATATCGGTTTGATAAAGTATAATAACGGCAGGCAGCTATTTATAAAACATGATAATTTTAAAAATCACTTATATTACATATACCAACTGGCATAAAGAGACATCATATATTAAAAGCAAGATAATAATTTTTAGACATGAAATGATGGCAATAAAGCAAGAAATGTACTCGCATATCTTATATCAACTAGCATATGATGCACATGTATAAAAAGCAAGATAACAATTTTAGGCATGTAACGATGATAGCAAGGTATAAAACAGTACAAGAGATGTACTCACCTAATACCGGAACGAAATACTGAATAAACCTGGGAAAATCCGCGAACACGTATGAGCAAGCTATTAGCCCATACTATATATTAATATATATATATATATATAATAAATATTATAAACATATTAGAGAGGGAATTGAAGAGAGGAGAGAGAGGAGAGAGAGGGGAGAGAAAGGAGAGAGATTATAGGGTATTTTAAAAGAGAAAAATAAGAATTAATTGGGAGGGGTATAATTAAAATTATGGGGAAGTAATTTGGGGGTGAGGTGAAGGGTATTGTAGGAATGTGAGAAAATGGTATATTTGGAAAGAATGAAAGAAGGAAAGAAGGAAAGAAAAGAAGGAAAGAAGAAACAAGAGGAAAGAAAGAAAATGGAGGATGGGGGGTTCGGTGGCCGGCCGCCAGGCCCTGGGGAGGCGGTGGTTGGTGTTTTGTGGTTTGGTGTTGTTTGGTGGAGGAGTGATGGTGGTAGTTGACAGTGGTGGTGGTTATGATGGTTGTGGTGGTTGTTGGAGGTGATGGGGAGTTAGAGGAGGAGGAGGAGGAGGTGATGATGGGGTGGTGGGAGTGGTGGATTTGATGGATATGGTGGTGAATTTTAGAGGAGGAAGGGAGGTGTTGGTGATGGGTTTTTGTTGAAATTGGAAGTGATGGGTGGATGGTGGAGGTTGAAGTAGATGGAGGAGTGGAGAAGGGGTGTGGGGGAGGTGGTGGCCGGTGGCTATGGGGGGCGGCGGGAGAGGTGATGATGGTGATGGTGGAGGCGGCGGGGGAGATGAGGTTTGGTTTTTGGTTGAAGTGGTTGGGGTTGAAATGGAGATGGAAAGAAGAAGGAAGAAGAAATAAGAGTTTTTAATGGAGGAGGAGGAAGTGTGATGATGTAATGAGATGGGGGGAGAGGGGCTACAGCAGCATCCCATCATGGCCTGGTTGCTGATTAGTCTACAATTCTGCATTATTATATCGCATTTTCCCACCGATTTATGAATAAAATGTCGGTCTAAATCGTATTTTGGTCTCTCTTGCAGATAAATCAGGAGTTTAAGGGTAAAGAAGTAATAAGAGCTTAATTAAACCCATTTTAGGGTAATTAAATCCGCAATTCTTAGAGGCCAAGCAAGGGATCTTCTAGAAGATACGTCGAACCTAGACTCTTGCACATGTCAAACGAATATACGGATTAAAATACCCGAAATGGAGTATACCAGGAAGATCCTAGAAGCGGCATGAAGTCACGCACCAAAACCAGGGACTTATGTCCCTGGTATTGTCGCGTTTCTGCGGCAATTGGGTGGAGCCACGCGTCTATCTTCGACGCGTAGCCCCGCCTCGTCTTCTAGAAGACTTGTATGCCTATAAATACCTCTACAGAGGCCTTAAATGCAAGCAGTTTTTGATTTTAGGTTAGGGTTTCTATGTTTTAGTGTAGGGTAGTGTAGGTGTTCTTCCCTTCTTTTTTTTGTATTTTCATTTCCATTTTAGATCTTGTAGTAGGGCAGAGAGATTCAGAGAGAGATAGAGAGGGATTGATATAATAGATGGTGACAATCTATATAAAGGTGCCTCCTTTCTTCTCCCTTGTAATCTTCTCCATCTTCTACATGATGTTTAGCTAATTTTTTCTTCTCATGGCAATCAACTATTAACCACTAACCATCAACCACTTACTTGATAATCCACATGAATCTAATAGCCTCTACAAGGCCTTGCTCTTGTAAGAGCCATTGATGGCTCATGATGATGGATTTTAACATTCTAACATTTCTAACACTTAACCCACTAACTTCCTAACTTGCAATGTCTTCTTTATTTCATGCTCATCTTTAACCAGTTTTGATGATTTAATAGTAGCTTGCAACTTGTTATATGGTATAGATGTGTTGTTTGAATGTAGAAGAACAATCTTATGGGCCATGCTCTGTATCGTCTCTTGAAGCCAAGGATTAGTGATGGCCAAGGATCTATGTGAGGCAACTATCACTAAGAGGTTAGCATGGTTAGTAGAGCAATTAGTAGTTAATAGCCATGATTTTTCTTTTATCTTGGTTTGAAAATTATTTCCAAACCCTTTTATTATTTTTTCTATCAATGTCTTCACCACTTTCTTAGTTCACCTTTGTTCCATCTTTATTTTGTTTTCCAAACCACTTCTCTTTTATTTTCACATCATTTTTGATCATCTCTCCACCTACCACAGGCTTGATTTCCTTTCCTTTTCTTTTATTTTCTTTTTCTAATTCTTTAACAAAAAAGAATTGTTAACATAACACGTGAATAGAGACTGTTAATGCTTCTATCGTCTCCCATTCCCGTGGATTCGACCGGTTGAGCCAATGCTATAACAGAAGTATCGACGGAACATTAGCACACATATGAGCTTCTCATTGATTTAACAAACAATACATTTTCGAGTGCTTGTGCCGCCCCGATCAGCTGCTCTTGCAAGCGGCGGTGGAAGGGGGGAGCAGGGTATGGGGGTGGAGTGAAGGAAAAGAAAGAAAATTAAAGAAAAAGGGAAAAAATTAAGGAAAAAAGAATATAATGAAAAAATTTATTATTAAATAATTTATTTATTAAATTATCTGGAGTATAAAGTGGGGGAGTAGAGAAGGAGAAGAAAGAAAAGAAAATGTAGATAAATAATATATTATTTTAATACGGCGAAAATTTAACTGTTTCAGAAACATTCCAAAAAATTATAAAAAATAGTAAATATTATTTTAAGATGCCCGATGAAATCAGATTTAAGAAATTCAATGTAGTTTTTAAATTAAAAATCCTGAAATCTTCTGGCGATACCGGCCGACACTAGAATCGGTCAAATTTTGATTAATTTAGAAAATTTTCAAAAAACATATTTAGATAGAAAATAAAATTCTAAGAAGTAACATGAAAGCTATTTTTGAAAATTCAATCCCATTTGAAGACTAAAAAAATCTGGGTATCGGTTAGCGATGCCAACCGTACCGGTTTTGGAGATTTTTTTAGAAAAATTCTAAAAAATTCTAGAAAATCATGAAAAATCTAAAATATTAGAAAACAGTGTTTGAAACTGAAATCAGTTAAATCGGACTACCAGAAAGGTCAAATCGGGCTACAGGTTGGTATCAGGTTCTCGGTCCGGGTCAGGGCTGACTCTAGGTCTGAGAATCCAGATCCGATACCAGATAACATAAGCAATCACAACTTAAAAATAAATACTAAAAGAAAATTAAAACAATATGATCAAAAAATCAGGACACGTATCTGGGTACGTATCCGAGAACGGGGTGCTACAACTTTGCATTTTCAAGCCCAAATTTCTTGATGAATTCCCTTGTGTACTTGGCTTTATTTAAAAAATTTCATCACTCTTTCGCTTGATTGGAGTCCAAGTAGTTTAGCTAGCCAATCATGGACATCTGAAACTCATTTTTTATGCATGATTCAAAATCTTTACAAAGCTTTTCATTAATTACCCAAATATAATATCATCAATATAAATTTGAACAATTAGGATATCACTATCTACATGTTTTGTAAACATAGTGGTATCTACTTTACCTTTTACAAAACCATTTGAAATAAAAAATGTTGAAAGTCTTTCATACCAAATTCTTTGAGTTTGTTTTCAACCATATAAAAGCTTTGTCTAATTTTTAAACAAAATCCAAATGTGTAGGATGAACAAACTCGGGGGTTGTTCAACAAACACTTCCTCTTCAATAAAACCATTTAAAAATGTATTTTTGATATCCATTTGAAAAAGTTTGAAATATATAAAGAAAGCAAAAGCAAATGTAATCCATATGGCTTCAAGCTGTGCTACGGGTGCAAAAGGTTTCCTCAAATTGGATACCTTCGATTTGAGTGTAACCTTGGCCCACTAATCAAGCTTTATTCCTAACAATATTACCTGACTCATCCAACTTGTTCCTAAAAATCTATTTAGTAGTAATGGCTGGTCTATCATGGTGTCTAGGAACAAGGTGCCAAACTTGATTGGGTTCAAATTGATTGAGCTCTTCTTGCATAGCAAGCAACCAATTGTGTCGCCCTCGGCTTCGAGGACGTTCTTTGGTTCTATGTGAGTAATAAAAGCGAAAAGGTCACAAAAATCATGGAATTTGGAGCGAGAAGTTACCCCCTTTGATACATCACCTATGATGTGCTCTTTGGAATGAATTGTAGCATATCTCCAATCTTTTGGAAGAGGTTGTGTTGGTGCCACTTCAACCTCTTGAACTTTAGCTAGTTCATCAAGCTTTGGCTTATCTTCTTGGATGGTGAGTTCTTCAAGGTTATTTTCTTTATATCTTCACCTAAAGAATCAATCTCTACAACATTCTTAATAAAAGCATTATATTCTTCAAACTTAACATATATAGATTCTTCAACAGTTAAAATAGATTTATTAAAAAATCTATAAGCCTTGCCAGTGTTTGAATAACCAACAAAAATAGCTTCAAAAGCTTTTATATCAAATTATCCTTAGTTATCTTTGGTGTTTAAAACAAAATATTTACATCCAAAAACTCTAAAGTAAGAAACATTAGGCTTTCTCAAATAGTAAATTTCAGAAGAAGTTTTGAAAGTATTTTTACAAAAATAAAGTCTATTTGATATGTAACATGAAGTGTTTATGAGCTCAATCCATAAATATTGAAGGAGTCCTATCACTAATCATTGTTCTTGCCATTTCTTGAAGGGTATGATTCTTCCTTTCAACGACTCTATTTTTTATGGAGTTCTAGGACAAGATAATTCGTTTCTAATTCAATTTTCTTGACAATAAGTGATAAAAGAATGGTAATGAATTCACCACCTCTATAACTTCTTGGACGCAAAATCAAAAAATCTTTTTCTTTCTCAACTCTTTTTCTAAAAAATATGAAAATATGAAAAAGTTTCATCTTTGTGTTTCAAAAAGAAACCCAAGTAAAACGAGAAAAATCATCAACAAAACAAAAACAAAACAGTTTCCATTTAAACTCTTGGTTTTAGTTGGACCAAACAAATCCATGTGGATCAACTCTAATGGTCTAGATGTCATGATATCCTTGATAGTTTAGAAAGAGGACTTGGTTTGTTTCTCAAGTTGGCACGCATCACAAATATAGTCTTTTCAAACTTCAAGTAAGGAATACCCTTCACTGATTATTTAGAGTTAATTCTAGATAGACGATCAAAAGAGACATAGCCTAATCTTCTATGCCATAACTAAGAATCCTCATTGAAAGTATTTAAACATGTAGCATTACAATTTAAATTTAACATATCAATAATATATACATTATTTTCACGAAATCTGAAAAGAATGCATTTATTGGTTTTACTATCTAAAACATTGCAAGACAAATCATCAAAAATAACTTTAAAACCTCTATCACAAAGTTGAGTAATATTCAAGAGATTATGCTTGAAACCATCAACTAAAATAACATTTTCAATCAACAGAGATGAGTCAATTTTAATATTATTTATATCGATAATGTTACTCTTTGAGTCATCTCCGAAGATGACGATGGCATCTTTATGATATCTTGATAGGGTTACAAAATTATTGATATCCCAAGTTTTATGCCTTGAATAACCGATATCAAGATACCACCGCTCCTGACGCCTTGGAGACTTGGTGTGTACCTACATCAAATAATGAAGTTGTTGATTTTGGTACCTATATTTTCTTGGGTCTTATGACGTTAGTACTTTGAACCCAAATATGATTATTAGATGCATTTATATGATCAAAATAAAATTTAGTTAAGTGACCTTTCAGTCACAATAAGTGCATGAATAAACTCTACCATATACAAAAGCATGATGTGTATGATGGGCATGTGAAGTGTTTATGGCATGTTTAGCATTATGTGTATGAATGTGTTGTGATTTATGTGTAGCATGAATATATTTCTTTGAAGTATTTTTATTAGAAAATATGGCCTTTAATCTAACTTTATCAAACTCATATTTCTTTAAAATATTTCGAAAGTGTTGATTTTAATTTTTAAACTAGAAATTTTATTTTCATCAATCATGTGAAATTTTACTTTACATGAAATCTTGTATGCATCAAAATCTTTTTGTGTAGATATAACAGTGGAAGATAAAGTATCATTTTCTTTAGAAAGAGTAATAATTTTATTTTGAAGAGTTTCATTTTTCTTTTTCATTTTTAGGTATTCTTTTTTAGAAAATCTTAATTATTTGAAAATTCTTTAAATGCCTCTCCTAATTCATCCAAACTTAATTCACATTCATCAAGGGATGGTTCAGAGGCTACCTTAGGTGTATTATCATTTGCTATAAAATACACGTTTGCCGTATCACTTCTTCTTCGGATTTACTTTCTGATTCCCATGTTGCTTTGAGAGCTTTCTTCTTATATGGTTTCTTTAAGGTAGATGGTTTGTTTGAGGTAGATGGCTTGTTTTCGATTTTTGAACATTCAGCAATGATATGTCTTTGTTTCCGACAGTTGAAACAAATGATTTTCTTGTCCTCCTTCCCTTACTATCGTCTTCTATTGTTGAACTTGGCCTTGTTGTACATCCTTCTTTCATTTTTCACAAGAAGGGAAAAATCTCCATCATCTTCTCCTTCATCATTGATTAGTCATTAAAACTGCATATTTTATACCACATCTTCACATTTATTTCGTATTAAATTCTGCTAATAATACCACTCTTATATGTTTCTAGGTCCATGGCATGAAATGAAGAAGAAGACCCTAAATCACGATTTAATTGGTGATTAAAATCCTACATGAATACCCATTGACTTTAGAGGGTTGATTCGTCAAAACCAGGGGCGCAAAACTAGAAACCGGGACTGCCATCTAATAGGGGACAGACAGGACAGCACGCTCAAAGCGCCGCGCGCATAAACCTAGTAGGGCCGCAGAAATACAAGGGCCGCGAAAACGCAGCCTAGGCCACGTTTCCGTGGCCGTACGGTACGGCCGTGCCCGTACTTTGGGCCAGGGTTTGCCCCCTGGCCCCCCTTTCCTCTGGTGCCTATAAATACCCCCTGGGGTTCTTCAGTTGAAGATATCTAGAGAGTAGCGTAGTTTTTAGGTAGTTTTCTTCTTCATGTTGTAGTTTAGTTTAGGTTAGTTAGTTCTTCTTCTTCCTCTTTGTATTTTTCATTTTGTTTCAGATCTTGTATTAGGAGAAAGAGTGATACATGAGTGAAATACGAGAGTGCTTGTAATAGAAGGTGACCAGCTATGAAAGATGCTCTTTTTACCTCTCTTTGTTTTCTATCTAACTCCTTTTACCTGTTTAGCTAATCTTTTCTCTCATTATAACTAACTACTAAACACTAACTAGTCTAACTTCTTATTTGATAATCCACGTGAATCTAATAGCCTCTACTTAGCCTTGCTTTTGCTAGAGCCATTGATGGCTCATGATGATGGATCTAACACTCTAACTTTCTAACTATCTAAAAAGCTAACATTACATTACTCCATGCTTACTTTTAGTTTTGATGGTTTAAGTGTAGCTTGCTCTTGTTTTGTTGAGTTAGGATGTGATGAGTTACATATGGGTCATGCTTTGTAACGCTCTGAAACCAAGGACTAGTGATGGCCAATGATACATGTGAGGCAACTATCACTAAGAGGTTAGCATGTTAGTGGAGTCATTAGTAGTTGTAGCCGCGAGTTTTCTTTCTTTTTCACTTTATTTTAGAAATATAAAAAACCACAAAAATCATTCTTTTCTATATTTCCCACTTCTTTGTTTCCACCATACACTTCTCTTTTCATTCTTTATTTTCTTTCCTTTTCATTCTTTAAAATTTTGAAGAACCGTTAACATACACGTGAACATACCGTGTAAGCTTCTATCGCCTCCTGTCCTTGTGGATTTGACTCGTTTTAGCCTCTTTGCTATAACGGAAGTATCGAGGAAGCCAAAGCACGCACACTTTAAATCTTAATTTCAAAACATACACTTTTGTGCGCGGTTCTCCTCCGATCAAATTTTAGTGCCATTGCCGGGGATTGGAACGGTTTGATTTCACGTTTTTGTTAACTTTTCTTCTTTGATTTTGGTGTGCAGGTTAAATTTTTAGTGTTGCAGAAGTCCATACTTTCTCTTGTGTGATTGGGTAAATTCTTGTACATTCATATACTCTGCTGCTAATTTTTTTATATTACTTGTACACTGTTAATAATTTTAAGAACTAAAATACAAAAATTGGATGCTTTAAAACGGTTTAGACATTTACATCTAGGCACGTGTCAATTTTCATTCCAATATACTGTATTTCATTCTTGTGTTGTTGTGATCTTGACGGAGGTGTACATATTGCATTGCATATAGTTAGGACAAACACTTCAGTGATTTACTCACTTTTTTGTGTTCATTCTTATCTATATTGCACACTTGCACAAATTTAACTTAAGGGCAACACCCAATACAATATAAGGTGGAGAAGTCATTACCCTCCCTTAGCCCAAAAATCACCTCCCCACTCACACAACCCAAACCTAAATAAAACTTATTAGACGTTGGCCCCTAGGGACATCTCGGACTCATTTAGGAGATTGACCTAAAGGGGAAGTTGTTAGAAGTTGACTCTTATCAAATCGGTGTCTAAGGTTGGGGATTAAGAGGCGAAACCTCAAAGAACAGTGGTTTGGCATAATTAGACCCGTTGCTCCGGCACGGATACCTCCCACTGATCTTGCCCCTACCTGGCCGATTAACTCCTGGTCAGCTTCTGACAATATACCCTCCGTGGACAGTCTAATCAGTTAGGAGTCGTTTAGGTATAAGTCAACCCTAGTATAGGTTTGTTTTCTTTTTCTTTTTTTCTTTCTTGTAAATTGTGATCTGGATTTTAACAACAACAATTTTTTCAATTCTAATATGAATCCATACTTCACCCCGACCTCATTTGAATCAGATAACTCTGACCTGGCTATGTACAACATGAACTAACCATATATGCCGGGTTGGGATTATCCGAATCAATATAACCTGTACCCCCAATCTTATGACCATAATTTTCAAAATAATTTCAACTCTTCACAAAGTTCATGGGGATTCACCTACCTCGAGTCAAATTCTCAACCATCTTATTTACAATTTCCACAATATTCATTCCCAATTTTGATTCATATACTCCTTTTCCTGAACCACCAATTGAAGAAAAATCATCATTGGAAAGGAGTTTGGAAGAAGTGATAGAGGCCCAAAAATAATTTGAAAACCTGATGGTCTTATCATGTCCACAAAATTTCCAAAATTCATGTAGTTCTTTCCCAGAACAACTCAAAGAAAAACCATTGTGGGAAAAAAACTATGAAATTCGTGCAAGAGACGAGCGTATAATGCAAAATACTATTGACTTCCCATGTCCGTCAAATGTTCAAGAATCTTGCCATTTTGGAAATCCAGCTTCAATTTCATCATACCAACCTAAGCTTGACCAACATCCAATTCCTGATTCTTTGGCAAGTTATCCATTTCTTGAAATTGAACTTGAAGATGAATGTGAACCTAGCGATTCGAGTCCATTCATTGAATCACTATCGACTCCTGTAGTGTTACCTAAACTAAGTAACGTTTTTGAGCCAGTTTTGATTCCCATCATTCCTGAACTTGACTCGATCATTTCACCCATTCACCTTCCTTCTGTGGACAAAAATAAGATTCAATTTCATTACATCCATTTGAACTTGCCTAAAATCTTGAAAATCACCTTGACATTTTGGCAAGTTATCCTTTTCCCAAAATTGAACTTGAGCTGAAAGTGATCCTAAACCTCAAGTTGGTCATTCTATTTCACTTTTTGATTCAATAATGACCCCGGTATCTTTACCAGATTTTTTTCAGAGTCAACAATGAATCCTGTACCATTACACCGTGAAATGGAATCACCAATCTCTTATGATCACATTTCATTGTTGGGGAAAATGTGTGAATATCAATTCTTTAGTTTGGACCCTGTATTTGAACCAATTTTGACTCTCATTGTTGTCTCTCGACTTGATCTGAGTCAAATTCCCGAGTCGGTGTCGGTTTTATTCCTGATCCATTTGAGTCCAAATCCATCATCTTCTAAAATCACACTTCATTGTTGGACAAGAATGTTGACGAAAATGACTCAGTAATTATTTTAAAAATTGAAATTAGATAGGGATAATTTCTTAAATAAGACCATTCAGTCCCTCATTCTTTTACTGGGTCGCATTAGAGAGATCATTGGTGGGTTTCGGAAAGATCCACGCTATTTCGATTGGGTAACAATGCTTGGCCCAATCATACCACCACCAGAGTCACCACCATAAGATAATTTTCCTTCTCTTCCCATTTGTTTCATGTATATACACATTCACGATGTATTGAGGACAATGCATGAGATAAAAGTGGGGAGGGTTTACTAACGTAGTTAGTTTTACATTTTCTTTCTTTTACACATCTTTTTAATTTAAAAAAAATTCTTTTGTATAAAAACTTTTTCTTTTCTTTTTACAAAACTTTTTAATTAAGAAAAATAGTTTTGATTTATTTTAAGAAAATTAAGATTATCTTAGGAATTAGGAAGACCTAAAATTATGAAATTTTAAACCGAGTCAAAATAATAGATCTTGTTTAAATTTTAGGATAAGAAAGTAAGATTGATAAGATAATTTGAAAGATAATTTGATCTTGAATTTTTTGCCTTAGATTTATGCACTCCACACTTACACAATTTTTGGGATTGAAACAAAGACTAAAATGTCATAAATAAAAAAACTATGATAATAAAAATCACTTATTGAAGTTGGGTAATTATGCCTCAGGAAGCATGATTATTTACACCTAAAACGGAGGACAAAAATAAATAATCTCCTTTAGTTTTGTGGCCTTATTTACTCGAGTCCTTAAGTCCGAGAGATGTTTTCTCATCTGGTGTCCTAAGATCATTTGGTTTAGGAGTCACCGGCTAAAGGCTCACTACCCGGGTAAATAAGAAAGACTAAGAAAACCAAGGGAAGAAAAATATATATATATATATATATATATATATATATATATATATATATATATATATATATATATATAATAATAATATAAATAAATGGCATGAAAGTTAGAGTCAATATCCCAAAAAAAACCTTCACTGTTCACAAAGTGCATATTTTTCTAAGAGTTTTATGAAAGATCAAAGAGTCAATTCAATTCTTATATTTAATTTATAACAAGTTTTGCATTTCGACTTAGTTTAAGGAAAATTAATTTCTGGTTAATTTATGACCTTAGATCACTTATATTTTCGCAAAAATACTTTAACACTTTTCTCTATTTCAAAATGTGTTTTCAAAATACTAACATTTGATTTCTTTCTTTATGTATTTTGTGGGTGTAATCCGCTAAAAACCCTCAGGAGACAAAACTCCTCCTCTCGGGGAAACTTAGAGGTTTAACGGCATGTTGCATATGCTCAGTGCAATCGCGTCACCTGCAAAAGTGGTGTAATAATTTATTAGATTTTTTGTTTTGCTCAGGATGAGCAAAAGATAAGTGTGGGGGTGTGATTATTCTCTAAAACTGCTTATTTTTTACCATATCTTCACATTTATTTCTTATTAAATTCTACTAAAAATACCTCTATTGCATGTTTCTAGGTCCATGACATGAAATGAAGAAGAAGTCCCTAAATCACCATTTAATTGGTGATTAAAAGCCTACATGAATAGCCATTGATTTTGGAGAGCTGATTCATCAAAACCAGGGGAGCAAAACCAGAAACCGGGACTGCCATCTGACAGGGGACAGACGAGACAACGCGTGGCTCAAAGCGTCATGCAGAAACGCAGCCTAGGTCGCGTTTTTCCGGCCGTACAGGCGCGGCTGCGCCCGTACTTTGGGCCAGGGTTCGCCCTCTGGCCCCCTTTCCCGTGGTGCCTATAAATACCCCCTGGGGTTCTTCAATTGAAGATATCCAAAGAGTAGTGTAGTTTTAGGGTAGTTTTCTTCTCCACGATGTAGTTTACTTTAGGTTAGGTTAGTTCTTCTTCTTTCTCTTAGTATTTTTCGTTTTGTTTTAGATCTTGTATTAGGAGAAAGAGTGATACATGAGTGAAACGTAAGAGTGCTTGTAATAGAAGGTGACAAGTTATGAAAGGTGCTCTCTTTACCTCTCTTTGTTTTCTATCTAACTCCTTTTACATGTTTAGCTAATCTATTCTCTCATGGCAACTAACTACTGACCACTAACCAGTCTAACTTCTTATTTAATAATCCACGTGAATCTAATAGCTTCTACTTGGCCTTGCTCTTGCAAGAGCCATTGATGGCTCATGATGATGGATCTAACACTCTAACTTCCTAACACTCTAACAAGCTAAAATTACTTTACTCCATGCTTACTTTTACTTTTGATGGTTTAAGTGTAGCTTACTCTTGTTTTGTTGAGTTAGGATGTGATGAGTGACATATGGCTCATGCTTTGTAACGCTCTTGAACCAAGGACTAGTGATGGCCAATGATACATGTGAGGCAACTATCACTAAGAGGTTAGCATGTTTGTGGAGTCATTAGTAGTTAGTAGTCGTGAGTTTTCTTTTTTTCCACTTTGATTTAGAAATATCAAAAACCACAAAAACTATTCTTTTCTATGTTTCCTACTTCTTTGTTTCTACCGTACACTTCTCTTTTCATTCTTTAAAACCTTGAAGAACTGTTAACATACATGTGAACTTACCGTATAAGCTTCTATCGCCTCCCCTCCTTATGGATTCGACTCCTTTTAGCCTCTATGCTTAACGGAAATATCGAGGAAGCCAAAGCACACACACTTTAAATCTTAATTTCAAAACATATACTTTTGTGGGCGGTTCTCCCCCGATCAATCATCATCATCGGAGACGGTGGGAGTAGACTTGAAGGCAATCATCTTTTCTTTTATGGCGCCTTTTCTTCTCTAACCTTCCTCTCCATCTAATGAGCATGAGGTTTCTGATAAGACCTATAAATTCCATCTCTTCCTTATCGTTGAGCTCTTTTAGAGTTGTAACCTTGACCTCCCACGATGGTTGATTGCACATATTTATTGAATTATTCTTTACTATATTTTCACATTTATTATATAATAAATCTGCTAAATTTCTTGTCTTAAGTGTCTATTTTGCAGAAGATAATAATGAGGAGAAAGAGGATAAAATCAAGTAAATATCAGTTAAATTCAGATTTAACTAGATCTATTTGGTTAGAGGAGGATGATCCCAAATTCAATTAGTTAAATTTAGTTTTTGGTGAATCAAGTGGTTAAATCTAAAGATCAACCGAGGATAACGTCAAACAGAGTCCAAATCCGAAGGGATAAATGGATAGAGAGAAGATCAGCAGATGAGATGAAACAAATTTGACTCAGATTCTAACTGGATACAATTTTGTATTTGAATCATAATTTTCGTTGCCGAAATTCAAATCTAATGATTCAAGATGATCCATAAAGAAGACTTAAAGGGCTACAACTCTTAAGTTGATTATTATTTCGAATTCTATCATTTGATAAGTTATTTCAGCAATCAATACGCCAACAAGTTACAGATTAGAATTGAATATCTATATCAAATCAAGTTTCGAGATTAGGGGAGGATTTAAATTCAGAAATATCCGGCTTCCCTTATCTGCATACTCCTCTAGCCTCTGCATTTCTCCAATAAATACCTGCAATCTCAAAGGTAAGGGGACGATCAAGCAAAGAGTAGAATTTAGGCTAATTTGTAGTTTGTAACTTAGATTTTTTATTTTCTTTCACGTAATTTTTATTTTCTTTTTGTAACTGAGAGGAGAGGAGAGTTTCATGGAGGAAGAAGAGTAAGCTTGTATTGAGGGTGACCCCGGTGTAAGTAATCTTTTGTTTCATTGTTATTTGAATGAATCTAAGTTTCTTTATCTTATTTACTCTTATTTTCATTTGCTTCCCTCTTCTTTGTTTTTGAATCCAAATGACCCCGATAGCCTCGAAATTGCCTTACCCTTGCAAGTGATGTTGATGACTGATGGATATCCATTCCTATGTAAGTGTAGCTTGTCCCTTTAATTTCATAATGTAAAACGAGAATGTAGTAGATCATATTTGTCATACTTTGCTCGCCTTCAAACAACAGTACATCGTTGATACGGGTAAAAAGTAAGCTAGCGGTGAAGAGGTAAGTAAGTTTTTTAGATTTTAATTTTAATATTTTCTTTTAATTTTATTTTAGATCACCAACACCACTATCTCCTAATTCTTTTATCACTCTTTTTCTATTTCTTTGTATATATCTATTTCTATTTTCTCCACCTTCTCATTCTACCACTTTCTTCCTAATTTAACTGTAACTCTTTTTCACTTTCTTTTAAAGAACTAAATGAAGAACTTTAACCATTCTTTGTACCATAAAAGAGAACTTACTAAAAAACTTTCATCGCTAATCCCTCTTTGTGGATCACGACCCGCATAGTCACTTGCTATAGTGGTAGAATTAAGCACCTTACACTATTATTTTAAAAGTTCTAAAATCCTATATTTTTTGTGCTGATAAAACCTCAATCAAATTTTGGCGCCATTGTCGGGGAGGGATAGTAAGTTATTCTTTTTTTTAGATTTACATTTTTGGTTAACTTTCTTCTTTGTTCTTGGTGTAGTGGTTTGATAACAAGAAATTATTGTTGTAGTGGACATATAAGTGGCCCTGGACTCTGCTCAAGAAACTAGAGCTCAAAAGTCCTCAGATTTGCTACATTCCTATGGCAATCTGAGTGAACTACTAACCTGTATTTTCTACAGGTTAGTTAAATTGTAAAGTTTAATATTTGTAGCTATTTATTTCCTTAGTTGACTCATTGTACATACATTTCTAACAACAACAGTAAAACATTGATTGTAAATACTAAAAATGATTTATACTTTGTATTTAGGCACGTGTTTATTTCATTACATTTTCTATTTACTATTGAAGAGTGCTAGAGCCAAGGTATGTGTGCATAGCATTTAGTATAATGTTCATTATTATATGAAATATTGCTTGAGTGTTACTTTTTTCTATATACTTGTACACTGTACTAAATTTATTTAAGGGCTTGTCCTATAAACAAGATAAGATGGGGAAGTCATTACCCTCCCTTAGCCCACAAACCATCTCCTCACTCACTAACCCAAGCCTAACTAAAACTGAGTAGACGTTGGCCCTAGGGGCATCTCGGACTCAAATAGGAGACTGACCTAAGGGGAAAGTTGATTTGAATTTGACTCTTGCCAAATCGGTGTCTAAGGTTGGGGATTGAGGAGTGAAACCCGGAAGGCTAGTGGTTTGGCATAATTAGACACATTGCTTTAAGCACAGATACCTCCCACCAATCTTGCCCCTACCTGGCCGATTAACTTGTGGTCAGATTCAGCAATATACCCCCCATGGACAGTCTAATCAGTTAGGAGTCGTCTAGGTCTAAGGTTTACCCTAACTTAGGTTAGATTTTTTTTTTTGCTTTTTATTTGTTTGCTTATATGTTTATTTTTCTTTGTTTGTGTTTGATATTTCCTGTATGATATGGCTTATAACAATAATTTTTTAATTTTAATAGCAATCCATATTACACCCCGACCTCTTTTTCGGATATTACCAATCAGGCATATCATAACTTTAACCAACCTAGTGTGTCAGATTAGTCTTATCCGAATCAATATAACCCATACCCCCAATCTTATGACCATAGTTTTCAAAATAATTTCAACTCTTCACAGAGTCAATGGGGATCACCTCCCTCGAGTCCAATTTTCAACCAACTTGTCCTCCTTATCCACCTTGTCCACTATATTTTCAAGATTCATACTCAATTCCACAAGTTCAAAATAGAAACCATCAATCTTGGAAATGAGTATGCGTGAGTCCAAGCAACAATCAAAAAATCTGACAGACTCACAATTTCACCACAAATTCTAAAACAACACTTCATCTTTTCAAGTCCAATCCCAACAAAATGATGAACCAATCGACTATGAAAAGATGCTTGAAGCCAAGACTCAGGCTCAAATCGCTCGTAATCATGACATAGATATAATGGTACAAACTCTCCATTCTCACCGTTTGACCATTTCTGATGTCGTTAATCATTTTGTTAGAACCGAATAATTATGTTATTTTGGGAAATAAGATTCCATTTCAGCACACCAATTTAAACTTGCCCAAACCCCAAATTTAAAAAGCACATTGACATTTTGGCTAGTTATCCCTTTCCTGAAATTAAACTTGAGAATGAATATGATCTTGAACCTCGACTTGATGATTCAATTCTGCTTTCTGATTCAATAATAACTCCGGTGTCTTCACTTGATTTCAATCTTTTTCCGAGTCAACATTGGATCCTCTGCCAATTCAACATGAAATTGAATCGCCAATCTTTTATGATCTCATATTGAACTTGACTAATTTCATACTTTTGAAAGTCCCATTGATAAATTAGCAAGTTCTCATTTTTATGAAATTGAACTCAATGAGAAATGTGACCTAGATTCTCAAATTTGTGATCCAGTTTAAATTCTTGAATCAATATTGACTCCTGTTTTGTTACCAAACTTAAGTAATATTATAGAGTCAGTTTTGATTCTCACACCTGTCATTCTTGAACTTGAATCACCATTCTTAGAAAGTCACATTTCATTGTGAGGAAATAAATGTGGAGCTGAGTTTCAACTTCTTGATTTAGACCCACTTTCTGAACCAATCTCGACTCCTGAACCTTTAGTTGACTTAAGTCTCTTTCCTGAGTCAGTATTAGTTTATGTATTTCCTAAGTCCAAGTCAATCATTTCATCTTTTCACACTCCATTTTGGGACAAGGGTGTTGATAAAATTGACTTCAAAATTATTTATGAAATTTGAAAATTAGATGGGGTAAAATTCTTAATAAAGAGCATTCATATATACATCATTTTAGTGGGTTATATTAGAGAGGTTTCTGGTGGGTTCCTCCGTACTCCACACGAATTAGATTGGGCTGCATTTTGTGGACAAATCAGACCACCACCGGAACCACCACCTTAAGGTAATATTTTCCTTCCTTTTCTTCTTTTTCATGCATCTATGCATTAATTCATACATTGAGGACAATGCATAAGATAGGTGTGGGGGATGGTTCTAACATAACTTAAGTTTTTTATTATTAAAAGTTTTTTAAAATTTTCTTTACTTTTAAAAACTTTTTGAAAATAGAAATAATATTTTGACATATTTTTTGTAAGAAATTAAGTCAATTTTAAGGAATAGGAGAATCATAATTAGGATTTCTTATACTTGGTCTAAATAAGATTATTTGTTTGATTTCTAAGGTTAGGAAGAAAAATTGTGAAAGTAATTTAGTCTTGATTTTTACCTTGATGATATATGCATGCTTTATACATTTACGCACTTAGGGTTCAAAAACAAAGATTCTTATGCCTTATGATTGAGTGAGAACCTGCGCACAAAATATAGTATTTCAGATTTTAAGATTAAAGAGTGCAAGTTACTCAATTCTACCGTTATAGCAAGTGGCTATGCGGGTCGTGATCCACAAGGAGGGACTAGCGATGGAAGCTTTTTAGTAAGTTCTTTTTTAGGTTATAAAGAATGGTTAAAGATCTTCTTTTAATTCTCAAAGAAAAATGAAAAAGAGTTATAGTTAAGTTAGAAAGAAAATGATGATAGAGAAGGTGGAGAAAATGGAAGTCGATATGTACAAAGAAATGAAAAAGAGTGAAAGAAATTTAGAAAATTGTGGTGTTGGTAATTTATACTAAATTAAAAGAAAAGAAAACCTAAAAGAAAAACTTACCTCCTTTGGTTGATGACTTACCGGGAACGCTTGCATGTTTTACCTTGCTTCGGAGGCAATCAACGTATAACCCATAAGATCGAGCTCAGTCCCTATTCGCATTACATCATCAAGATGAACAAGAATGAAATGATACGGAATCTTGAGGAGGAGAACATCATCATGAAATATCGGTGGCACTCATACAAACATGACTATACTGATGCTTCTAGATTCACTTGGATACTCATCATAACCAAAAAAGAAAAAGTTGAAAGAAGAAAACAAAAGTAAAGACGAACATAAAAAAAAGTTACCTTTTATTGCTTGTAGAAACGATGGAAGAAAGGAGGAGGGTACATCGGTATCACTCTCAATATAAGCCTCTCTCTTACTCACATGAATCTCAGTCTAACCTATGCTTACAAAGAAATAAAAATTACATAAAAAGAAAATAAAAATCTACACTAAAAAGAATGAAAATTGGCCTAAAATCTATCTCTGCTAGGTCATTTTCTTTTGCCTTTGAGATTGCAGGTATTAATAGGAGAAATGCAGAGGGTAGAGGAATATGAAGATAAGAGAAGCTGACTATTTCTAAATTTGAATCCTTCCCTTATCTCCAAACTTGATTTGATATGGATATTTAGTTCTAATCTATAGCTTATTGTCGTATTGATTACTAAATATAACTTATCAAATGATAGAATTAAAAATAATAATCAACTGAAGAGTTGTAACCCTTTAAGTCCTCTTTTTGGATCATCTTGAATCATCAGATTTGAGTTTTTTTAGCGAACGTTATGATTCAAATACTAAAATATATCCAGCCAGAATCTAAATCAGAATTGCTTCATCCCATCCGGATGATCTTCTCTCTATTCATTTTTTCCTTTGGATTTGGACTCTGTATTTGACGTTATCCTTGGTTGATCTTTAGTTTTAACACCTGATTCACCAAAAACTGAATTTAACCAACTGAATTTGGGATTATCCTCCTCTAACCAAATAGATCTAATTAAATTTTAAATTAACTGATATTTATTTGATTTTATCCTCTTTCTCCTTATGATTATCTTCTGTAAAATAAACATTTAAGATAAGGAATTTAGCAGATTTATTTCATGATAAATATGGAATGTAATAAAGAATAATGCAATAAATGTGTGCAATCACACCCCCACACCTATCTTTTGCTCGTCCTTGAGCAAAACAACAAAACTAAACCAAATATTATTAGACCACTTTCGCAGGTCACGCGATTGTACTGAGCTTGTGCAACAAGCCGTTAAACCTCTAGGTTACCCTAGAGGATGAGTTTTATCTCATGAGAGTTTTCAGTGGATTGCACCAACAAAATCCATAAAGAAAGAGAAAAATGTTAATATTTTGAAAACACATTTTGAAAGAAAAATATTTGAAATATTATTGTAAGATTTAAGTAATCTATAAGTTATAGGAAAATCGAATTTTTTCATTCCTAAACTTAGTCTCTATTTAAAAATTTATAATTTATCAAAATAAAGAGTCAAATTGTGCTTCTCATCTAGTGTATTACTTTACCCTAAGTCATATGCACCTTCATGACCGTGACGTTTTGACTAAGGGTTCTTTAACTCTAACTCTTATGCCTTATTTATATATATTTATTTATTTATTTTATTTCTGGTGGTATTATTCCTTAGTTCTATTAGGCTTTCTAATCTGCCCATGTAACGAGCCTTTAATCGGTGACTCCCAAACCAAACGGTCTTAGGGTACCTGGTGAGAAAATACCCCAAGGACTTAAGGACTCGAGCAAACAAGGCCACAAAACTAAGGATTTTATTATATGAACCGCTTTTAGGCGTGAATACTTATGCTTTATTAGGCACAAATACCTAGTTTAATCAGAGGATTTTTATATATATTTTTCTCAAATTTATCTAATCATCTTTCGCATAAATACCAAGGCTTGCTTAGGCCAAAGCACCTAGCTAATCAATAATTAGATTTGTTTATCTTTCATAGATATATATTTTTTCTTTTTTTATAAGGCATAAGAATCTTTGTTTTTGAGCCCTAAGTGTGTAAGTGTATATGATGTGCATATTTCTTCAAGGTAAAGATTAAGACTAAATTACTTTCACAAACTTTCTTCCTATCCTTAGAAATCAAACAAATAATCTTATTTTGACTAAGTATAAGAAATCCTAATTATGATTCTCCTATTCCTTAAAATTGACTTAATTTCTTATAAAAAATATGTCAAAATATTGTTTCTATTTTCTAAAAGTTTTAAAAGTAAAGAAAATGTAAATAAATTTTTTTAATAAAAAGGAAAATCTAAGTTATGCTAGACCCTCCCCAACACCTATCTCATGCATTGTCCTCAATGTATGAATTAATGCATAAATGCATGAAAAAGAAGAAAGGGAAGAAAAATATTACCTTAAGATGGTGGTTCCAGTAGTGGTCTGATTGGCCCATGAAATGCGGCCCAATCGAATTTTCGTGGAGTTCAGAGGAACCCACCAGAAATCTTTCTTATATAACCCACTAAAATGATGTATATATGAACGGTTTTTATTAAAAATTTAACCCAATCTAATTTTAAATTTTCAAAATTAATTTCAGAGTCAATATTGTCAACCGCCTTGTCCCAAAATTAAGTTTGAAAAGATAGAATGATTTACTTGGACTTAGGAAATACGGGAACTAATACCGACTTAGGAAAGTGACTTAAGTCAAGTAAAGGTTCAGGAGTCGAGATTGGTTCAGGAAGTGGGTCCACATTAAGAAGTTGAAACTCATGTCCACATTCAGTTTCCCACAGTGGAATGTGACTTAATATTGGTGATTCAAGTTCAAGAATGACAGATGTGGGAAGCAAAACTGACTCTAAAATATTACTCAAATTGGGTAACAAAATAGGAGTCAATATTGATTCAGAAATTTGAACTGGATCACAAATTTGAGAATCTAGGTCACATTTCTCATTGTGTTCAATTTCATAAAAATGAGAACTTGCCAATTTGTCAATGGGACTTTCAAAAGTATAAAATTGGTCAAGTTCAATATGATGATCATCAAAGATGGGCGATTCAATTTCATTATGAATTGGCACAGGATCCAATATTGACTCGGGAAAAGATTAAAATTAGGTGAAGACACCGGAGTCATAATTGAATCAGGAAGTAGAATTGAATCACTAAGTTGAGGTTCAGGATCATATTCATTCTCAAGTTCCATTTCAAGAAAGGAATAACTTGCCAAACTGTCAATATCATTTTCAAAATTTGGAGTTTGGGCAAGTTCAAATGATTGTGATGAAATGGAATCTTGTTTTCCAAAACAACATGATTCGTTGGCTCTAACAGAATGGTTGGCGACACCAGAAATGGTCAAACGGTGAGAACGGAGAGTTTGGACCATCATATCTATGTAATGATTACGAGCGTTTTGAGCCTGAGTCATGGCTTCAAGCATCATTTTATAGTTGATTAGTTCATCGTATTGTTACGATTAGACTTGAAAAGATGAAGTGTTGTTTTAGAATTGGCGGTGAAATTGTGAGTGCGTAAGATTTTGTGATTGTTGTTTAGACTCACGCATACTCATTTCCAAAATTGATGGTTTTCTATTTTGAACTGGTGGAACTCAGTATGAATCTTGGAAATACTGTGGATAAGGAGAATAAGTTGGTTGAAAATTGGACTCAGGGGAGGTGATCCCCATTGACTCTGTGAAGAGTTAAAATTATTCTAGAAATTATGGTCATAAGATTGGGGGCATGGGTTATATTGATTCGGATAAGACCAATCCGACACATTATGTTGGTTAAAGTTATGATATGCCGGGTTGGTAATATCAAAAAAGAGGTTGGTGTGTAGTATGGATTATCATTAAAATTAGAAAAAATTTTGTTATAAGCCATATCATACAATAAAACACAAACAAAGAAAAAAAACAAACAAATAAGCAAACAAATAAAAAGAAAAAAAATCTAACCAAGTTAGGATAAACCTTAGACCTAGACGACTCCTAACTGGTTAGACTGTCCACTGGGGGTATATTGCTGAATCTGACCACAAGTTAATCGGCCAGGTAGGGGCAAGATTGGTGGGAGGTATCCGCGCAGAAGCGACGGGCCTAATTAAGCCAAACCACCAGCCTTCAGGGTTTCGCCCCTCAATCTCCAACCTTAGTCACCGATTTGGCAAGAGTCAGTTTAAATCAACTTCCCTCTTAGGTCAGTCTCCTATTTGAGTCCGAGATGTCCCTAGGGCCAACATCTACTCAGTTTTAGTTAGGCTTGGGTTAGTGAGTGAGGAGACTGTTTGTGGGCGAAGGGAGGGTATTGACTTCCCCACCTTATCTTATTTATAGGATATGCCCTTAAATCAATTTAGTGCAGTGTACAAGAAAAGCAACATTTAAGCAATATAAACAATCCAAAAGTGTTCTTATACTAAATGCTATGCACGCGTACCTTTGCTCCAGCACTCTTCAACAGTAATGTAAAATGTAAACGAATTAGACACGTGCCTAAATACAAGTCTAAGCCATTTTTAGCATTTAATAAACATCATTTTACTGTTGTGTTAGAAATGTATATACAGTGAGCTAAATAAGGAAATAACTAGCTACAGATATTAAACTTTGCAATTCAGCTATCCCGTAGAAAATACAGGTTAGTAGTTTACTCAGATTGCCATAGGAATGTAGCAAATCTGAGGGCTTCTTGGCACTGCTTTCTTGAGCAGAGTCCAAGGCCACTTATATGTCCACTGCAGCAAAAATTCCTTGTTGTCAAACCTGTTCACCAAAACAAAGAAGAAAGTTAAACAAAAATATAAATCTAAAAAGAGAATAACTTACCGTCCCTCCCTTGCAATGGCGCCAAAATTTGATTGTGTGAGAACCTGCGCACAAAATATAGTATTTCAGATTTTAAGATTAAAGAGTGCAAGTTCTCAATTCTACCGCTATAGCAAGTGGCTATGCGGGTCGTGATCCACAAGGAGGGACTAGCGATGGAAGCTTTTTAGTAAGTTCTCTTTTAGGTTACAAATAATGGTTAAATATCTTCTTTTAGTTCTTAAAGGAAAATAAAAAAGAGTTATAGTTAAGTTAAAAAGAAAGTGATAGATAGAGAAGGTAGAGAAAATGGAAGTGCATATGTGCAAAGAAATAAAAAGAGTGAAAGAAATTTGAAAGATTGTGGTGTTGGTAATTTACACTAAAATTAAAAGAAAAGAAAACCTAAAAGAAAAACTTACCTCCTTTGGTTGATGACTTACTAAGAACCCTTGCATGTTTTACATTGCTTCGGAGGCGATCAAAGTATAACCCATAAGATCGAGCTCAGTCCCATTCGCATTATATCATCAAAATGAACACGAATGAAATGATACGAAATCTTGCGGAGGAGAACATCATCATGAAATATCGGTGGCACTCAAACAAATATGACTATACTGATGCTTCTAGATTCACTTGGATACTCATCATAACCAAAAAAGAAAAAGTTGAAAGAAGGAAACAAAAGTAAAGACGAACATAAAAAAAAGTTACCTTTTATTGCTTGCAAAAAAGATGGAAGAAAGGAGGAGGGTACATTGGTATCGCTCTCAATATAAGCCTCTCTCTTGCTCACATGAATCTCAGTCTAACCTATGCTTATAAAGAAATAAAAATTACATAAAAAGAAAATAAAAATCTACACTAAAAAGAATGAAAAACTGGCCTAAAATCTATCTCTGCTAGGTTATTTTCTTTTACCTTTGAGATTGCAGGTATTTATAGGAGAAATGCAGAGGGTAGAGTATGGAGATAAGAGAAGCTGGCTATTTCTGAATTTAAATCCTTCCCTTATCTCCAAACTTGATTTGATGTAGATATTCAGTTCTGATTTGCAGCTTATTGGCATATTGATTGCTAAATATAACTTATCAAATGATAGAATTAGAAATAATAATCAACTAAAGAGTTGTAACCCTTTAAGTCCTTTTTCTGGATCATCTTGAAACATCAGATTTGAGTTCTTATAGCGAAAGTTATGATTCAAATACTAAAATATATCCAAACAGAATCTAAGTCAGAATTGCTTCATCTCATCCGTTGATCTTCTCTCTATCCATTTATCCCTTTAGTTTTGGACTCTGTATTTGACGTTATCCTCGGTTGATCTTTAGCTATAACCAGCTGATCCATCAAAAACTGAATTTATCCAACTGAATTTGGGATCATCCTCCTCTAACCAAATAGATCTAGTTAAATCTGAATTTAACTCATATTTATTTGATTTTATCCTCTTTCTCCTAATGATTATCTTCAGCAAAATAGACATTTAAGATAAGAAATTTAGCAGATTTATTACATGATAAATGTGGAATGTAATAAATAATAATGAAATAAATGTGTGCAATCACCTTATTAAAAAAGAAAAAATATATATATAAATCCTCTGATTAAGCTGGGTATTTGTACCTTATAAAGCATAAGTATTCATGCCTAAAAGCGGTCATATAATAAAATTCTTAGTTTTGTAGCCTTATTTACTCGAGTCCTTAAGTCCTTGGGGTGTCTTCTGAAATCACCTAGAGGGGGGGTGAATAGGTGATATGGCTAATCTAGAAACTAAATGCGGAAGCTAAAACAAATTTGCAACACACTTAATACAACCAACAAGTGTACCCGAATTCCCGTGAAGGGCTCTGGACTAACTCCTCTTGATTCCCCTAGATAAGGGTTGAGGTGCTATATGAAGCTCTTGTGGTTAAGTATAAGTGAGGCACGCACAAGCAAGCCAAGCATATAAAGATGAACAATATGAAATAATGCAAGGTACAAATGCAAGCAATAAGATATGAAAGAATGAATGATGCTTTGCACAAATAAAAGAGAGAGTTGAGAGTCAATGGATCAAACGCAAAGACAAAGATGTATTTCGAGGTTCGAGCCCCTAGCTCTACGTCCCTGCCTTCACCGAGAAGGATTTCTAATCCACTATCTTGTCCACCAAGGACTCCCACCGAGGGAACCTCCACCAAGAAGGATTTGTACAACAAGGGAGTACCGAACTCCTCTCTCAAACACCACCTCACAACCGAGGGGTAGGCCCGTAGCCAAACAACCACAAACACCTCTACCGAAGAGGGATAAGGCCCGTAGCCAACAACCAAACTCTACCTCTCACTAGAGGGAGCAAACCAACAATCTCAACCTCTACCAAAGAGGGAGCAAACACCACTCCAATCAACCTCTACCAAAGAGGGATACACAAATACAAGGAGGGTTTACAACTTGGAGGCTTAATCAACCTCAAACACTTCTCTTTTCCACAAAACAAAGATCCTAATAGAATAAGATAGAAGATAACTCAAGTGTGGAAAAACTAGGTGTTTGGAAAATAAAAACTCAAAGAAATAATCTTGGGAAAACTCTTGAAGATAATGGAAATGAAGAACAAACACAAATCTCCCAAAATTCTATTTTCTTTGATTTTTCCAAAAACCTAAAACAAATAAGATTGATCTTTTTGGCACAAAACTCTTTTGAAAACTTGTTTAAAACAATAGAGAAAGTCTGGAAATTTTGGCTCTAAAAATCTTATGCAAAAACCCCAAGAAATGGGGTATAAATAGGCTCCCCAAGAAACTAGCCATTAGGCTGATTTATCAGCCTGACAGGCTGGCGGTCGACCGCCCGGTCGACCGCCAACGATCATATTTATGACCGTTGGGGCTACCGGTCGACCGCCGGTCGACCGCCCAGATACAGAGAGCAAAGCTCTCTGGTCCGGTCGACCGCCCGGTCGACCGGCCCACTGTATCTGCCAGACGTGCACAAGGCTGTGCACGTCGGTCGACTGTCCCTTGGTTCGGTCGACCATGCGGTCGACCGACCTGGCCTGTCAGCCACAGTCTGGATCAGAAAAACAGGTTAAAAATATTTCTAACAATTCTTGAAAATCACCTAGAGGGGGGGGGGTGAATAGGTGATTATGCTAATCTAAGGCCAATTTAAAAATAATGAGCAATAAGGGTGAGATGAATGCAAATGCAATGCAACAATCTCCCAAAACAAGACTAAGAGCCATATGCCCCTTGCGGGGTTCTGAACTCCTTCCTCCGGCTTCCTCGTAAAATGAGTTAGAGGTGCGCAATGCAACCTTGTTGTATGGGATTTTGATTGACAATATGAAGTATGATGAATATGGCAATAGCAATCAAAAACACAAAGTAATAGCAATGGAAAGTAAACCAATCGCAAACACAAAGATATGTTATCGAGGTTCGAGCACCCAGCTCTACTCCCCGCCTTCCCCAGAAGGATTCTAGCTACTTCCACTATCACAAAGATCTCAATTACAATGGAGTACCCAACTCCTACAATTTCAGCACAATAGAATTCCTTAGTAATCAAAAGATCACAAACTCTCTCTTTCAAATATCTCTTCCCTTACAAAGGTCCTTAGAGAATATTGAGAAGGAATGAAGCTCTTGTGTAAGTGAAGAAAAAAATGAAATCAAATCAGAGAGTATTATCAAGAAAACACTTCTGAAATGAGTGAGAAATATCAGCACAAAAACCAAGAAAATAGCTCTTTTGAATTTTCCAAACTTTGAATTTTTCTCTTGAATAATTGTTGTAAAGAAACTCTCCCCAAACACCCCTATTTATAGGAGAGGGCTAGGGTTTAGGGCTAGGAATTAATTACTGAAGTTTAGGAGGTAATTAGTTCCAAATATACCCTTAAACGGATTTTTAAATTCAAAAAACAAAAAATAAACAGCTATAAAAATCTGCCCGGTTACTGTTCAACGGTCAGATCGGTCGACTGGCCCGGTCGACCGATAGTTCAAAAATCTGACCGTTATGAACTATCGGTCGACTGATCCAGTCGACTGAAAAGATACAGAGAGCAAAACAAACTATCGGTCGACCGATCCGGTCGACTGATGCCTGACTGAGACTTAAAATAAAATTCCAGTCGACTGTCGGTAGACAGTCGGTCGACCGACAGACGTGCACACGGATACGTGCACTCTGCCAGGACATCGGTCGACTGGTGGTAGATAACCGGTCGACCGGCTCAGGCCAAAAGATGAAATAAAAATGGAATTTTGAAGAGATTAGTATTTTTATCAAATCTATTTCAAACACAAATTCAGTATCTAACATAATAAAGAATTTGTACAAGAAAGATTTAGTATTAAAATATTTTTGTATATTTTATAAGAAATAAACTTGGAAATGGTATACGCGTGAAGACGTGTGTGTTTGAGCTTCAAACCTAATCAACATTCTTTAACATACTATAAAGCTAGAAAATAAAACCTAAGGACCTCTGAAGCAATCTTTGAGCCATCCAATGCCTTGCTAGTGCCTTCTCTTCTATGATCCTTCCTTGATGTGCAATTTACATTCAATGCTTGTTGGAATTTAGAAGTTTTTGCAAAAGCGAAGCGAATGAACTCTAAACATGGTACAAAACCTGAAACTCATCTAAGATAAAAGATTAGTACCAAATAGCACTTATTTGGTTTGTTATCATCAAAACACAAAACAATGGAGAGTGTAACCTCTTGGGCTAACAATCTCCCCCTTTTGATGATGACAAAACAAATAGGCTATTTACAAAAATATAGGGATGAGAAAAACTCCCCCTCAAATTATGCTATATTTAAAACATGTAAGTATGCTCTAGATACCAATAATTAAAATGAAAAATAGAAATGATGCACCAATTATGGAAATCTATTTAAAACAACAATAAAACTCAAAACTTGCACTTGATACCAAAAATACCAAAAATCAAAAATTGCTCCTTGATACCAATTTTAAACTAAAATACCAACTAAAATACAAAAACTCATAAAACCAAAACATCAAACCAAAACATCATATAAATTCATATGGAACCAACCAAGACCAAATGAACTTATTTTTGTCCATGTTAACTTATTCTCCCCCTTTTTGTCATACATCAAAAAGGGTTAGAAAAACATGTTTAATCAATAATACACAAATTTAATTCTCCACAAATAAACGAAAATCTAGCAAAATCAAGTGGTTTTGTGAAAATATCGGCTAGTTGAAAATCGGTGGAAACATAATCAATATCTATATCACCTTTCTCAAAATGATCTCTAAGAAAGTGATATCTAATCTCAATGTGCTTGGTCTTACTATGTTGATTTGCATTTTTGGTTAAATGAATAGTACTAGTATTATCACAAAATATTTTAATATTTTTATAATGCAAATCATAGTCAAGGAGAGTATGTTTCATCCAAAGGACTTGTGCACAACAAGCCCCCGCGGCAACATACTCCGCCTCGGCGGTTGATAGAGCTACGGAATTTGCTTCCTAGAGGACCATGAAACAAGACAATTACCGAGAAATTGACATGTTCCACTAGTACTTTTTCTATCTACTCTACAACCCGCATAGTCGGCGTCCGAATAACTAGTCATAGAAAAATCTATAGTTTTCGGATACCAAAGACCTAATCCAATCGTTCCCTTAACATAACGAATAATGCGTTTTACGGCAATTAAATGAGATTTTTTGGGACACGATTGAAATCTAGCACAAAGACACACACTAAACATGATATCCGGCCTACTTGCCGTTAAATATAAAAGACTACCTATCATGCTTCTAAACAATTTAATATCAACATTTTTACCTTGTTCGTCCTTATCAAGCTTGGTTGTAGTTGCCATGGGAGTGTTGCATGTTTTAGCGTCTTCAAGTCCAAACCTCTTCACGAGTTCCTTTGCGTATTTGGCTTGAGAGATGAAGTTCCCATCTTGCAATTGCTTGACTTGGAGTCCAAGGAAGAAGTTGAGTTCACCCATGGAGGACATTTCAAATTCTTGTTGCATTACCTTTTCAAAATCCTTGCATAAAACTTCATTAGTAGAACCGAAAATTATATCATCAACATAAATTTGGACAATTAAAATATCATTATCAACATGCTTAGTGAATAGAGTAGTGTCTACTTTGCCTTTAATAAAATTGTTTGAAATTAGAAAACTTGAAAGCCTTTCATACCAAGCTCTTGGAGCTTGTTTCAAACCATACAAAGCCTTATCGAGTTTGAAAACAAAATCGGGATGAGCATGATCAATAAAACCGGGAGGTTGAGAAACATAAACTACTTCATTAAGAAAACCGTTTAAAAATGCACTTTTTACATCCATTTGAAAAAGTTTGAAATTTTTAAAAGATGCATAAGCTAGTGTTATCCGTATGGTTTCAAGCCGTGCTACGGGTGCAAAGGATTCCTCAAGTCGATTCCCTCAACTTGAGTGTAACCTTGGGCTACTAACCTAGCTTTATTCCTAATGACATTTCCGGACTCATCCAACTTATTCCTAAAGATCCACTTAGTACCAATTATTGGTCTATCGTGGGGCTTAGGAACAAGGTGCCAAACTTGGTTGCGCTCAAATTGATTGAGTTCCTCTTGCATGGCAAGCAACCAATATGGGTCCGTCTCGGCTTCGAGAATGCCTTTGGGTTCTACATGAGAAATGAATGCAAAGTTACCACATATGTCATGGAGTTTGGAGCGCGTTGTGACTCCTTTGGAAGCATCACCCAAAATGAGCTCCTTCGGATGATTTGTAGCGTATCTCCAAGCTTTGGGAAGTGGTTGCGCACTTTCCTCATTATCCTTTTGAACTTCACCTAAAGGTTCTTGCTTATCTTCTTGTGCGGGTGAATCCTTCAAGGATAGTCTCTCCATGCTTTCACCTAATGGTTCAATCTCTACAACATTCTCAACAAACACATTAGACTCTTCAAACTTAACATGCATAGTTTCTTCAATAGAAAGTGAAGATCTAATAAAAACTCTATATGCTTTGCTTGTAGAGGAATATCCTACAAAGATAGCCTCATAAGCCTTAGCATCAAATTTACCCAAATACTCTTTAGTGTTCAAAACAAAACATTTGCATCCAAAAACTTTAAAATATGAAACATTTGGTTTTCTAGAATGATACATTTCAAAAGAAGTTTTTGAAGAATTTTTGCATAAATAAATACGATTCGATATATAGCATGCGGTGTTTACGGCCTCGGCCCATAAATATTGAGGGAGGTCGTATTCACTTATCATTGTCCTAGCCATCTCTTGAAGTGTTCTATTTTTCCTTTCTACAACTCCATTTTGTTGTGGAGTCCTAGGACAAGACATTTCATGCTTAATTCCCTTTTCATCACAATAAGTCATGAAGAGTTGGTTAACAAACTCACCACCTCTATCACTCCTTATTCTCAAAATCGGAAAACCTTTTTCTTTTTCAACTCTTTTTCTAAAAATCTTAAAGTGAGAAAAAGTTTGATCTTTATTTTGCAAAAAGAAAACCCAAGTAAATCGAGAGAAATCATCAAGTAAAACAAATGCAAATCTACTACCATTTAAGCTTTTAGTTTTAGTTGGTCCAAATAAATCCATATGAACTAATTCTAACGGTCTAGTTGACATGATATCCTTGATTGGTTTAAAGGAAGACTTGGTTTGTTTCCCAAGTTTGCACGCACTACAAATGCGGTCTTTCTCAAAACTCAAGCAAGGAATACCCTTCACCAATTCCTTAGAATTAATTCTAGAAATATGTTCAAAAGATGCATGTCCTAATCTTCTATGCCAAAGCCAAGAATTTTCATCAAAAGCATTTAAACATTTAGTAGAACACTCTACATTAAGCATGTCAATAATATAAACATTATCATCACGAAATCCGGTCAAAATACAATCATTCGATTTAACATCAAAAATCTTACAAACAACTTTAAGACCACGATCACAAAATTGGCTAATACTAAGCAAATTATGCTTTAAACCATCAACCAAAACAACATTCTCTATAATAGGAGATGAACCAACTTGAATGTTACCTATACCGATGATAGTTCCTTTGGAATCATCCCCGAAGGTGACGGAGCCACCTTCCATGTACCTTGATAGGGTTGTGAAGTTGTTGATATCCCATGTCATGTGCCTCGAACAACCACTATCAAGGTACCACCGCTCCCTACGTCTTGGAGCCTTGGTGTGTACCTACATCAAACATTTTAGGACTTGATTTTGGTACCCACATTTTCTTGGGTCCATGAGGGTTAGAGCCATTAACCCAAACAAGATTATTTGAAGTATGCAATTTATCATAACAAAATTTAGCTAAATGTCCATTTTTGCCACAATATGTGCATCTATACACTCTACCATATTTAAAAGCATAGTGAGTGTGTGATTTGTGAGCATTGGCATTGTGAGCATGAAAAGATTTAGCATGTGTGTGTTGTGGGGTGTGAGCATGAGAAATCTTATCATAAGAAACTTTAGCATGAGAAGTATTCTTTTTAGAAAATTTTTCTTCAAGCTTCTTTGTATTAAAAACACAATCTTTTAAAACTTTTTCAAAATCATTCATCTTAGATTTAAAACAAGAAATTTCATTATTATCAACAATAGGGGTTTTACCCTTACAAGAAATCTTATAAGCATTAAATTCATTTTGAACAACAACAAGATTTGAAGAAAGATCATCTTTTTCTTTTGTAACCAAAGCAAGTTGAGATTTAAGAAAAGCAACTTCCTTTTGTAATTTAAAGCATTACATTTTCTTGTTATCATAAGTTTCGGAAAGTTCTACAAAAGCATGAACTAGAACTTCCTTACTCAAATCATCATCTTCATTATCAATAGATTCAAGAGATTGAGGATTTACCTTGGGTGTGTTTGCCATGAAACACATGTTCGCGGTATCCACTCCCTCTTCTTCTTCGGACTCGCTTTCCGAATCCCAAGTGGCCTTGTAAGCCTTCTTTTCTTCTTGCTTCCTTGGCTTGAAGGAGGAAGTCATTTTCTTCTTGAATTTCGGACAATCGGCCATGATGTGTCCGGGCCGGACAATCGGCCATGATGTGTCCGGGCTTGCGGCAATTGTAGCAAATGATCTTTCGCTCCTCTTTGCCTTCAAACTTTCTCCGGAAATTTTGCTTGTTCTTCCGGTACATCCTCTTGATGTTGCACACTAGGAGGGAGAGCTCCTCATCTTCTTCTTCATCTTCATCATCATCTTCAAGGGTGGATGCAGATTTGAAAGCTATGGACTTCTTCTTTGTTGGAGCGGCCTCTTCTCTTGCCTTCTTCTCCATCTCATGGGTCTTTAGGTTCCCAATGAGACTTATGATGTCCATCTCGTCCTTGTCGTTCAACTCCTTTAAGGTGGTGGCCTTTATCTCCCAAGATGGAGGAAGTGCCCGAATCACTTTGCGCACCTTTTGATCGTTGGAGATGACGTCACCTAATGAAGAAAGACCATTTGTAATTTTAGTAAAACGAGTAATCATACAATCAATGGATTCATCATCAAGCATTCTAAATGATTCATATTGAGACCTCAAGAGATCTATTTTAGCTCTCTTGACTTGTGAAGTCCCTTCATGCGTGACCAATAAGTGTTGCCAAATCTCATAGGCGGATTGGCAATGAATTACCCGTGTAAGGTCATCCTCATTTAAGGCGGTTAAAAGGGAATTTTGGGCTTTGGAGTTAGCCTCATATTCTTTAAAGTCAAGGTCGGTCCAAGTGCTTTCATCACCAACGGGTTCTTCATAGGATTTGGTTAAGGACTTGGCTACTAAGCTACCCAAAGATTGCAAGAAAATAGTCATCCTAACCTTCCAAATAGGGAAATTAAGTCCATCAAATTTAGGAGGGGTTTTAATGTTGTCGGCCATGTTTACTAGTGTATGTATGGATGAATGAAAATGTTGATTAGCAATATTTTAAGGATCTCTCTAAGGATGTTAAGCCAAACCTAGAGTCCAAGCTCTGATACCAATTGAAAATCACCTAGAGGGGGGGTGAATAGGTGATTATGCTAATCTAAGGCCAATTTAAAAATAATGAGCAATAAGGGTGAGATGAATGCAAATGCAATGCAACAATCTCCCAAAACAAGACTAAGAGCCGTATGCCCCTTGCGGGGTTCTGAACTCCTTCCTCCGGCTTCCTCGTAAAATGAGTTAGAGGTGCGCAATGCAACCTTGTTGTATGGGATTTTGATTGACAATATGAAGTATGATGAATATGGCAATAGCAATCAAAAACACAAAGTAATAGCAATGGAAAGTAAACCAATCGCAAACACAAAGATATGTTATCGAGGTTCGAGCACCCAGCTCTACTCCCCGCCTTCCCCAGAAGGATTCTAGCTACTTCCACTATCACAAAGATCTCAATTACAATGGAGTACCCAACTCCTACAATTTCAGCACAATAGAATTCCTTAGTAATCAAAAGATCACAAACTCTCTCTTTCAAATATCTCTTCCCTTACAAAGGTCCTTAGAGAATATTGAGAAGGAATGAAGCTCTTGTGTAAGTGAAGAAAAAAATGAAATCAAATCAGAGAGTATTATCAAGAAAACACTTCTGAAATGAGTGAGAAATATCAGCACAAAAACCAAGAAAATAGCTCTTTGAATTTTCCAAACTTTGAATTTTTCTCTTGAATAATTGTTGTAAAGAAACTCTCCCCAAACACCCCTATTTATAGGAGAGGGCTAGGGTTTAGGGCTAGGAATTAATTACTGAAGTTTAGGAGGTAATTAGTTCCAAATATACCCTTAAACGGATTTTTAAATTCAAAAAACAAAAAATAAACAGCTATAAAAATCTGCCCGTTTACTGTTCAACGGTCAGATCGGTCGACTGGCCCGGTCGACCGATAGTTCAAAAATCCGACCGTTATGAACTATCGGTCGACTGATCCAGTCGACTGAAAAGATACAGAGAGCAAAACAAACTATCGGTCGACCGATCCGGTCGACTGATGCCTGACTGAGACTTAAAATAAAATTCCGGTCGACTGTCGGTAGACAGTCGGTCGACCGACAGACGTGCACACGGATACGTGCACTCTGCCAGGACATCGGTCGACTGGTGGTAGATAACCGGTCGACCGGCTCAGGCCAAAAGATGAAATAAAAATGGAATTTTGAAGAGATTAGTATTTTTATCAAATCTATTTCAAACACAAATTCAGTATCTAACATAATAAAGAATTTGTACAAGAAAGATTTAGTATTAAAATATTTTTGTATATTTTATAAGAAATAAACTTGGAAATGGTATACGCGTGAAGACGTGTGTGTTTGAGCTTCAAACCTAATCAACATTCTTTAACATACTATAAAGCTAGAAAATAAAACCTAAGGACCTCTGAAGCAATCTTTGAGCCATCCAATGCCTTGCTAGTGCCTTCTCTTCTATGATCCTTCCTTGATGTGCAATTTGCATTCAATGCTTGTTGGAACTTAGAAGTTTTTGCAAAAGCGAAGCGAATGAACTCTAAACATGGTACAAAACCTGAAACTCATCTAAGATAAAAGATTAGTACCAAATAGCACTTATTTGGTTTGTTATCATCAAAACACAAAACAATGGAGAGTGTAACCTCTTGGGCTAACAATTCTTATAAATCTTCTAAAAATCCACAAAAATAGTTTTAACATTTTGCATTGATATATAAACATGTGATAAAAATTTCAACTCAAATATCAAGCATATGAAACCATTTTTGTGTTTTATCATTTTTATCAAAAACCAAAACATGTATTTTAACAAACTCTGATTTTTCAATACATGAATAGGATAGTCAAAATAAGTTTGTCTAAGAGGTTTAAGCATGCATGTATAGAAAGAATATATCTACTATACATATAAATCATTTAAACTTATTTTGATCAACTATTCATGAAAACAAATTTTGGTTAAGCCAAAAACGAAAAACCAATATCCAAACATAAAACGTGTGTGTTGTGCACTTGAGCATATCAACTATTCTAAGCTTTACAAATGGATCTAAAACATACTAAACTAACCTATGGATACCTAAGTCTTCTTGATGATCTTCCATCTTCAAGTCGACTCGGTCCAAACTCCTAAAAAACTCCTAGAGGGGGGGGGTGAATAGGTGTACTTGCTAATCTAAGAACTAAATGCGCTAAATGCGGAAGCTAATACAAATTATTGCAACACACTTAATACAACACACAAGTGTAGCCGAATTCCCCGTGAAGGGCTCTGGACTAACTCCTCTTGATTCCCCTTTAATGGGTTGAGGTGCTATGTGAAGCTCTTGTGGTTAAGTACAAGTGAGGCACACACAAACAACCAAGCATATAAGATAGTGCAATATAAATGATGCAAGGCACAACACAAGCAAATAAGATATGTTTGATATGATATGAATGATGCTTTGCACAAATAAACAAGAGAGAGAGTTAGAGAGACAAGTGGATCAAACGCTAACAACAAGATATGTTTCGAGGTTCGAGCCCCTAGCTCTACATCCCCGCCTACACCACCATGTAGGATTTCCAATCCACTATAGGAGTACCGAACTCCTCTCTCAACCTTACAAAGCCACCGAGGCTATACAACCACGATCCACCTCTACCGAAGAGGGATAAGGCCCGTAGCCAATACAAACACAATCACCTCTACCGAAGAGGGATCCAAACACCACTCCGATCAACCTCTACCAAAGAGGGATACACAAAATAAAGGAGGGTTTACAATCAAGGAGGCTTAACCTCAAACACTTCTCTTTCTTTTCTCTTTTTCTACAAAACAAAAGATCCTAATAGATTAGGATAGATGATAGCTCAAGTGTGGAATCAAGGTGTTTTTGGAAACAAGCAACAAAGAAAAACTACTTGGGAAATCTCTTGTAAATGATAGAAAATGAAAACCAATACAATATCCCAAAAACCTAGTTCTCTTTGATTTTCCAAAAACCCAAAACAATAGAGATGAAATCTTTTTAGCACAAAAATTATTTTGAAAACTTGTTTAAACACTTGAGAAACACTGAAATTTTTCTTCTTGAAACTCTTATCAAAACAGCCCAAGAGATAGGGTATTTATACCTCCATCAGAAAACTAGCCGTTAGGCTGATGTGGTAGGCTGACAGGCTACCGGTCGACCGGCCCGGTCGACCGCCAACGGTCAAAAATGTGACCGTTGGGCAAACACGGTCGACCGGCACGGTCGACCCAAACAAACAGAGAGCACTGCTCTCAGACCCGGTCGACCGCCCGGATCGACCGTCCCAGTGTCTGCCAACGTGCACAGATCTGTGCACGTCGGTCGACCGACCCGGTCGACCGACTTCATCCCAAGTCGAGTAGGTCAGTTGACTAGTCGACTGGTTGAAGCCTGGAACAGAAATCTGGATCAAAAAAATAGTTTAAAAATATTTTGAAAAATCTTTTAAGTCTTCTAAAAATCCACAAAACTTATTTTAACATTTTATATTGAAACACAAACTTGTGATAAAAATTTCAAGACATATATCAATCATATCAATTCATTTTTGAGTCTTGCAAATTTTATCAAAAACAAAACTTGTATTTTATCAAACTTGGTTTTTCAATACATGAATAGGAAGGTCAAAATAAGTTTATCTAGCAAGTTTAAAGCATGTATGTATATCTAGAACATATCTAATATACATAAAATAAAGTAAACTTGTTTTGATCTATTATCCATGAAAACCAAATCCAAACATAAAACGTGTGTGTGTGTGTGTGCACTTGAGCATATCAACTATACTAAGCTTTACAAATGGATCTAAACACACTAACTAAACTAGGATACCTAAGTCTTCTTGACGATCTTCATCTTCAAGGCGACTTGGTCCAAACACCGTGATCCATGAGCTAGGCAAGGTATGATCTTGATGCTTTGGCCCTGGAATCACTATGAAAAGCTTCTAAACTCCTTTGTTGAAGCTAATCACCAACTAATATCTTGATTAAAGATCTGTAACTAAAATCACAAGATTATTAGTAAACATAACTACATGAGTTAATCATCATCAAAACTAGGGTGGAAGGCCTTTGGGCCAACAATCTCCCCCTTTTTGATGATGACAAAACTCATGGAGTTATATATGCATGGATTAAAGTTAAGCTTCAAAGAAGCTCCCCCTTAACTCATGCATAAAACAAATAAACATAAATATGCATGAATGACAATGCATAAACAAGATGCTCTAGATATCAAGTGAAATATTCAAAACAAAACATGTACTAGAGATCAATTAACATTAAACTAAATTAAACATAATATATGCAAAAACATAACTATGCATATATAAATCATGAACAAATCATTTTGAGTTTATAAGATTTATATAATGCTTGTTAAACTCACAAATAATTCTCCCCCTTTTTGTCAATCATCAACAAAGGGTAAACAATCAAAACAATAAAATGAGGGGTAAAAATCTTTCTCCCCCTTTTGTCAATCAAAACAATACAGACAGTGTTCTCCCCCTTTTTGTCTAAAACAAAAACAAGGTCAATAAGGGGTGACTTTAAACAACATGATATCAATAGAAAAATATGTCAATGAAGCATCTTGATACCAATTGAAAATAAACAAAGATCAATAAATGTTATATGCTATATACATTCATGAAGAGGAAGACGCTAAGTTAGCTTCCCTACACATATGCATTACATGAAAGAGGGATGTTAAGCCCTAATTCACATAACACACATTATGTAATGCATAAGAGGATATGTGAAGCTCCCCCTACACACGTGTACCACATAAAGAAGAGATATTAAGCTCCTCAATATAAGATACACTCATCATGAATCTATATGTAGAAGAGATGTTAAGCTCTCCTTGATTATAGTCAATATAAATCAACACTTTTGTATAATAATTTTTTTTAAAAATTTTGAGATACCAATTTAAAATTTTCAAATAAACATCTTGATATCAATTGAAATTAACCATTATTATTTTCTATCATAAAGCAAGGGAGTGGAAATACAAATACCAATTGAAATATGAAAATCGAATTTTCTCCCCTTTATGAAATACCAACAAAACTATGCGTAGGCTTGAAATAAGATACCAATTGAAAACTAAATCAATTGAAATAAAGTGAAGCTCAAGCTCTAGCATAAACAAGATTTGTGCTCAAGATATAGAAATATAATAGCAAAATAAAACAAGTATATGTGTATGAAAAAGAATGAGTACCAATCACTATATATGATACCAATTGAAGATATACACAATAATCATATGAGTATACAAAAAGATCAAAATGATACCAATTGAAAGAGTTCAATGGTACCAATTGACATAACAATAGTTCAAGTGTATACATCATATTACTACCTCCCAATCATGGTTCAAGTTTTAAATGATTTTCACTTTAAAGCATTCATGAACATGATCTCCCATCCAACCTCCCATTGAAGGTAGGGGTTTTCAAAAATAGATTTGAAAATAAGCTTTGTTTGAAAAACTCTACCATATGAAGAATACCGTAACTAGTTAAATGGAAAAACTTTTAAACTAGTACGAAATCCTTCAAGCAAGGAATAAACTAAAAATAATTTTCATAAAACATGAAATCCACATGATAATCAACACTCTAATTCAATTAAGCATAAATATGACTCATGAAAACAAAACATGAGCAAAATATAAATATGAGTGTATAAATAAAATGTGTAGATCATAATCATGAAAATATACATTAAGCTTAATATTCCTTGAAACAAAAAACATGAAAATCATTAAAACTTATTTAATCTTCAAGGTATATGTATGTCCTATACAAATTAAAGTATACATACATATCCAAACACAACGAGTCCACAAAGATATATGCATGAAGGCACGTGGCTCAAAAGATGTATATGTATAATAATAATTTGGATAAAATGGACATATACATGAAGTTAAACAAATAAACACGGAATCAAGAAAAACTAAATATTCATCAAAACAAATTTCATTTCAAGGTATATGTATGAATTGTCAACACAATAAGTATACATACATATCCCTAAACACAATTGAGTCCATATATATAAATTTGCATGAAAGGCAAATGACTCAAGGGGTATACATGTATATTTAAAGTTTGGCAAAATACACATATACATGAAGTGAAACACACAATCATAAAACAAATCAAAAATAGGAATACAAGTTTAAAATGTATGAATCATCAAAACTAGACTATACTAGCACATCTAATGGGTTCAAATAAGCGTTCAAGTACAAACATATATAGATTTATTTGTGGCCCACTATATGCACAAGTATAAATCCTAGTCTTAATGAAAACTAACATCTAAACATGTAATCAACACATGAAGCATAAAAACACGATAAAGATCAACATGATAAACATAAACATGATTATTATGAATATCTACATGTTATTAGATTTATGATGTACATGATAGCTAATCAAATACGAGAACACAAAATAATAATCCATATTAAACATGGGTGTCTCAAATACTATACATGTATGTCAAGAGTCTAATAATCATGGCATTTTCATAATAATCAATAAACAATGAAACATGCTATAAAAGATAAACATGGAAAGCATGTAAACAAAATAAGGAGTTAGGAATCGTTACCAAAACCTATGAGGCAACTCTCCATGTCTCCAAACAAGGTGGTCCTCTCCACCAAACCTTCCCTTGAAAGTGATGCATCCAATAGATTTTCATGAAGCTCGGAACGCATCACTCCAAGGTACGGCATCTCTCACGTCATGTGAGAGCCCACACCTACATCAAACAAAGGAAGGGTGGTCTTTGGTACCCATACTCTTTTGGGACCATGGGGGTTAGTACCTTCTCTAACCCAAACAAAATTCTTTGCTAAATTTATATTATGTAATCTATCAAAGCAAAATTTAGTAAGGTGGCCCTTACGTCCACAATGTGTACAAGTGTACACATGAGCATACATAGTGTGTGGTGTCCGTGAGGAGCATGTGTATGCCGTGGAGGGTGTGCATGCATAAAGGATGGAACTTGTTTCTTTCGAACCAAGGTTTCCAAACGTGAGTGGTTCAAGGCACATTGGCTCATAGTGGAGCCCAAACAATCAACCTTCTTCTTAAGCAAACAAATATCATCATTAATCTTAGAAGAAGAAGTGTGGCATGCAATAGGTGAAGTGTGTGATACTACCCTAGCATGGCAAACATGTGCATCAATTTTATTTTGCAAAACAATATTTTTCTTTAAACACACATCCAAATCATTTGAAATAGAAATAATTTTATTTTTCAAAGCAACATTTTCTTTTAAAACAAAATCTACTTTAGAAGACAAGTTTTCATTTTTCTTCAAAATATTTTCACAATCATTTTTAGATTTTAAAACTTTATTTTCTTTTAGAGCAAGGCCTAGTTGAGATCTCAATGAATCCCTTTCATTATAGACCTCAACCTTCTCTTGCAAAACATTGTTAAGTCTAGAATGCAAACTTTTATTTTCTTTTTCAAGACCTAGACTTTTCTTTTTCAAATCTTATATTTTTCAATTAATTTTTCACAAACTATAGAAAGTTCTTCATTTAAAGCATGGGCATCATAATCATCACATGAAGAACTAGCATCAAAACTATCTAGTTGAGTTTCCGAGTGTACCTCAAGGGAGTCATTCCCTTGGACCGTATAGCATTGTTGTGGCTCGGATTCATCTCCACTAGATTCCTCTTCTTGTTGGATAGGCAATTGAAGCTTGGAAGAGGTGGTGGTTGTCAACAAATTCCACACTGCAAAGGCGGAATCAAAGTTAGAAACACTCATAAAATAATCTTTAGATAATGTGCTTCTAATGGCCTTTAGGGCAAGTGCATTAGCCTCTATATGCTTGCTATCACTAAGGAAGGATTCCTTGGTAATGGCAAGGTGAACCTTAGGGTTTGTAAGTAAACGGACATCCTAATCTTCCAAACAATGATGTTGGAAGGGTCAAACATAGGTGGGGTCATGAAGTCCATGGGTCCAAACTATATGTGTGCAAACAAGCAAATGCAAATATAGATTAGCAAACAAATGGATCTTACTCCTAGGATGTTAAGCCTAAGTATCAGGAGCACTAGCTCTGATACCAATTGAAAAACACCTAGAGGAGGGGTGAATAGGTGTACTTGCTAATCAAAGAACTAAATGCGCTAAATGCGGAAGCTAATGCAAATTATTGCAACACACTTAATACAACACACAAGTGTAGCCGAATTCCCCGTGAAGGGCTCTGGACTAACTCCTCTTAATTCCCCTTTAATGGGTTGAGGTGCTATGTGAAGCTCTTGTGGTAAGTACAAGGGAGGCACACACAAACAATCAAGCATATAAGATAGTGCAATATAAATGATGCAAGGCACAACACAAGCAAATAAGATATGTATGATATGATATGAATGATGCTTTGCACAAATAAACAAGAGAGAGTTAGAGAGACAAGTAGATCAAACGCTAACAACAAGATATGTTTCGAGGTTCGAGCCCCTAGCTCTACATCCCCGCCTACACCACCGTGTAGGATTTTCAATCCACAATAGGAGTACCGAACTCCTCTCTCAACCTTACAAAGCCACCGAGGCTATACAACCACAATCCACCTCTACCGAAGAGGGATAAGGCCCGTAGCCAATACAAACACAATCACCTCTACCGAAGAGGGATCCAAACACCACTCCGATGAACCTCTACCAAAGAGGGATACACAAAATAAAGGAGGGTTTACAATCAAGGAGGCTTAACCTCAAACACTTCTCTTTCTTTTCTCTTTTCCACAAAACAAAGATCCTAATAGATTAGGATAGATGATAGCTCAAGTGTGGAATCAAGGTGTTTTTTGAAAACAAGCAACAAAGAAAAACTACTTGGGAAATCTCTTGTAAATGATAGAAAATGAAAACCAATACAATATCCCAAAAACCTAGTTCTCTTTGATTTTCCAAAAACCCAAAACAATAGAGATGAAATCTTTTTAGCACAAAAACTATTTTGAAAACTTGTTTAAACACTAGAGAAACACTGAAATTTTTCTTCTCGAAACTCTTATCAAAACAGCCCAAGAGATGGGGTATTTATACCTCCATCAGAAAACTAGCCGTTAGGCTGATGTGGCAGCCTGACAGGCTACCGGTCGACCGGCCCGGTCGACCGCCAACGATCAGAAATGTGACCGTTGGGCAAACACGGTCGACCGGCACGGTCGACCCAAACAAACAGAGAGCACTGCTCTAAGACCCGGTCGACCGCCCGGGTGACCGTCCCAGTGTCTGCCAACGTGCACAGATCTGTGCATGTCGGTCGACCGACCCGGTCGACCGACTTCATCCCAAGTCGACTAGGTCAGTTGACTAGTCGACTGGTTGAAGCCTTGAACAGAAATCTGGATCAGAAAAACTGTTTAAAAATATTTTGAAAAATCTTTTAAGTCTTCTAAAAATTCACAAAACTTGTTTTAACATTTTATATTGAAACACAAACTTGTGATAAAAATTTCAAGATATATATCAATCATATCAATTCATTTTTGAGTCCTGCAAATTTTATCAAAAACAAAACTTGTATTTTATCAAACTTGGTTTTTCAATACATGAATAGGAAGGTCAAAATAAGTTTATCTAGCAAGTTTAAAGCATGTATGTATATCTAGAACATATCTAATATACATAAAAATAAAGTAAACTTGTTTTGATCTATTATCCATGAAAACCAAATCCAAACATAAAACGTGTGTGTGTGTGTGTGTGTGTGCGCACTTGAGCATATCAACTATACTAAGCTTTACAAATGGATCTAAACACACTAACTAAACTAGGATACCTAAGTCTTCTTGACGATCTTCATCTTCAAGGCGACTTGGTCCAAACACCGTGATCCATGAGCTAGGCAAGGTATGATCTTGATGCTTTGGCCCTGGAATCACTATGAAAAGCTTCTAAACTCCTTTGTTGAAGCTAATCACCAACTAATATCTTGATTAAAGATCTGTAACTAAAATCACAAGATTATTAGTTAACATAACTACATGAATTAATCATCATCAAAACTAGGGTGGAAGGCCTTTGGGCCAACAACTCCATGATCCAACGAGCATGGCTATGAATGATCTTGATGCTCGGGCTCTGGAATCACCATGTGAAGGCTTCAAAACTCATCTTGTTGAAGTAATCACCAACTAATATCTTGTTACATGATCTGAAACTAAAATCACAAGATTATTAGTAAACATAACTACATGAGTTAATCATCATCAAAACTAGAGTAGAAGGCCTCTGGGACAACATCTTCTTACTCGACGCCCTAAGACCGTTTGGTTTGAGAGTCACCGATTAAATGCTCGTTATGTGGACAGATTAGAATGCCTAATAAAACTAAGGATAAGACCACCAAAATAAAAAATAAATAAACAAGGCATAAGAGTTAGAGTTAAAGAACCCTTAGTCAAAATTTCACAGTCACGAAGGTGCATATGACTTAGGGTAAAGTAATAGACTAGATGAGAAGTACAATTTGACTCCTTACTTTGATCGATAACAAATTTTTGAATAGAGACTAAGTTTAGGAATGAAAAATTCAGTTTTCTTATAACTTATATATTACTTGAACTCTTACAATAATACTTCAAATATTCTTCTCTTTCAAAATGTGTTTTAAAAATACTAATACTTTATTACTCTTTCTTTATGGATTTTGTGAGTGTAATCCACTGAAAACCCTCACAAGACAAAACTCATCCTCTAGGGGAAACCTAGAGATTTAACGGCTTATTGCACATGCTAAGTGCAATCGCGTAACCTACGAAAGTGGTCTAATAATCTTTGATTTAGTTTTGTTGTTTTGCTCGAGGACGAGCAAAAGATAGGTGTGGGGGTGTAATTGCACACATTTATTGCATTATTCTTTATTACATTTTCACATTTATCATATAATAAATCTTCTAAATTCCTTGTCTTAAATGTCTATTTTGGAGAAGATAATCATGGGGAGATAAAATTAAATAAATATCAGTTAAATTTAGATTTAACTAGATCTATTTGGTTAGAGGAGGATGATCCCAAATTTGATTGGTTAAATTCAGTTTTTGGTGAATCTGAAAATCACCTAGAGGGGGGGTGAATAGGTGATGATGCTAATCAAAGAGCAATTTAAAAATTATGATGCAAATGTAATGCAACAATCTCCCAAAACAAGACTAAGAGCCGAATTCCCTATTAAGGGCTCTGAACTCCTTCCTCCGGCTTCCTCGTAAAATGAGTTAGAGGTGCGCAATGCAACCTTGTTGTATGGGATAATGATTGACAATATGAATGAAAAAGAATATGGCAATGACAATCTCAAGTAATAAGTAATGACAAGGAAAAGTAAACCAATCGCAAACACAAAGATATGTTATCGAGGTTCGAGCACCCAGCTCTACTCCCCGCCTTCCCCAGAAGGATTCTAGCTACTTCCACTATCACAAAGATCACAAATACAATGGAGTACCCAACTCCACAATCTCAAGTACAAGGAATTTCTGAGTAGTCAAAAGACCACAAACTCTCTCTTTCAATTGTCTCTTCCCTTACAAAAGGTCCTTAGAGAACAATGAGTAGGAATGAAGCTCTTGTGTGCAAGGAGAAAAGAAAATGAAATCAGAGAGTTCTTTTGAAAAATACTTCAGAAAATGAGAGAGAATTTCAGCACAAAAACCAAAAACCAAGCTCTTTTGAATGCCTTAAACTTTTGAATTTCTAGCAAAAAATTGTTGTAACCAATCTCTCCCCAAACACCCCTATTTATAGGAGAGGGCTAGGGTTAGAAGATAAAACATTTTTAAGGCTAATCAGAATGTATTAAACCCAAAGCAAGTCATTTAAACTCACTTAAGTGAGAAAAAGATAAAAATAAACAGCTCAGAAAAAATGCCCGTTACTGTTCAAACGGCTCTGTCGGTCGACCGGTCGGTCGACCGCAAGTTCAAAAATATGACCGTTGCAGGCCAGCGGTCGACCGCCCGGTCGACCCATTTTAACCGAGAGCAGAGTGACTTGCAGTCGGTCGACTGCACGGTCGACCGGCAGACATGCACACGGATACGTGCACCTGCCAGTTCCTCGGTCGACTGCACGGTCGACCGGTCAAACCTGACATAGAATCAGTCGACCGGTCGGTCGACCGGAACAGGTTAAAAATCAGATTTTTGAAAGAATATAAAGGAGATTTTGTTTTTGACAAAAATACTTTTGAACATAGATTAGTATAAAACATAAAAATATAAATGTAGACAAAATCTTGTATACAAAATGTTTTGTATAAAATATTAGAAAACGTTTTGGAATAAACTTGTGCGCAAAAACGTGTGTGATAGAGCTTCAAACCTATCCACTATTCTTTAACAAACTATAAAACTAAAAATACAATGATTAAATACTTTTTGAGCAATCTTCAAGTCTTTGAGCCATCCAATGCCTTGCTAGTGCCTTCTCTTCTATGATCCTTCCTTGATTGTGCAATTTGCCTTCCTTGCTATGTGAAACTTAGAAGTTCTTGCAAAAGCTAAGCCAATGGTCTCCAAACATGGTACAAAACCTGAAACTTATCTTGAACAAATTCATTAGTACCAAATAGCTCTTATTTGGTTTGTCATCATCAAAACACAAAACAAGAGAGTGTAACCTCTTGGGCCAACAATCTCCCCCTTTTTGATGATGACAAAACAGATAGGCTATAGACAAAAATATGGGGGAGGAGAAGACTCCCCCTCAAATTATGCTATATTTATGCTAAATGAAAAACACAAGAATTTATTAAAAACACAAAAACATACTCTTGATGCCAATTGAAATTGAAACCAAATTGAAACAATACCAATAAAACACAAAATACAAGAGTTCTCAAATTCATAAAACACAAGACTCATAACAAAAACTCATAAAACCAAAACATATAAATTCATATGGAACCAAGACCAAATGAACTTATTTTTATCCCATGTAAACTTATTCTCCCCCTTTTTGTCATACATCAAAAAGGGTTATGAAAAACATGTCTATTCAATAACACAAACATTAAGTTCTCCACAAATAAACGAGAATCTAGCAAAATCAAGTGGTTTAGTGAAAATATCGGCTAGTTGTAAATCCGTGGAAACATAATCAATATCTATATCTCCTTTCTCAAAATGATCTCTAAGAAAGTGATATCTAATCTCAATGTGCTTGGTCTTACTATGTTGATTTGCATTCTTAGTCATGTGTATAGTACTAGTATTATCACAAAATATTTTATGTGTTCAAAATGCAAATCAAAATCAAGGAGAGTATGTTTCATCCAAAGGACTTGTGCACAACAAGCCCCTGCGGCAACATACTCCACCTCGGCGGTTGAGAGTGCTACGGAATTTTGTTTCCTAGAGGACCATGAAACAAGACAATTACCAAGAAATTGACATGTCCCACTAGTACTCTTTCTATCTACTCTACAACCCGCATAGTCGGCATCCGAATAACTCGTCATTGAGAAATCTCCGGTTTTCGGATACCATAGACCCATCCCAATAGTGCCCTTAATATAACGAATAATGCGTTTTACCGCAATAAGATGGGACTCTTTAGGACATGATTGAAATCTAGCACAAAGACAAACACTAAACATGATATCCGGCCTACTTGCCGTTAAATATAAAAGACTTCCTATCATGCTTCTATATAATTTAATATCAACATTTTTACCTTGGTCATCTTTATCAAGCTTGGTTGTAGTTGCCATGGGAGTGTTGCAAGTCTTTGAGCCTTCAAGTCCAAACTTCTTTACAAGTTCCTTTGCGTACTTGGCTTGACTTATGAACGTCCCGTTTTGCAATTGCTTGATTTGGAGTCCAAGGAAGAAATTGAGCTCACCCATTGAAGACATTTCAAACTCAAGTTGCATTACCTTTTCAAAATCCTTGCACAAAAGCTCATTAGTAGAACCAAAAATTATATCATCAACATAAATTTGCACAATTAATATATCATTATCAACATGCTTAGTGAATAGAGTTGTATCTACTTTGCCTTTAATAAAATCATTTGAAATGAGAAAACTAGAAAACCTTTCATACCAAGCTCTTGGAGCTTGTTTCAATCCATATAAAGCTTTATCAAGTTTAAAAACAAAATCGGGATGAACATGATCAATAAAACCGAGAGGTTGAGCAACATAAACTTCTTCATTTATAAAACCATTCAAAAATGCACTTTTTACATCCATTTGAAAAAGTTTAAAATTTTTAAAGATGCAAAAGCTAGTGTCATCCGTATGGCTTCAAGCCGTGCTACGGGTGCAAAGGTCTCCTCAAAGTCAATTCCTTCAACTTGAGTGTAACCTTGGGCCACTAACCTAGCTTTATTCCTAATGACATTTCCGGACTCATCCATCTTGTTTCTAAAGATCCACTTAGTACCAATTATTGGTCTATCGTGGGGTTTAGGAACAAGGTGCCAAACTTGGTTGCGCTCAAATTGATTTAGTTCCTCTTGCATGGCAAGCAACCAATATGGGTCCGTCTCGGCTTCGAGAATGCCTTTGGGTTCAAAATGAGAAATGAAAGCAAAGTTACCACATAGGTCATGGAGTTTGGAGCGCGTTGTGACTCCTTTAGATGCATCACCCAAGATGAGCTCCTTAGGATGATTTGTAGCGTATCTCCAAGCTTTAGGAAGCGGTTGAGAGCTTTCCTCTTTATCCTCTTGAACATCACCAATAGATTCTTGCTTTTCTTCTTGAGCGGGTGAGTCCTTCAAGGATAGTCTCTCCATGTCTTCACCTAATGGTTCAATCTCTACAACATTCTCAACAACCACATTAGATTCTTCAAATTTAACATGCATGGATTCTTCAATGGTACGAGAAGATCTAATGAATACTCTATAAGCTTTACTAGTTGTAGAATATCCAACAAAAATTGCTTCATAAGCCTTAGCATCAAATTTACCCAAATTCTCTTTAGTATTTAAAACAAAACACTTGCATCCAAAAACTTTGAAATAAGCAACATTAGGTTTTCTAGAGTGATACATTTCAAAAGATGTTTTGGAAGAATTTTTACACAAATAAATACGGTTAGATATATAGCATGCGGTGTTTACGGCCTCGGCCCATAAATATTGAGGGAGGTCGTATTCACTTATCATTGTCCTAGCCATCTCTTGAAGTGTTCTATTTTTCCTTTCTACAACTCCATTTTGTTGTGGAGTTCTAGGACAAGACATTTCATGCTTAATTCCCTTTTCATCACAATAAGTCATGAAGAGTTGGTTTACAAACTCATCACCTCTATCACTCCTTATTTTCAAAATCAGAAAACCTTTTTCTTTTTCAACCCTTTTTCGAAAAATCTGAAAATGAGAAAAGGTTTGATCTTTGTGTTCCAAAAAGAAAACCCAAGTGAAACGGGAAAATCATCAACCAAAACATATGCATATCTACTACCATTTAAACTCTTAGTTTTAGTAGGTCCAAAAAGATCCATATGAATTAATTCTAAAGGCCTAGTTGACATGATATCCTTGATTGGTTTGAAGGAAGACTTGGTTGTTTCCCAAGTTGGCACGCACCACAAATGCGGTCTTTCTCAAACTTCAAGTAAGGAATACCCTTCACCAATTCCTTTGAATTAATCCTAGAAAGATGTTCAAAAGAAGCATGTCCTAATCTTCTATGCCAAAGCCAAGAATTTTCATCAAAAGCATTCAAGCATTTAGTAGAACACTCAATATTAAGCATGTCAATGATATAAACATTATCATCACGAAAACCGGTGAGAATACAATCATTGTTTTAATATCAAAAATCTTGCAAGAACAATCATCAAAAATAACTTTAAGTCCACGATCACAAAATTGACTAATGCTAGCAAATTATGTTTCAAACCTTCAACTAAAACAACATTCTCAATAATAGGAGATGCACCAATTTGAATGTTACCTATACCGATGATAGTCCCTTTGGAGTCATCCCCGAAGGTGACGGAGCCACCTTCCATGTACCTTGATAGGGTTGTAAAGTTGTTGATATCCCACGTCATGTGTCTTGAACAATCACTATCAAGGTACCACCGCTCCCTAAGTCTTGGAGCCTTGGTGTGTACCTACATCAAACAATTTAAGACTTGATTTTGGTACCCACATTTTCTTGGGTCCTTGAGGGTTAGAGCCATGAACCCAAACAAGATTATTGGATCTATTTAATTGATCATAACAAAACTTAGCTAAATGTCCATTTTTATCACAATATGTGCATCTATATACTCTACCATATTTAAAAGCATAGTGAGTGTGTGATTTGTGAGCATGGGAGTTGTGAGCATGAAAAGATTTAGCATGAGAAGTGTTATGTGTAGTGTGAGCATGAGGGTGTGCTTTTTAGAAAATTTTTCTTCAAGTTTCTTAGTGTTAAAAGCACAATCTTTCAAAACTTTTTCAAAATCAACCATTTTAGTTTTTAAAGAGGAAATTTCTTTTTCATCAACAATAGGAGATTTTCCCTTACAAGAAACCTTGTAGGCATTAAACTCATTTTGAATAGAAGTGAGATTAGAAGAAATGTCATCCTTTTCTTTAGAAACCATAGCAAGTTGATTTTGAGAAAAGCAACTTCTTTTTGCAATTTAAAGCATTCAATTTTCTTGTTATCATAAGTTTCAGAAAGTTCAACAAAAGCATGTACAAGAACTTCCTTACTTAATTCATCATCTTCATCATCAAGGGGTTGAGGGGTTACCTTAGGTGTGTTTGCCATGAAACACATATTTGCTACATCCGCCTCTTCCTCGGACTCGCTTTCCGAATCCCAAGTTGCCTTATACGCTTTCTTTTCTTCCGATTTCTTTGGCTTGAAGGAGGAGGTCATCTTCTTCTTGAACTCCGGGCAATCCGCCATGATGTGTCCGGGCTTTCGGCAATTGTAGCATATAATTTTCCTCTCCTCTTTGCCTTCAAATTTTCTCCGGAAGTTGAGCTTGTTCCTCCGGTACATCCTTTTGACATTTCGCACAAGGAGGGAGAGCTCCTCATCTTCTTCTTCATCTTCTTCATCGTCTTCAAGAGTGGATGAAGACTTGAAAGCTATGGACTTCTTCTTTGTTGGAGCGGCCTCTTCTCTTGCTTTCTTCTCCATCTCATGGGTCTTAGATTCCCAATGAGACTAATGATGTCCATCTTATCTTTGTCGTTCAATTCCTTCAAGGTGGTGGCCTTTATCTCCCAAGATGGAGGAAGAGCCCGAATCACTTTGCGCACCTTTTGATCGTTGGAGATGACGTCACCTAAGGAAGAAAGACCATTGGTGATTTTAGTGAATCTAGTAATCATACAATCAATAGATTCATCATCAAGCATTTTAAATGATTCATATTAAGACCTCAAGAGATCTATCTTAGCTCTCTTGACTTGTGAAGTCCCTTCATGTGTGACCAATAAGTGTTGCCAAATCTCATAGGCGGATTGGCAATGAATTACCCGTGTAAGGTCATCCTCATTCAAGGCGGTTAAAAGGGAGTTTTGGGCCTTAGAGTTAGCCTCATATTCTCTAAAGTTGAAGTCGGTCCATGTGCTCTCATCACTATCGGGTGCTACATAGGTTTGGTCAAGGACTTAGCCACTAAACTACCTAATGATTGCAAAAAGATAGTCATCCTAATAGGGAAGTTGAGTCCATCAAATTTAGGTGGGGATTTAATGTTATCGGCCATGTTTACTAGTGATGAATGAATGAAATGAGAAATGTTGATTAGCAAATTTAAGGATCTCTCTATGGATGTTAAGCCAAAACCTAGAGTCCAAGCTCTGATACCAATTGAAAATCACCTAGAGGGGGGGTGAATAGGTGATGATGCTAATCAAAGAGCAATTTAAAAATTATGATGCAAATGTAATGCAACAATCTCCCAAAATAAGACTAAGAGCCGAATTCCCTATTAAGGGCTCTGAACTCCTTCCTCCGGCTTCCTCGTAAAATGAGTTAGAGGTGCGCAATGCAACCTTGTTGTATGGGATAATGATTGACAATATGAATGAAAAAGAATATGGCAATGACAATCTCAAGCAATAAGTAATGACAAGGAAAAGTAAACCAATCGCAAACACAAAGATATGTTATCGAGGTTCGAGCACCCAGCTCTACTCCCCGCCTTCCCCAGAAGGATTCTAGCTACTTCCACTATCACGAAGATCACAAATACAATGGAGTACCCAACTCCACAATCTCAAGTACAAGGAATTTCTGAGTAGTCAAAAGACCACAAACTCTCTCTTTCAATTGTCTCTTCCCTTACAAAAGGTCCTTAGAGAACAATGAGTAGGAATGAAGCTCTTGTGTGCAAGGAGAAAAGAAAATGAAATCAGAGAGTTCTTTTGAAAAACACTTCAGAAAATGAGAGAGAATTTCAGCACAAAAACCAAAAACCAAGCTCTTTTGAATGCCTTAAACTTTTGAATTTTCTAGCAAAAAATTGTTGTAACCAATCTCTCCCCAAACACCCCTATTTATAGGAGAGGGCTAGGGTTAGAAGATAAAACATTTTTAAGGCTAATCAGAATGTATTAAACCCAAAGCAAGTCATTTAAACTCACTTAAGTGAGAAAAAGACAAAAATAAACAGCTCAGAAAAAATGCCCGTTACTGTTCAAACGGCTCTGTCGGTCGACCGGTCGGTCGACCACAAGTTCAAAAATATGACCGTTGCAGGCCAGCGGTCGACCGCCCGGTCGACCCATTTTAACCGAGAGCAGAGTGACTTGCAGTCGGTCGACTGCACGGTCGACCGGCAGACATGCACACGGATACGTGCACCTGCCAGTTCCTCGGTCGACTGCACGGTCGACCGGTCAAACCTGACATAGAATCAGTCGACCGGTCGGTCGACCGGAACAGGTTAAAAATCAGGTTTTTGAAAGAATATAAAGGAGATTTTGTTTTTGACAAAAATACTTTTGAACATAGATTAGTATAAAACATAAAAATATAAATGTAGACAAAATCTTGTATACAAAATGTTTTGTATAAAATATTAGAAAACGTTTTGGAATAAACTTGTGCGCAAAAACGTGTGTGATAGAGCTTCAAACCTATCCACTATTCTTTAACAAACTATAAAACTAAAAATACAATGATTAAATACTTTTTGAGCAATCTTCAAGTCTTTGAGCCATCCAATGCCTTGCTAGTGCCTTCTCTTCTATGATCCTTCCTTGATTGTGCAATTTGCCTTCCTTGCTATGTGAAACTTAGAAGTTCTTGCAAAAGCTAAGCCAATGGTCTCCAAACATGGTACAAAACCTGAAACTTATCTTGAACAAATTCATTAGTACCAAATAGCTCTTATTTGGTTTGTCATCATCAAAACACAAAACAAGAGAGTGTAACTCTTGGGCCAACAGAATCAAGTGGTTAAATCTAAAGATCAACCGAGAATAACTTCAAATACAGAGTTCAAATCCAAAAATAAATGGATAGAGAGAAGATCAACGGATGAGATGAAGCAAATTGACTAAGATTCTGACTGGATACATTTTAGTATTTGAATCATAACTTTTACTACCGAAATTCAAATTTAATGATTCAAGATGATCCAGAAAGAAAACTTAAAGGGCTACAGCTCTTAAGTTGATCACTTTTTCGAATTCTATCAATTGATAAGTTATATTCAGTAATCAGCACGCTAACAAGCTACAAATCAGAACTGAATATCCACATTAAATCAAGTTTGGAGATAAGGGGAGGTTTCAAATTCAGAAATATCCAACTTTCCCTATCTTCATACTCTTCTAACCTCTATATTTCTCCTATAAATACCTGCAATCTCAAAGGCAAAGGGGACGACCAAGCAGAGAGTAGAATTTAGGCTAATTTGTAGTTTATAACTTAAGTTTTTTATTTTCTTTCATGTAATTTTTATTTTCTTTATGTAACTGAAAGGAGAGGAGAGTTTCATAGAGGAATAAGTGCATGCTTGTACTGAAGGTGACACCGATATAAGTAATCTTTTCTTTCATTGTTATTTGAATCGATTCTAAGTTTCTTTATCTCCTTTACTCTTATTTCTTTGCTTCCCTCTTCTTTGTTTGTGAATCTAAATAACCCCAATAGCCTCGAAGTTGTCTTACCCTTGCAAGTGTCATTGATAGCATATGGTGATGGATATCCATTCCTATGGTAGTGTTGCTTGTCCCTTTCATTTCATAGTGTAAAACGGGAATGGGGAAGATCATATTTGTCATACTTCGTTCGCCTTCAAACAAAGGTACATCGTCGATACGGATAAAAGGTAAGTAGGCGCTGAAGAGGTAAGTAAGTTTTATAGGTTTTACTTTTCATTTCTTTTAATTTTAGTTTAGATCACCAACACCACTATCTCCTAATTCTTTTATCACTCTTTTTCAATTTCTTCGTATATATCCATTTCTATTTTCTCCACCTTCTCATTCTACCATTTTCTTCCTAACTTAACTGTAACTCTTTTCCATTTTCTTTTAAAGAGCTAAAAGAAGAACGTTAACCATTCTTTGTAGCATAAAAGAGAACATACTAAAAAGTTTTCATCGCTAGTCCCTCCTTGTGGATCACGACCCGCGTAACCACTTGCTATTGCGGTAGAATTGAGCACCTTGCACTACTATTTTAAAAGTTCTAAAATTATGTATTTTTTGTGCAGGTAAAACCTCAATCAATAGTGATAGAGCACGAATGACTTTCCTCACCGTTTGGTCGTTGTCTATAGCGTCACCTAGAGAAGCAAGATTATTAGTGATTTTAGTAAATTTTGTAACCATGTCATCAATGGTATCATGTTCATGCATAGTAAAATTCTCATATTAGGAACATAAGAGATCATTTTTAGCCCTCTTAACTTGTGATGTTCCCTTGTGAGTGACCACTAAGTGTGACCAAATCTCATAGGTAGATTTGCAATGAATGACCTAAACTATGTCGTCATTGTTCAAGGCTGGAAGCAATGCATAGTGTGCCTTTGTATTGGCATCAAATTTCTTGGTGACATGTCGGACCAAGCGTCCTCATCACCAGTGGGTATACTAAAGGTTTAGTCACCGCCTTTGCAACTCGGCTTCCGAGATATTACAAAAAAATGGTCATCTTAACCTTCCATATGGGAAAATTAAGGTCATCAAACTTGGGAAGGGTCTTATACCTTCAGCCATTTTTACTATAGTGGATGAGAATGAAGATGTTAATGAAGTGATTAGCAAATAGGATCTCTCTAAGTTGATTAAGCCAAAAAAAACTAGAGATCAAAGCTCTGATACCAATTGAAAATAAGCTTAGAGGAGGTAATAGGTGTAAAGCTAATCAAACGCAAATTCAAAAGAATTTATAATGTATGATGCAAACCGAACACTCAAATAAGAATTCAAGTCGGGTGCCCCGTAAAGGGCTCTGAACTTCTCCTCGTGATTCCTTTAGATAAGAGTTGAGGTGCTCAATTGCTTTCTTGTTGAGATGAGCATTGATCAACAAAAATGAATAAATATAAACAAGTAAATGAAATAGAGACAATAAGACAATCACAAATAAGATAGATTTATTTCGAGGTTCGAGCCACTGCTCTAAGTCTCCGCCTTCATCACCGTGAAGGATTTCACTATCCACTAATGGATCTTCCACTAATGGACCTTACAATAAGAAATTACAACCACTTAGAGTAAACAATTTTCCAACTCAATCCTCTATAATAGAGGTAGAACAAAGCCAATTGAGATTACAAGCTCTTGGTGATCAAGAGATCACAAACTCTCTCTTACAACTCTCTTATAAATCCGTATAGAGTAAAAACTAGATTTGAACCTCAAGATTTGAAAACTTTTTTACTTTGAAAGCAAAACTTTGATTTTCAATAGAATTTGTTGCAGTGTTAATTCAATCCCAATTGTTGACACTCAAAAAAGATAAAACTCTCAGACAACTTTCCAACCGGTCTGAATGACGTCTAACTTGTCGGCATTTACAAATGATAAGTCACAGACAAGCTGACGATCAGTTTTTACCCATCTCCGGGGGACAAATCAGCGACTTAGACTTTACTGATCCAGTGAAGCAGACAGTAAGCCAAGATTGTCTTTGAAGAGACCTAAGCAGACCTAAGATGCTAAGTTAGCTCAACACTTAGCATCGCATGAGCCAAAAGGGATAGCCTCGACTGAGAGGCTAAGTTTGTCTAGATTCGCCTTGAAGCTCTCTACAGAGAGCTAACTTGCAGCTTCGCTTGAAGCTAATTCTAGCTTCACCGGAAGCTTTCTGATAGCTTCTCATAAAGCATTTCATAGCTCCACAAAGAGCTAACTTATAGCTTCGCCTGAAGCTAATTCTAGCTTCGCCGGAAGCTTTCTTGATAGCTTCTCATGAAGCTTTTTATAGCTCCATAGAGAGCTAACTTACAGCTTCATCTGAAGCTAATTCTAGCTTCTCCATAAGCTTTCTTGATAGCTTCTCATGAAGCTTTTCATAGCTCCACAGGGAGCTAACATACTGCTTCGTCTGAAGCTAATTCTGGCTTCTCTGAAAGCTAATTCTAGCTTCTCAGGAAGCTTTCTTTCTAGCTTCTCATGAAGCTCTTCATAGCTTCAGAGAGCTAACTTACAGCTTCGCCTGAAGCTAATTCTAGCTTTTTCGAAAGCTAATTATAACTTCTCTGGAAGCTTTCTTGATAGCTTCTCATGAAGCTTTTCATTAGCCCCGCTGCGGGTCTTTTTATGGTCATCTTTGACCAATCAAATCTCCAGATGTGATCATTGTGATCAAGATCAAATTTGACAGTTGCTTGACATGATCTCTTGGCTCTCCCAATCAGGTAAGAAGATCAGGGGAGATCTCTCAATTAACTGGAGAGGATCAAGGGAGTATCCCTTATTAAAAGGAGCCAATCTTTTATGGTCATCTTTGACCAATCAAATCTCCAAATGAGATCATTGTGATCGAGATCAAATTTGGTACTTGCTTGACATGATCTCTTGACTCTCCTAATCAGGTAAGAAGATCAGTGGAGTTCTCTCAATTAACTAGAGAGGATCAAGGGAGTATCCCTTATTAAGAGGAGCCAATCTTTTATGGTCATCTTTGACCAATCAAATCTCCAAATGAGATTATTGTGATCAAGATCAAATTTGGTACTTACACCCATGATTTCTCATTAAGGGGAGACAATTAAGGGAATCATAACTCCCTATTGAGCCTATAAATAGTCCACTAGTAGGCTAGGCTCAGGGGCTTGAAAAGATTCAAATCCAAGAGGCTTTTTAAAGAGCATAAGCTTCTTTGGTGGCTTCAAAGAAGCCAACAAGAGATCTACTCTCTTGCTTCCAAGAATTTAGAGAATCACTTCTCTAATCCTACAAGGATAAATTCAGGGTGCTAATATCCTAAGATATTCCTCCCTCTTAAGGAATTTTCAGAACCAGGAAAGAAGAAATTCCCAAGTGGAAACAGCTCAAGAAGTAACAAGAGGGCTCTACCGACCTTCTGTTCTCCGATTCCCGAACCAGGCGAAAGGAAATCCCATCAGGCGGCAGTCCGATTGTCTGATCGATTGCATCGTCAAAGGGATAAAGTGATCGCGCGCTGATCAGAATCCTACCGGCACACTTCCCTAGAAATCTCAGAGGAGATCTACTTGTAACTTTCTTTTTTCTTTAAAGAATTACTTGTAATTTCGCTCCTCGAATATTTTTTTGTAAGTTTTCCCCTTTGTAAAATCAATGAAAAATAAGATGACGACTCCACTGGGGAGTGCATTCTCCACTGCTGAGAATCAAGTGTCGCAATGCGACAATCAGACCTTCGGGTCTATTGCTGAGACGCTGGTCAATCACTTTGACCAAGAGAGGTTTGAACAACTTCTCTCTGGGGGTAGCACAAGCCCCTTACATGTGCACAAGGAGGTCAGTGTAGCTATAGCCCCTCTGGCTAACTCTTGAAAGCAAGTCTCTGTTGAGACAAATAAGGCTCTCTACAATCCTATTACTGCCTCCGGCGAGGCTAAACAGACTCTATGCGAGTCTAGCACAGTCTCAGTAGAGACTAACATAGCCTCGCGCCAGCATATTAGCACTGTGCGCAAAGCTATAAAGGTTCCTTGTGAACCTAAAATAGCCTTTGTTAAGGCTATGTGGATTGCAAATGCTGTGGATAGATCTCTTGATTCAGCTTCTTGCGAAGCTAAAATAGTCTCTGACTGCAAGACTATTTCAGCTCTTCACAGAGCTAAGCCACGCCTGTCATGTGAAGATAAAGGTAAAATGCCCGCCTGCTTCGCTGAGGCCATTAGCCGCGAGGCTAGAACGGCGACTATGCCTTTGCCTAATTCAAGAGCAGTGACTCCTCGCGCCAACCTCGTTCTTCCGAGCGAAGTTACTGATAGCACGCAGACACAGCACCAGTACCCCGGGGTACGTGTGAAGTTCCAGCCGCCAAGTTAAAACTAAAGCACCTAGCGGTGCTAACCACATTTGCGAGAAGCCAACGAGCAAAGCATCACAGCATGCTTCAAGTGTTAAGTTCGTTCTTTGCAGCGGAGCTGAGGGATCGCCCCTAGGTGCTGACAGCGGTGCTTATGCAGCTTCAGCGCCTAAGTGTGCTCTCAAAGTTCTTAGCCGCGAAACTAGGACTAAAGCACTTTATGCTAACAGTGAGGCTATTGCAGCCCCGCTTACATCATCAGCACTATTGGGCAGTGCTAGGCTCGCCGCTAGCGACAAAACCAAAGCATTGGTACTAAAAACCTTGGCCGTGAGGTTAAAAATGAAGCACCACTGAGTGCTAGCAGCAGGGCTATTTCAACCTCACTCATAGGAAGAACTCTGCGCAACAAAGCTAAAACAGTAGCTTCTCCTTGCGAAGCTACTCTTTCAGGGGAAGCTATCCTAGCTTCGCCTATAGCCTAAAAGAAAGTCTTCAAGGCTAAGCCCAGGGTTTCTCAACCCAAGCAAGCTAACATTCAGTTTCTCTGAGTCTCCGTGTTGGATCAGTTGGACCCAGGTAATGTAGACTTGCGGGATTATCTGAGCAACAAGTGGAAGCTCCGCTCCGAAGAGCCAGTTCACATCTCGCCATCCCAGTGCGGACAAGTGGGATGTCAACTTGTGATGGTATATTCCATCCACTGTTGTTTGGGACCAATCCCCACAACTTCTCCTCCGAGGCAGCAATCGGTGTTCAACCAGCTGTCAGTCTAAACTTCTGAGAAGCTCAAGTCTCGAAAGAAGAAGATAGTGAAGGTGCCTCACCTCGCAGCTGCCTCTGTCAACATGATAAGCAGAGGAAGGGATCTACTACGATCTCAAAGAAGGAAACAGGGGTTCCGCACTCCCTCATTTAGTTCTCCAGGGCCCGACTATAGCCTCGGCTTAGGTCAGGTTCTGGTCAAACAAAAGGGTACCTTCCACTGTACAATACCCTATAATCATGGATAACCTTCTTCCTCAGAAGCTATGTTGCTAGAACCATTGAGATACCAATTCCAATGGTCTAATGATGAAGAAGAAGTCAGCGGCTATGCTTCCTCTGCCACCATCAACTCTATGCAGGCAAGGTTTGTATCAGCCAACATAACTGATAGCAACAATGTTGATGATCTCCGTCATCGCATGGAGACACAAGAGCAGACTTCCAAGGCCCAGCAAAAAGTCTTGGACAATATCCAGCAAATATTGGCACAGCTCCTGACAAATCGGAGTAATGATAACACAAACGGTAGTAATCACGAGAATGAGGAGAACAATAACGATGAACCTCCCAAGACTGATCATTCAAAGGAGGGCTCTTCAATCGATGCCGAAGTGATCAAAGGCATCCAGGCTCAGATCGCATCCCTAGCCCAAAGAGACGAACTGAAGAAAGTAGGGGCGGTCCGTCCTTACCCCTTGAATGGAATTCAGTGCATATCCGCCAAAGTTCAAGCTACCAATGTTGCACGCGTATGATGGCAAGAGCTCACCAAATCAGCACATTTACTACTTCCGATCGCAAACCGGTAATATAGTAGGTAATGATGCTATCATTGCCAGACTGTTCATTGGCATCCTCAAGGGGGTAGCCTTTGATTGGTTCAGGAGTCTCCCCATGAACTCCATCAATTCCTGGCTCGACTTGGAAACCCGATTCCTCTGCCGATTCTATGAGGATGATACTGAGGTGACCATGGGCACGCTCCTTTCGACAGTCCAGAAATGAGGAGAATGTATACGGGATTACATAGAGAGATTCAGCAATCTTTCTCTCATGTGCCCTACACGTATGCCTTTGCCTATGTTGCTTTAGACTTGTAGGCATAACTTCCTCGACAAAGTGAAAGTTCACATGGGAGCCGTCAAAGCCCACACTTAGAAGGAGCTTATTGAACAACAAGATAGCTAAAAAATCAGCTAAAAAGTTTGAGACCCCCAAAACTAGGTGGGGAATCAACAATAAAAGCTATGACACAGTTGAATCTTCTGATACATCAGCATTGGAAATATATGGAGGAACTCGATCAAAGAAAGGTAACTCCAACAGGACTTCAGAGTATCAAAGACAATACTCCTTCAAAGATGAGCATGTGGTGACCCTTTTCCACTTGCTCAACAAAGGCAACAAGCTCAAGTTGCCAGAGGCTAGACGCCCAGACGAAGTGGGATGAACGAATTATCCCAACTATTGTCTTTTCCATAGGATGGTTCATCATCCTACTTGCAGGTGCAATGTCCTTAAAGATAAAATCCAAGCACTAATCGAAGCAGGTATTTTAACTCGGAAGTTAGAACATAAAAAGGCCACTGCCTAACTCCTATCCTGAAAGGGAGTATCGAGGTAGTCAACTCTACTTCCAAGAGCCATGCGTCTTATTCCATCAACGGCTAAAGCAATGGGACTCAAGTCAGTTCAAAGCTAAAGGCAAGTCTTGCAATATCTCTCGCAGCAGATAACATCGCACCAGCCACTTCTCTCAACAGTTCTGAAGAGAAGACAACCGATAGCCGACGGCACTAGGTTTGGCAAATAACTTGCGACAGTACAACCAGATCCTGATGAGACACAACAGCCAATAACGTCAGAAAACGCGCAGGGGGTTGGAATATGTCATTCCACCAACTAAATGAGAACAACCTTTTGTAGTAGAGGCAGTCTACTCGAGTGGAGCTTATCACCTAGCGAATCCAAACGGTGACACGCTCCTGCTGCCAATCAACGACAAGTGCTATCCATGATCACAACACTATACCTCTGATCAAAGAAGTACTATGCGTGATCATGTTAACATTACACCTCTGATCATCAAGTTAGACTCGTCTGACTATTTCATCTCCTCAAGGAGTTCCTTTCCACAGGTGGAATCAATTTCAACCATCTCTGCATTCTTCTTTTGGCAAATCAATTCGGCTTCACGACGATCTTGAATGAGTCGAATTCATCAAAAAAGGTTTGTGATGCATCCTTGCAGAACCTTTCTAATGTTTTCACATTTATGTTCAGATTCGATGATCAGCTGTGACTGAAGTCTTGATTATAACGAACAAAAGTGAAACTCCACGAGGAATCTCGATTACTCGATATATTTCTTGTGAAGTTTGTACTCCATATCTAGACACGAAGATCAGCTGAGAACCAAAGTCTTGATGAACGAAAGGTGACGCTCCACGAGAAATGTCGATCTACCCAACAAATTTCCCATGAAGTTTAGACTTAATTCTTTAATCCCCAGTGAGATTTTAGAGGTCACCAGTGGAATACAGAAATGTTCACTTTATGTGACGCGATCTGAAGCCTTCGTTGAATAAGGCTAGAGGAAAATGTTGGCCTTTAAGCCCGACATAAGTCCTCGACAACTCATCATGCTGAGGGGAATAGCATGGCTAGCCCGACTCAAACGGTAGTTGATAAAGGCTTACCAAATTCGTTGACAGCTGAGGATTTACTAAAAATCCTAAGGGACATGTTCCCATTTGATTCCGCAGCTAAGGATAGAGGAAACGTTGGCCTTTAAGCCTAACATAAGTCCTCGATAACTCATCATGCTGAGGGGAATAGCATAGCTAGCTGATTGGTTGCTAATGTTGCATATTTAATGTCACATTTCCATACTTATTTTAGAATAAAAGCCTGCATTGTCCTAATTATTTGTTTAATTTATTTGCAGGCCCAATCTTTAAGGAGATGAAGAGAAATGAGCCAAAAAGCCCACAAGAATTCTGAATTAAATCAGAATTAATTCGCACACACAAAATCAGGGCAAAATCAAGAGGTTGAAACCGGTTGAGAAGAATCCTCTCAGGATCGATCGGTTAAAGCCAAGAATCCAAGGCCATTTCTTCAAAATCTCAGAGCCAAACTGCAAAACCAACTCCAGATAAAGTCAGAGGGAGAAACCGGGGAGACCCACCAACAGGGTGTGGCCACCTGGCCACACCCTTGCCGCTGAAACGCGGCTTGGGCCGCGTTTCCGTGGCTTTGTTGGGAGTTAGGGGGAGCGTTTGCTCCCCCGAGCTCCCCGGGATCCTGGTTGTTGGGTATTTGCCTATAAAAGGCCTGTACTTTCGCTGAAAAAGGACGTGAAGACAGATTAGGATTTAGCCTAGTTTTAATTCTTTGTAGTTTAGGTTTTTCTTTTCTTGTTATGTAATTTGTATGTAACTTAGGGTAGAAGAAGATTCATGTAAGTAAGAGAGAGAGGCTAAAGTTGAGAGTGACACCGACGATGTACCCTCCTCCTTTCTTTCATTGTCTCAGCAAGTAATAAAGGTAAATGCTTTGTTTGTTTTCTATTCTGCTTTACTTTACATTTGTTTTGCTTTCCTCTTCCTCTTCTACTTTACCTTGGTTGTATTTGTTGAGTGTACAAGTGAAATCCAAGCAAGTATAACCAAGCTACGTGAGAGCCAGCGATAGTTCATAAAGACGTTCTCCTCTTCCAAGATCCGCAGCACTTCGTTCTTCTTATGCTTGACGATATAATGTGCACGGGGACCGAGCTCGAGTTTATGATCTATGCGTTGAACGCCTCCGAAGCAAAAAGGTAGAACTTGCAAAAGATTTCCAAGTAAGTCATCAATCAACCTCGGTAAGTATCTCTTCACTTGTCTTTCTTTCTTTTCTTTCTTAGTTTAGATCACCAACCACTTCTTCCAAATCGTTTTCATTCTTCTTTCAACTTCATTGTACATAGTCGCTTTTCATCGTTTTCTGATTTTCCACCTTCTTCATCTCTCGCTTTCTTCTTAACTTTAACCATTAACTTTCTTTTTCTTTTTCTTAACTTTAAAAACAGAGAAGAACCTTCGCTTATTTTCATAAGATTTCAATAAAGACACGTAAAGCTTCCATCGCAAACCCTCCTTGTGGATCACGACCCGCATAGCCACTTGCTATAGCGGAAGAATTGAGCACTTGCACACTTCTTTTTTAAGTTCTATAATCTCGTATTTTTTGTGCAGGTTGTAGCCTCAATCAAATTTTGGCGCCGTTGCCGGGGAGGGTAACATGTTTTTTATTGAAATCTGAATTTTTTTTTTTGAAAATTTTTTTTGAACTAAACGAATTTTCTTCTCTATTGCAGGTTACAGGGCAATAAAAGTAGGAAATTAATATTGCAGTGACATACAAGTGGTATTGAGCTTCTGCTCTAGAAAGCAGAGACCCATTGCCCTCTGAATTGCCGCGTTTCCACGGCAAAAGCCGCGGATCCGCGGCAATAAAGAGCTGACTACTAACAGATTTTTGCAGGGCTGCTAGCTTTGCAAATTCTAGTTTGCTGCAATTATTTATTTCTTATATGCCATCACAAAAACCTGCTAATAATCAACAGTAAAATATTTGTTGAAAAGATAAAAATTGATTAGACATTTGCATTTTAGGCACGTGTCTTTTTAATTCCTTTATTTTTTTTACTGTTGAAGAGTGCTGGAGCAAGGTATGTTTGCATTGCATCTAGAATAGGACTATCTCTTGGTTGATTTATATCGCTTAGAGTGCATCTTATTTATCTTGTACACTTGCACAAAAACTGATCTTAAGGGCACCACCCAATAATAAGATAAAGTGGGGATTTAATCACCCTTCCTTAGCCCAAAAATCAGAATCCAAGCACTCACTAACCCAAGCCTAACTTAAAATGATTAGACGTTGGCCCTAGGGACATCTCGGACTCAATTAGGAGATTATCCTAAGGGGGAAAGGTGTTGGAACTTGACTCTTGCCAAATCAGTGTCTAGGAAAGGGATTAAGGGCCGAAAGCCCGAAGGTTGGTGGTTATTTAATTAAGGAACGCCTTTTGACGGAAAACCTCCCACCAACCTTGCCCTGACCTGGCTGATTAGCTTGTGGTCAAAGTCTACATTAAACCTCCTGTGGATAGTCTAACCAGTTAGGAGTCGTCTAGGTCTAGGTCTACCCTAACTTAGGTTAGAATTTTTTCTTTCTTGTTTGTTTATTTGTGTGTTTTTCTTTCTTTTTGTTTGTATTCCATTGTGTGATATGGCTTATAATAATAATTTTTCCAACTATAATAATAATCCATATTATACATCAAACTCTTTTTCGGATATTACCAACCCGGCATATCATGACTTTAACCAACCTAGTGTGCCGATTGGTCTTATCCGAATCCATATAACCCATGTCCTCCATCGTATGACTATAATTTCCATAACGATTTCAACTCTTCACAGAGTCAGTGGGGATTCACCTACCCCGAGTCCAATTTTCAACCACAGTGTCCTCCTTCTCCACCTAGTCCACACTATTTTCAAGAGTCATACTTAGTTCCACCAGTCCAAAATAGAAAACCATCAATTTTGGAACAGAGTATGCGTGAGTCCAAACAACACTCACAAAATCTGATGGACCCATAATTTCAATACCACTTCCAAAATAACTCTTCATCTTTTCAACAAGACAATGAACCCATCAACTATGAAAAGATGCTAGAAGCCATGACTCATGCTCAAAATGCTAGAAATCGTGACATAGATATGATGGTCGAATCTCTACGTTCCCACCGTCCTGATGTCACTTACCATTTTGTTAGAGCCGAAGAGTCATGTAGTTTTGGAAATCAAGATTCCATTTCAGCACAACCACTTGAACTTGCCGAACTCCAAATTTTGCAAAAGATATTGATAGTTTGGCTAGTTTTTCTTTTCCTGAAATAGAACTTGAAAATGATTATGATCCTGAACCCCAACTTAGTGATTCAATTCTATTTCCTGATTCGATTATGACTCCGATATCTTCACCTGACTTCAATCTTTTCCCGGAGTCAACATTGGATCCTGTACCAATTCATAAAGAAATTGAATCACCCATCTTTGAGGATCATGTTGAACTTGACCAACTTTACAATTTTGAAAATCCCATGGATAAATTGCAAGTTCTCCAATTTTGATATTAAACTCAATGAGATATGTGACCTAGATTCTCACATATGTGATCCAGTTCAACTTTCTGAATCAATATTGACTCCTGTTGTGTTACCAAACTTGAGTAATATTTTAGAGTCAGTTTTGATTCCTCCACCTATCATTCCTGAACTGGAATCACCCACATTAAGTCACATTCCATTGTTAAACAATACATGTGGACTAGAGTTTCAACTTCTTGACTTGGACCCAATTTCTGAACCCATTTTGACTCCTGAACCTTTACTTGACTTAAGTCACCTTCCTGAGTCGGTATTAGTTCATGTCCTTCCTAAGTCCAAGTCAACTGTTCTATCATTTCATACTCCATTCTTGGACAAGGTGGTTGACAAATTTGACTCCGAATTCAATTATGGAATATGGAAATTAGATGGGGTTAAATATTTAATAAAGATCCTTTATGGATACATCTTTTTAGTGGGTTATATTAAAGTAATTTCTGGTGGGTTCCTCCGAGACCCAAGAAAAGTTGATTGGGCCATGTTTCGTGGACCAATCAGACCACCACCGGAACCACCACCTTAAGGTAACCATTTTCCTTCCCTTTCTTCTTTTTCATGCATCTATGCATTAATTCATACATTGAGGACAATGTATGAGATAGGTGTGGGGGAGGGTCTAACATAACTTTTCTTTTTTTTTAAAAACAAAAAAAAATTAACATTTTTCTTTATTTTTAAAAAACTTTTTGAAAAATAGAAACAATATTTTGACTTATTTTTGTAAGAAATTAAGTTAATTTTAAGGAATAGGAAAATCCAAATTAGGATTTCTTATACTTGGTCAAAATAAGATTATTTGTTTGATTTTTAGAGTTAGGAAGATAATTTGTCAAAGTAATTTGGTCTTGAACTTTACCTTGATGAAATATGCACACTTCATACACTTTCACACTTAGGGTTCAAAAACAAAGATTCTTATGCCTTATAAAAAATATCTATATATAAACAAATCTAATTATTGATTAGCTAGGTGCTTTGGCCTAAGAAAGCCTTAGTATTTATGCAAAAGATAATTAGATGAGTTTGAAAAAAAAAACACAAGTCTAATTATTGACTAGCTAGGTGCTTTGGCCTAAGCAAGCCTTGGTATTTATGCGAAAGATGATTAGATAAGTTTGAAAAGAAAAATCCTCTGATTAAGCTGGGTATTTGTGCCTAATAAAGCATAAGTATTCACGCCTAAAAGAGATTCATATAATAAAATCCTTAGTTCTGTGGCCTTATTTGCTCGAGTCCTTAAATCCTTGGGGGTGTTTTCTCACCTGGTGCCCTAAGACCGTTTGGTTTGGGAGTCATCGATTAAAGGCTCGTTACATGGGCAGATTAGAAAGCCTAATAAAACTAAGGAATAATACACAAAAAAAAGTATATATACAAAAATAAATAAGGCATAAGAGTTAGAGTTAATGAACCCTTAGTCAAAATTTTCACATTCACAAGGTGCATATGACTTAGGGTAAAGCAATAGACTAGATGAGAAGCACAATTTGACTCCTTACTTTGATTGATAACAAATTTTGAATAGAGACTAAGTTTAGAAATGAAAAATTCGGTTTTCCTAAAACTTATAGATTGCTTAGATCTTACAATCATATTTCAAATATTTTTCTCTTTCAAAATGCTTTTCGAAAATACTAACTCTTTATTTCTCTTTCTTTATGGATTTTGTGGGTGTAATCCGCTGAAAACCCTCACGAGACAAAACTCGTCCTCTAGGGGGAACCTAGAGGTTTAACGGCTTGTTGCACATGCTCAGTGCAATCGCGCGACCTGCGAAAGTGGTCTAATAATCCTTAGTATAATTTAGTTGTTTTGCTCGAGGATGAGCAAAAGATAGGTATGGGGGTGTGATTGGTTGCTAATGTTGCATATTTAATGTCACATTCCCATACTTATTTTAGAATAAAAGCCTGCATTGTCCTAATTATTTGTTTAATTATTTGCAGGCCCAATCTTTAAGGAGATGAAGAGAAATGAGCCCAAAAGCCCACCAGAATTCTGAATTAAATCAGAATTAATTCGCACACACAAAATCAGGGCAAAAATCAAGAGGTTGAAACAGGTTGAGAAGAATCCTCTCAGGATCGATCGGTTAAAGCCAAGAATCCAAGGCCATTTCTTCAAAATCTCGGAGCCAAACTGCAAAACCAACTCCAGATAAAGTCAGAGGGAGAAACCGGGGAGACCCACCAACAGGGTGTGGCCACCTGGCCACACCCTTGCCGTGGAAACGCGGCTTGGGCCGCGTTTCTGCGGCTTTGTTGGGGAGTTAGGGGGAGCGTTTGCTCCCCCGAGCTCCCCGGGATCCTGGTTGTTGGGTATTTGCCTATAAAAGGCTTGTACTTTCGCTGAAAAAGGACGTGAAGGCAGATTAGGATTTAGCCTAGTTTTAATTCTTTGTAGTTTAGGTTTTTCTTTTCTTGTTATGTAATTTGTATGTAACTTAGGGTAGAAGAAGATTCATGTAAGTAAGAGAGAGGCTGAAGTTGACAGTGACACCGACGATGTACCCTCCTCCTTTCTTTCATTGTCTCAGCAAGTAATAAAGGTAAATGCTTTGTTTGTTTTCTATTCTGCTTTACTTTACATTTGTTTTTCTTTCCTCTTCCTCTTCTACTTTACCTTGGTTGTATTTGTTGAGTGTACAAGTGAAATCCAAAGCAAGTATAACCAAGCTACGTGAGAGCCAGCGATAGTTCATGAAGACGTTCTCCTCTTCCAAGATCCGCATCACTTCGTTCTTCTTATGCTTGACGATATAATGTGCACGGGGACCGAGCTCGAGTTTATGATGTATGCGTTGAACGCCTCCGAAGCAAAAAGGTAGAACTTGCAAAAAGATTTCCAAGTAAGTCATCAATCAACCTCGGTAAGTATCTCTTCACTTGTCTTTCTTTCTTTTCTTTCTTAGTTTAGATCACCAACCACCTCTTCCAAATCGTTTTCATTCTTCTTTCCACTTCATTGTACATAGTCGCTTTTCATCGTTTTCTGATTTTCCACCTTCATCTCTCGCTTTCTTCTTAACTTTAACCATTAACTTTCTTTTTTCTTTTTCTTAACTTTAAAAACAGAGAAGAACCTTCGCTTATTTTCATAAGATTTCAATAAAGACACGTAAAGCTTCCATCGCAAACCCTCCTTGTGGATCACGACCCGCATAGCCACTTGCTATAGCGGAAGAATTGAGCACTTGCACACTTCTTTTCTTAAGTTCTATAATCTCGTATTTTTTGTGCAGGTTGTAGCCTCAATCACTAGCCCGACTCAAACGGTAGTTGGTAAAGACATACCAAATCTATTAACAGCTGAGGGTTTGCTAAAAATCCTAAGTGACCTGTTCCCATTTGATTCCTCTCCAAAATCACTTACCAATTCCCATCCATGGAATGGTAAGATCACATATAAAGGTATTCATATCCCTTGCAAAATGATGAGTCTAACCTATCATGTTAACACTAAGCCTCTGATAGCAAGACTATAATCTACTCCCCAACGGATAAAACCAATATCTCTAGTGAATAAACCCCGCTTGTCATTCTCTTCAACAGAACGACAGGTCCACTCAAATTACTGTTATGTTCAAGCACCTCTAGCAGTAAATGAATCATTGTCAAGTTAACATCACACCTCTGGTAAGTTGCTTTTCAAGTCCCCACAAAGTTCTCTGATACATGATCTTCTATGGGACTCATTTCCTAACTCCCCAGTAAGTTTCTGATAATCAGTCCTCAGTAGACTTTTCTGGTTGTCACGTTAACAATATATCTCTGACAATTTCTTCTAAATAGCATCCAAAGGAGATATCAAAATCCCCATGGAGTTCATAATTAAATCCTATTCCCCCGATAGGACTATTTCTTTGTCATCATGTCCAGTTCGTCACCTCTGAATGACAAAATTTTGAGCTTGGTGGCTTCTCAATCAGTTACGTTCCTGCGACCTCTGAACCGATAGATAGCCAAGTCTCATCTTTCAGTCCAGTAGGGACTATTTCTTTGTTATCATGTCCAGTTCGTCACCTCTGAATGACAAAAATTTTGAGCTTGGTGGCTTCTTAATCGGTTACGTCCTCGTTACCTCTGAACCGACAGATAGCCAAGTCTCACTTTCAGTCCAGTAGGGACTATTTTTTATCATCATGTCCAGTTCGTCACATCTGAATGAGAAAAATTTCGAGCTTGGTGGCTTCTCAATCGGTTACTTCCTTGTTACCTCTGAACCGACAGATAGCCAAGTCTCTACTTTTTATTTACTGTTATGTCCAGTTTGTCACCTCTGAACAGTAAACATTTCGAGTTTGATAATTCTAATCGGTTATGTCCAGTACGTCACCTCTGAACTGATGAATATCTAATCTCATCTTTTTTGGTCGTTATGTCAAGTTTGTCACCTCTGAACGACAAGGCTTCGTGTCTGGTGATTCCTAAACAGTTATGTCCAGCTCATCACCTCTGAACTGACGGATATCCAGAGCTAACTTTCTAGTCTGGTAGGGACTCTTCTTGCTGCTATGTCCAGTTTATCACCTCTGAACAACGAACCCTCTTTTCTAGGATTCCTAACCTGTTATGTCCACATTACCTCTGAACAGACGGATTCCTAGATCTGCTCCCCTTTGTCCCTAGTGAGTTCTCATACTCAGACTGATTTTATCACGTTCCTAACCTCTGAATAATTTTCAGTCAAAGTTCTAATTTCTTTGGGGAATTCTACTTGGTGAATGCTCTCTCTTGGACACCTAAGGCAATTCAAAGTATTTTGAAATCCGAACCATCCCATTGCAGATTTACAAAAACTTTGAAGGGGTCCTTGTTGACACTCAAAAAAGACAAAACTCTCAGACAACTTTTCAACCAGTCTGAACAACGTCTAACTTGTCGACATTTACAAAAGACAAAAACAAGCTGACGATCAGTTTTAACCCATCTCCGAGGGACAAATCAGCGACTTGGACTTTACTGATCCAGTGAAGCAGATAGTAAGCCAAGATTGTCTTTGAAGAGACTTAAGCAGGCCTAAGATGCTGAGTTAGCTCAGCACTTAGCATCGCATGAGCAAAAAAGGATAGCCTCGACTGAGAGGCTAAGTTTGTCTGGATTCGCCTTGAAGCTCTCCACAGAAAGCTAACTTATAGCTTCGTCGGAAGCCTTCTTGATAACTTCTCATGAAGCTTTTCATAGCTCTACAGAGAGCTAACTTACAGCTTCGTCTGAAGCTAATTCTAGCTTCTCCGGAATCTTTCTTGATAGCTTCTCATGAAGCTTTTCATAGCTCCATAGAGAGCTAACTTACAGCTTCGTCTGAAGCTAATCTAGCTTCTTCGAAAGCTAATTCTAGCCTCTCATGAAGCTTTCTTTCTAGCTTCTCATGAAGCTCTTCATAGCTCCAGAGAGCTAACTTACAGCTTTGCCTGAAGCTAATTCTAGCTTCTTCGAAAGCTAATTCTAGCTTCTCCAGAAGCTTTCTTGATAGTTTCTCATGAAGCTTTTCATTAGCCCCGCTGCAGGTCTTTTTATGGTCATCTTTAACAATCAAATCTCTAGATGAGATCACTGTGATCGAGAAAAAATTTGGCAGTTGCTTGACATGATCTCTTGACTCTCCAATCAGGTAAGAAATCAGTGGAGATCTCTCAATTAACTGAAGAAGATCAAGGGAGTATCCTTATTAAGAGGAGCCAATCTTTTATGGTCATCTTTGACCAGTCAAATCTCCAAATGAGATCATTGTGATCGAGATCAAATTTGGCAGTTGCTTGACATGATTTCTTGACTCTCCCAATTAGGTAAGAAGATCAGGGGAGATCTCTTAATTAACTGGATAGGATCAACGGAGTATCCCTTATTAAGAGGAGCCAGTCTTTTATGGTCATCTTTGACCAATCAAATCTCCAAATGAGATCATTGTGATCAAGATCAAATTTGGTAGTTACACCCATGATTTCTCATTAAGGGGAGACAATCAAGGTAGTCATAACTCCCTATTGAGGTTAGGCTCAGGGGCTTGAAAAGATTCAAGTCCAAAAGGCTTTTTAAAGAGCATAAGCTTCTTTGGTGGCTTCAAAGCATAAGCCAACAAGAGATCTACTTTCTTAATTTTAAGAATTCAGAGAATCACTTCTCTAATCCTATAAGCATAAATTCAGGGTGCTAATACCCTAAGATCTTCCTTCGTCTCAAGGAATTTTCAGAATCAGGCGAGAAGGAATTCCCAAGCGGAGGCAGCTCGAGAAGTAACAAGAGGGCTCTACCGACTTTCTGTTATCTAATTTTTAGAACCAGGCGAGAAGAGAATCCCATCAAGCGACAGTCTAATTGCCTAATCGATCGCATCGTCAAAGGGATAAAGTTCGCGCTGATCAGATTCCTACCGGCACACTTCCCCAGAAATCTCAGAGGAGATCTACTTGTAATTTTCTTTTTTTCTTTAAAGAATTACTTGTAATTTCGCTCCTTGAATATTTTTTCGTAAGTTTTCCCCTTTGCAAAATCAATGGAAAACACTAATGACCCTTTATACAGGCTATAGAAAAACACATTTAGAATAGTTTACCAAGTCATAAAGGGAAGAATATAACCCTCAGAATCCAAATAACCATGTTTTAAAAACATGTTTAAAAGCTAGAATTTGAAATCTGGCCATTACTGCCCTTCTAGCATTCTGTCGGTCAACTGGCAGTCGACCGTGAAAATCACCTAGAGGGGGGGTGAATAGGTGATTATGCTAATCAATGGTCACTTTAAAAAATTATGATGCAACAAGTGAATATAACTATGAAAATGAAGAGCAAGTACAATGTTGCAAAGAAAATGTGAAGCAAGTAGGTAAAGCAATGAATATAAAGTTAGCAAAAATTAAGAGCAATTAAGAACAAACCAAACGCAAACACGAAGAATTTTTCCGAGGTTCGAGCACCCAGCTCTACATCCCCGCCTTCACCCAGAAGGATTTCTAACAACTATAACTTCACAAAGAGGTTACAAATACACCGGAGTACCCAACTCCACAATCTCAAGTACAAATTCTCTCTTAGTGATCAAAGACCACAAACTATCTTTTGCAAACGTCTCTTTCCCTTACAAGAGCCCTGTAGAGTAATGGTTAGAATTGAAGCTCAAAATAGTGTAAGTGAAAAAGGAAATGAACTAGAGAGAGTTAGAAAATGAAACTTTAGAATTAGCGATGAGAGAATCTTCAGCACAAAAACCAAGGACCAAACTCTCTTGAAAACTTTTGAAGACTTTGAAACTTTTGTATATAGCTTGATTGTTTTTCTTGTTGTTTTTTTTAAAAACATAGCCCTAATTACCACTATTTATAGGATAAGGTTAGGGATCAAAAGAAAAACACATATAATATCAATAAGGAAGATTTTGACCCATAAAATATCCCCTAAATACGTTTAAAAATGAAAAACACGAATTTAAAAAGTGTTTAAAAACTAGCTGTTATGGCTGAAACGGCTACCTCGGTCGGCCGGCCGGTCGACCGTGATTCAAATAAAAAGAGCCGTTGCAGGCTATCGGTCGACCGCCCGGTCGGCCGAAACAAACAGAGAGTAGCATCACTTTAGTCGGCCAACCGCCCGGTCGACCGAAGGGCTCCGGTCGACAGTCCGGTCGACCGATAAACATGCACACTGATACATCAAAACAGATAGAATACCAGTCGACTGGGTCGGTCGACCGGTTTGACCTGACATAGTGACGGTCGATCGGTCGGTCGACCGGCTCAGGCCAAAAGCTGAAACTCAAACACAATTTTAAGGAGATTTTGATATGTAATAAAATATTTTTGATATGAAACATGTATAATGCCTAAAATTGAGTTTATAAACAAAAGTATTTGTATTAAAATATTTTGTATATCTTTATAGGAATATTTCTAGGAAATGCATGTGCGCAAAAACGTGTGTGTTGGAATATAGAGCTTCAATCCTAATCACTATTCTTTTAACAAAACTAATGAATTATCTTGAGCAATCTTGAAGTCTTGAGCCATGAAAAAGTCTTGCTAGAGCCTTCTCTTCTATGATCCTTCCTTTATGTGCCATAAGACTTCTTTACTCCATGAATCCTAGAAGATCTTGCAATAGCTAAGCAATGGCTTCCAAACATGGTACAAAACCTGAAACTTATCTTGAACAAACTTATTAGTACCAACTAGCTCTTATTTTTTTTGTTATCATCAAAACTCTAAACAAATGGAGAGTGTAACCTTTTTGGCCCAACAGACCGGCCCTTTTAAAAAATCTGATCGTTGCCTCTCAGTCGACCAGCTTTAACTTAGACCAAAATGATGATAGTTGGTGGACTTACCGGTCGACCGTAGGGGAGAGCGATTGACCGTGAATGTGCACTAACATGCACACCCCTCGGCCAGAGGTTCGCTCGACCGTGCGATTGACCGTTCTGGCCTGTAATAGGCATGATCGACTGCCCGATCGACCGACCTAGCCAAAACCAGTACCAAGGTCTGATTTGAAAATAAAAAAATTATAAATATTTTTGTATAAGTTTGGGGAAAAACATGTATAGCAAGGAGATACAAGTTCTAAACTTCAATAAAAAATTTAAGAAAATGTGGAACATGTATCAAGACTAAACATGTAAAAAAATACCAATACAAAATAAACTGTTCTTTTGAAAATGTTCATTTGTGTGTGTGTGTATCTTTGAGCACAAAATCTATATTTTACTCTTTATCAAACTAAGTTCTTATAAGTTCTAAGTGACTACAATAATCTTCAAGCGGGCTTCTCTGATAGCGACGTTGAATGCTTTGAGCTTCAATCCGTGTTTGATACCCTTATGCGATCAACACCTTCTTTTAGAGAAAGAAACCTGTTAGATCTTCTTGAATCCAGAAACAGCACTTAAAACACTTGAACTTGATTTGTAGTAAAAAAACTACATATGCTTTGTTATCATCAAAACACATAATCGGTGATTATAACCTTTGGGCAAACAATCTCCCCCTTTTTAATGATGACAATATTGTTGGCCCAGAGGCCTTCCACTCTAGTTTTGATGATGATTAACTCATGTAGTTATGTGTACTAATAATCTTGTGATTTTAGTTTCAGATCATTAATCAAGTTATTAGTAGGTGATTAGCTTCAACAAGATGATTTGGAAGCTTTCACATGTTGATTCAAGAGCCCGAGCGTTAAAGATCATATATAGCAATTGCTCGGTGGATCAAGGAGTTTTGGATCGAGTCAGCTTGGAGACGGCGCTCTACAAGAAGACTTCGGTACCATAGTTCAGTTTTGTGTTTAGATCCAAAATTATAAAGATTAGAATAGTATGATATGCTCAGTTCACAACACACACGTTTCATGTTTTGGAATATTGGTTTTCGGTTTTTTCCGTTTTTGGTTTAACCGATCTTGGTTTTCATGAATAGATAGATCAAAACAAGTTTACATGGTTTAATGTATATTAGATTTGTTCTATATACATGCATGCTTCAACTATTTAAACAAACTTAGTTTGATAGTCTATTTCATGTGTTTTATGTTTTGTTATTTCTAACAAAACATATTTTTGGAATTAATGTCAAAAACATGGATATATATATATATATATTATATATATATATATATATATATATATATATGTTTCATGTATATAGGATTATATCCATATACATCATGCCTAAATGTTATTTAAATATCATTTTTTGTATTTGGATGAGTTTTGGACAAAACGTATTTTCTATTCAAAAATCTAAGTTTTAGAAAATACAGTTTTTGGTTTTTGGCAAAATTTCTATAACACAAAAATAGTTTAAAATGTTTGAGATTTGTGTTAAACTTTTTAACACAAGTTTGTATTTCAATGAAAAATGATAAAACTATTTTTGTGGATTTTTAGAGATTTAATGGGAATTTTTAGGATTAAAAATACATGTTTTTGCTGACCAGAACAGTCTCTGCCAGGCTAGGTCGGTCGACCCCTACGGTCGATCGTACCAAGTAGCCGGTCGATCGTATCAGTCGACCGACGTGCACGGATACGTGCACGCTGGCTGCCACATGGTCCGGTCGACCGCACGGGCAACCGACTGCATGCAGGCAACTCTATGTTTGTTTCGGTCGACCGGGCGGTCGACCGGTAGCTGGCAACGGTCAAAATGTGACCGTTGGCCAGTCGACCGCACGGTCGACTCGTAGGGCATTTTTGGTAGTTTCTGCTGCCAACGGCTATATTTTTCTGGGGGCTATAAATACCCCATTAATTGCCTGTTTTCTATAAGATTTTTTGTGCGAATTTTTCCTGACTCTCTAGTGTTTTCACATCAATCAAAAGAAGTTTTTGGGCTTTATATTGATCAATATATTTAGTGTTTTTGTTAGGGTTTGGAAAATCAAGAAAGGGTTTTTGGGAAAAGATTTTGATTCAACTTCTATATCTTGGTTTCAGTTTTTTCCCAAGGATTTTCTTTGTGATTTTGATTTCCATTCCACTGGTTTTCTCCACACTTGAGCTACATCTACTTTCTTATTTTATAGGATCTTTGTGTGGGAGAAAGAGATTGTTTGTGGTTGTTTGTTAGACCACCAAGTTATAAACCCAATCTTTGCTTGGCTTTATGCCTTTGGGTTGTATCCCTCAAGTTGTGAGGTGATCCTTGTATTGGTTTGTGCTAATCCCTCAAGTTGTGAGGTGGTTGTTGTTGGCTTGGAGTTGTGCCTCAAGGAGGAGGTTGTGTTTGTAAGGAGAGGAGTTGGGTACTCCTTGTAATTGTTATTGCCCCAAATCCTCGATGGAGGTTCCCTTTGTGGGAGTCCTTTGTGGACAAGCTAGTGGACTTAAAATCCTTCTGGGTGAAGGCGGGGATGTAGAGCTGGGTGCTCGAACCTCGAAACATATCTTGTTGTTTGTGCTTGATCCCTTGGCTCTTACTCTATCTCTCTCTCTTTACTATTGTGCCTTGCATAAATTCATATTGTTCATTCATAATTATTTGCTTGGCTTGTTTGAGTGTGAATCTCTTGTTAATTGTAATTAGTTTTTAAAATTCCGTATTAAGTTCATTAGATTAGCATAATCACCTATTCACCCCCCTCTAGGTGATTTTCAATTGGTATCAGAACCTTCGCTCCTGATATTTAGGTTTAACCAAGTAGGAGTGAGATCTTGGTTTGCTAATCTTCATTTGCATTGTTCATTTGCACACATATAGTTACACTCATGGATAGCCCTCCTATGTTTGACTTTTTTAGACTTGATGTTTGGAAGGCCAATATGAGTAGTCATTTGAAATCCCTAGGACATCTAGTTTATCAAGCCACTACTCAAGAATCCTACCCAAATCATAGCAAGCATAAAAAGGCAAATGCATTAGCACTTAGAACACTTAGAGCATCTCTTAATGAAGATTTTTTACCGGTGTTTGATCATTATGATTCGGCTTTTGCAGTTTGGAGCATATTGACTTCTCCCGGGCTACCAAGGATCATCAACAAGTTGAGAAGATCTAGGAGAGACACGTCCGACGAGCATTGCCTCATGGTCCAAGGGAAAGACTCCCTTGAGGTACAATCGGATTCTCAATTAGATGATTGCTCTAGTTCCTATTGCGATGGTTGTTTAGAAGCTCAAACCTTAAATATGAAACTTGCCACAAAGCTTGAAAATTTTTTGGAAAAACATAATCTTTTGAAAAAGAATAATCTTGAACTAAAAGAAGAAATGAAGGATTTATGCTCAACTTTTGAATCGGTTTTGCAAGAGAAGGAAGAGATTACTAGTGAACGTGACTCATTAAGATCTCAACTAGACCTTGCCCTAAAAGAGATTGATGTTTTGAAAAGCAAAAATGATTGTGATGATGTTATGAAAAACAATGAGGTTTTATCTTCTAAATTAGACTTTGTTTTAAAAGATAACCTTGTTTTGAAAAATAAAATTGATTACATTACAAAAGAATTGGATTTAGTTTTAAAGAAAAATGAATCTTTGAAAATTGATATTGATTCTCATGTGTGCCATGATAGTGTAGCTTCTTCTTCTAGCACACCTATTGCATGCTCCACTTTATCTTCAAGTATTGAAAAAGATATAAATGTTTTGAAGAAAAGTGTTGAATGTTTGGGTTCCACTTTGAGCCAATGTACTTTGAATCATACACGCTTAGAAACCTTGGTTCGTAAGAAACAAGTTCCATCTTTGCATGCACACCCATCACGGCATACACATGCTTCCCACGGTCACCACCATCACATGTATGCCCATGTGTACACGTGTACACATTGTGGTCGAAAAGGCCACCTTGTTAGATTTTGCTATGATCGTCTACATATTGAAAATTTAGCAAATAATCTTGTTTGGGTTAGAAAAGATACTAACCCCTATGGACCCAAAAGAAAATGGGTACCAAAGACCACCCCTTTGATTTTTGATGTAGGTGTGGGCTCTCGCATCACGTGAGAGTATTGGTGCCTTGAGGTGGATGCGTTCCAAGCTTAAAGAGAACCATTTTTGGATGCATCACTTTCAAGGAAGGTTTGGTGGGAGGACCACCTTATTTTGGAGAATTTGAGAGATGCGTTCATCGGTTTTGGTATCTATCTCTAACTCCCGTTTATATTTACATGCTTTTCATGTTCATCTATTTATAGCATGTCATGTTTTATTGTTCATTATACTTATGTCATGTTGATTAGATTAGTGATATACATGTTTAGTTACTTGAGACACCCATGCTTTATATGGATCTATATTTAGTGTTCTCACCTTGTTTAAACTAATATGTATGCACTAGATCTAATGTACATGCATATACGTAATGATCATATGAATGTTTATGATAATTTGTTTTGATGACTCATGTTTTGTTTAGTATGTTGAATGCCATGTTTATTAAACTTTTGACATGCATGTATAGCTCTTGAGATCACCCATGTTTATATGGACCCATATGTTGTGTTCTCACCATTTGTTTAGCTATTATGTATATCATGATTCTAATAGCATGTGGATTTACATAATGATCATATTTATGATTTTCATGTTGATTTATATTCCGTTTTATGCTTAATGATTTGATTACTTGTTTAGATGTTAGTTTTCATTAAGACTAGAATTTATACTTGTACATGTAGTGGGACACAAATAAATCTTTATACATGTTTGTGCTTGGATGCTTATTTGTACCCATTAAATGTGCTAGTATAGTCTAGTTTTGATGATTCATGCATTCTAACTTGTATTCCTCATCTTGAATATGTTTCTATGATCATGTTTTTAACTTCATGTATATGTCTATCTTATCCAAACTATTGATTATACATGTACATCCTTGAGCCACGTGCCTTCATGCATATACTTTTGTGGACTCATTATGTTTAGGATATGTATGTATACTTTAGTTTGTACATGACATACATATACCTTGAAGTTTAAATCGTTTTGATGATTTTCATGTTTTTAGGTAATCTCGATTGGTAATGAAAATCTAGTTTTTCATGTTTTCATGTTTTTAAGGAATTTCATATGAGCTCAATTGAATATTTTCATGTTGATATGTGTCACATTATACTTGTACACTCACTTTATTAGTTTACTCATGATTTGTTTTCATGAGACTATGATATGGGCTTTATGGATTTTGAGTGTTTAGTGATCATGTGAATTACATGTGTTTCATGAAAAATAATTTTGTTTTATTCCTTACTTAAAGGATTTCATACTAGTTAACAAGATTTCCCATTTAACTAGTTCGTATTCTTCTTATGGTAGAGATTTTGAAACGTACTCTATTTTCAAACCTATTTTTGAAAACCCCTACCTTCAATGGGAGGTTGGATGGGAGATCATGTTCATGTATGCTTTAAAATGAAAATCATTTAAAACTTGAACCATGATTGGGTGGTAGATAATATGAGATATACATTTGATATTATTGTTGTTTCAATTGGTATCATTGAATTCTTTCAATTGGTATCAATTTTAACCTTTCTTGTATACTCATATATGTTGTATGTATGTATGCTTTTAATTCCAAGAATATCAATTTCTATAGGTATCTATTTTTCATACATATATATGTTTTATTTGTACTTATTATATCCCTAATCTTTAAGCACAAAATCTTGTTTATGCTAGTGCTTGAGCTTTAACTTTATTTCAATTGATTAGTTTTCAATTGCTTTTCAATTGGTATCTTATTTCAAGCCTATGCATTGTTTTTGTTGGTAATTCATAAAGAGGGAGAAAACTTGTATTTCATCTTTCAATTGGCATTTGTTTTCCACTCCCATACTTTATGATTGAAAATTTAAATTTGGTATCATATGTTCAAAATGAAAAATATTTACAATTGGTATCAAAATTTTTGTTTAGACATTCAAAATTTATTATGTTTAATTTCAATTGGTATCAAGATTTTCATGTGTTTTGCTTAAAATTGGTATCAATATTTTTTTTTTGTTTCCTTTCAATTGGTATCAAGATGCTATTCTTTGACATATTTTCACTTGATATCTTAATTGATAGTCACCCTATTTGGTTTTGTTTTTTGTTTTAGACAAAAGGGAGAACATTGTCTTTATTAACCCTTTTGTTGATTCATGGTTTCAAACAAAAAGGGGGAGAAAAATTTATTGATTTGGTTTTGCTTTTACCCCTTAGTGAAGATTGTTTTTTTGTATAAAAAAAAAAGGGAGAAGATTTTGTTTTGTTTTGGTTTTTACCCCTTTATTGATGATTGACAAAAGGGGGGAGAATTATTTGAGAAATTTTATATATGCATGTTTATGTTTCGCATATATTAAGTTTAATTTAGTTTAATTTTAATTGGTATCTAGAGTATGTTTTGTTTTTAAACATTCCATTGGTATCTAGAGCCTTTTATTGTTTATGCATTTCTATGCATTCATGTTTAAGAGCCTTCATTGTATATTCATTATGTTTATTTGGTTATGCATGAGTTAAGGGGGAGCTTCTTTGAAGCTTAACTTTAATCCATGTATATATAACTCCATGAGTTTTGTCATCATCAAAAAAGGAGAAGTTTTATTATATATGCATGTTTATGTTTTGCATATATTAAGTTTAATTTATTTTAATTTTAATTGGTATCTAGAGCATGTTTTGTTTTTAAACATTTCATTGGTATCTAGAGCCTTTTATTGTTTATGAATTTCTATGCATTTATGGTTAAGAGCCTTCATTGTATATTCATTATGTTTATTTGGTTATGCATGAGTTAAGGGGGAGCTTCTTTGAAGCTTAACTTTAATCCATGCATATATAACTCCATGAGTTTTGTCATCATCAAAAAGGGGGAGATTGTTGGCTCAGAGGCCTTCCACTCTAGTTTTGATGATGATTAACTCATGTAGTTATGTGTACTAATAATCTTGTGATTTTAGTTTTAGATCATTAATCAAGTTATTAGTAGGTGATTAGCTTCAACAAGATGATTTGGAAGCTTTCACATGTTGATTCAAGAGCCCGAGCGTTAAAGATCATATATAGCAATTGCTCGGTGGATCAAGGAGTTTTGGACCGAGTCGGCTTGGAGATGGCGCTCTACAAGAAGACTTCAGTACCATAGTTCAGTTTTGTGTTTAGATCCAAAATTGTAAAGATTAGAATAGTATGATATGCTCAAGTTCACAACACACACGTTTCATGTTTTGGAATATTGGTTTTCGGTTTTTTCCGTTTTGTTTAACCGATCTTGGTTTTCATGAATAGATAGATCAAAACAAGTTTACATAGTTTAATGTATATTAGATTTGTTCTATATACATGCATGCTTCAACTATTTAAACAAACTTAGTTTGATAGTCTATTTCATGTGTTTTATGTTTTGGTATTTCTAACAAAACATATTTGGAATTAATGTCAAAAACATGGATATATATATGTTTCATGTATATAGGATTATATCCATATACATCATGCCTAAATGTTGTTTAAATATCATGTTTTTGTATTTGGATGAGTTTTGGACAAAAGGTATTTTCTATTCAAAAATCCAAGTTTTAGAAAATACAGTTTTTGGTTTTTGGCAAAATTTCTATAACACAAAAATAGTTCAAAATGTTTGAGATTTGTGTTAAACTTTTTAACACAAGTTTGTATTTCAATGAAAAATGATAAAACTATTTTTGTGAATTTTTAGAGATTTAATGGGAATTTTTAGGATTAAAAATTACATGTTTTTGCTGACCAGAACAGTCTCTGCCAAACTAGGTCGGTCGACCCCTACGGTCGACCGCACCAAGTAGCCGGTCGACCGTATCAGTCGACCGACGTGCACGGATACGTGCACGCTGGCTGCCACATGGTCCGGTCGACCGCACGGGCGACCGACTGCGTGCAAGCAACTCTCTGTTTGTTTCGGTCGACCGAGCGGTCGACCGGTAGCTGGCAACGGTCAAAATGTGACCGTTGGCCGGTCGACCGCACGGTCGACCGGTAGGGCATTTTTGGCAGTTTCTGCTGCCAACGGCTATATTTTTCTGGGGGCTATAAATACCCCATTAATTGCCTATTTTCTATAAGATTTTTTGTGCGAATTTTTCCTGACTCTCTAGTGTTTTCACAGCAATCAAAAGAAGCTTTTAGGCTTTATATTGATCAATCTATTTGGTGTTTTTGTTAGGGTTTGGAAAATCAAGAAAGGGTTTTTGGGAAAAGATTTTGATTCAACTTCTATATCTTGGTTTCAGTTTATCCCAAGGATTTCTTTGTGATTTTGATTTTCATTCCATTGGTTTTCTCCACACTTGAGCTACATCTACTTTCTTATTCTATAGGATCTTTGTGTGGGAGAAAGAGATTGTTTGTGGTTGTTTGTTAGACCACCAAGTTATAAACCCAATCTTTGCTTGGCTTTGTGCCTTTGAGTTGTATCCCTCAAGTTGTGAGGTGATCCTTGTATTGGTTTGTGCTAATCCCTCAAGTTGTGAGGTGGTTGTTGTTGGCTTGGAGTTGTGCCTCAAGGAGGAGGTTGTGTTTGTAAGGAGAGGAGTTGGGTACTCCTTGTAATTGTTATTGCCGCAAATCCTCAGTGGAGGTTCCCTTTGTGGGAGTCCTTTGTGGACAAGCTAGTGGACTTAAAATCCTTCTGGGTGAAGGTGGGGATGTAGAGCTGGGTGCTCGAACCTCGAATTATATCTTGTTGTTTGCGCTTGATCCCTTGGCTCTTACTCTATCTCTCTCTCTCTTTACTATTGTGCCTTGCATAAATTCATATTGTTCATTCATAATTATTTGCTTGGCTTGTTTGAGTGTGCATCTCTTGTTAATTGCAATTAGTTTTTAAAATTTCGCATTAAGTTTATAAGATTAGCATAATCACCTATTCACCCCCTCCTCTAGGTGATTTTCAAATATATATGAGCTATTTAAAAGAAATAAAAAGAAAGAGTTTTGAAAAAGCTCCCCCTCAAGTTATACTTATCTATCAAATACAGAATATCAACAAGTTATATGAAATGCATATATGAAAGATAAAAAATATGCATAAAACGGCATTGCATATGAGCACGAACAAACTAATAATAAATACTAATAAATACTCAATAAATACTTCTCCCCTTTTTGTTATGCATTAAAAGGACAACCAAAAATTTTTTTAAAACAAATATAGATTTTAACATAAGGAAAAACTTATGAATCTATAATACAAACATGTAGATCACCACAAATGAAAGAAAATCTGTTAAAATCAAGTGGCTTAGTAAAAATATTTGCTAGTCGAAAATCAGTTGAAACATAATCAATTTTAATATCTCCTTTCTCATAGTGATCTATAAGAAAGTGATATCGAATTTTTATATGTTTTGTCTTACTATGTTGGTTTGCATTTTTAGTCATATGAATACTACTAATATTATCACAAAATATTTTAATATGAGCATAATGCAAATCATAATCAAAGAGAGTATATTACTCCAAAGGACTTGTGCACACAAGCCCTGGCCATAACATACTCCACTTCGGCGGTTGAGAGGGCTACAGAATTTTATTTCTTAAAAGACCATGAAACAAGGTATTTTCCTAGAAATTGACAAGTTCCACTTGGGCTCTTCCTATCCACTCTACAATCGGCATTGTCAGCATCTGAAAAATTCATCATGAAAAATTATCTGATCTTCAGATACCACAAGCCCATTTCAATAGTGCCCTTAAGATATCTAATGATGCATTTTACCGCAATCAAGTGGGACTCTTTAGGATAAGATTAAAATCTAGCACATAGCACACGCTAAACATAATATCTGGCCTACTAGCCATTAAATAAAGTAAACTATCAATCATGCTTTTATAAAATTTAATGGCTACATTTATACCATATTCATCCTAGTCAAATGTTATTGTGATAGCCATGGGAGTCTTGCTTGAGTTTGCATCTTCAAGCCCAAATTTTTTGATGAGTTCCCTTATGTACTTGATTTATAAAAATCACATCACTCTTTTACTTAATTTGGAGTCTAAGAAAGTAGTTTAGCTCGCCCATCATAGACATCTCAAACTCATTCTTCATGCATGATTCAAAATCTTTACAGAGCTTTTCATTAGTAGATCCAAATATAATATTCTCAAAATAAATTTGAAAAACTAGGATATCACTATGTACATGCTTTGTAAACAAAGTGGTATCTACTTTATCTTTTATAAAGTTATTTGAAATAAGAAATGTTGAAAGTCTTTCATACCGAGCTCTTGAAGCTTGTTTTAAACCATATAAAGCTTTATCTAATTTGAAAACAAAATTCGGATGTGTAGAATCAACAAACTCAGGGGACGGTTCAACATAAACTTCCTCTTCAATAAAACCATTTAAAAATGCACTTTTGACATCCATTTGAAAAAGTTTGAAATCTTTAAAAGAAGCAAAAGCAAGTGTAATCATAAGGCTTCAAGTCATGCTACGGGTGCAAAGCTTTCCTCAAAATCGATACCTTCGATTTGGGTGTAACCTTGGGCCACTAACCTAACTTTATTCCTAACAATATTGCCTGACTCATCCAACTTGTTCCTAAAAATTCATTTAGTACCAATGGTTGATCTATCATGAGGTGTAGGAACAAGGTGCCAAACTTGGTTGTACTCAAATTAATTGAGCTCTTCTTGCATAACAAGCAACCAATATGTGTTGCCGTCGGCTTGTGGATGTTCTTTGTTCTATATGAGAAAATAAAAGTAAAATGGCCACAAAAATCAAGAAGTTTGAAGCGAGTAATTACCCCCTTTGATACATCACTTATGATGAGTTCGTTGGGATGAATTGTAGCATATCTACAATCTTTTGAAAGTGGTTGTGTTGATGCCACTTCAACCTCTTGAACTTCACCTTGTTCATCAAGCTTTGACTTATCTTCTTGGATGGGTGAGTCCTTCAAGATTATTTTTTCCATGTCTTCACCTAAAAAATCAACCTCTTTAACATTCTTAATAAAAGCATTAGATTCTTCAAATCTAACATGTATAGATTCTTCAACATTCAAAGTAGATTTACTGAAAATTCTATAAGTTTTGCTAGTGTTAGAATAACCAAAACAAATAGCTTCAAAAGCTTTTGCATCAAATTTTTCTAAGTTATCTGTGGTGTTTAAAACAAAACATTTACAACCAAAAACTCTAAAGTAGGAAACATTAGGCTTTCTCAAATAGTAAATTTCAAAAGAAATTTTAGAAGTATTTTTACAAAAATAAATTCTATTTGATATGTAACATGAAGTGTTTACGGTCTCGGCTCAAATATTAAGGGAGTCTGTATTTACTAATCATTGTCCTAGTCATTTCTTGAAGAGTGTGATTCTTTCTTTCAATAGATCCATTTTATTGTTGAGTTTTAGGATAAGATAATTCATGCCTAATTTAATTTTCTTCACAATAAGTGATAAAAGAAGGGTTAATTAATTCACCACCTCTATCACTTCTTATGCAACTCTTTTTCTAAAAATATGAAAGTATAAAAAACTTTCGCTTTTGTGTTCCAAAAAGAAAACCCAAGTAAAATGAGAAAAATCATCAACCAAAATAAAAACAAAACGGATTTCATTTAAACTCTTGGTTTTAGTTGGACCAAACAAATCCATGTGAATCTACTCTAATGGTCTAGATGTCATGATATCCTTGATTGTTTTTGAAAGAGGACTTGCTTTGTTTCCCAAGTTGGCACGCATCACAACGCGGTCCTTTTCAAACTTCAAGTATCCTTTACCTTCACCGATTCCTTAGAGTTAATTCTAGATAGATGATCAAAAGAAATATGGCCTAGTAGTCTATGCCATAACCAAGAATCCTCATCGAAAGTATTTAAATATATAGCATTGCAATTTAAATTTAACATATCAATAATATATACACTATTTTCACGAAATCCGAAAAGAATGCATTAATTAGTTTTACTATCTAAAACATTGCAAGACAAATCATCAAAAATAACTTTAAAACCTCTATCACAAAGTTGACTAATACTCAAGAGATTATGCTTGAGACCATCAACTAAAATAATATTTTCAATCAATAGAGATGAGCCAATTTTAATGTTACTTATGCCGATAATGTTACCCTTTGAGTCATCCCGAAGGTGACGGTGCCACTTCATGATATTTTGATAGGGTTGCAAAATAATTGATATCCCAAGTCATGTGCCTTGAGCACCGCTATTAAGATACCACCGCTCCCTACGTCTTGGAGCCTTAGTGTGTATCTATATCAAATAATAAAGTTATTGATTTTGGTACCCATATTTTTTTAGGTCCTATGACGTTAGTACTTCGAACCCAAATATGATTAGTAGAAGCATTTATACGATCAAAACAAAATTTATCTAAGTGACCCTTTCGATCACAATAAGTGCATGAATAAACTCTACCATATACAAAAGCATGATGTGTATGATGAGTATGTGAAGTATGTGTCATGTTTAGCATTATGTGTATGAATGTGTTATGATTTATGTGTAGCATGAATATATTTTTTTTGAAGTATTTTCTTCGAAAAAATGGCCTCTAATCTAGCCTTACCAAACTCACATTTCTTTAAAATATTTTTAAAGTGTTGATTTTAGTTTTTAAAATAGAAATTTCATTTTCATTAATCATAAAAAATTTGTTTTACATGAAATATTATATGCATCAAAATCTTTTTGTGAAGATATGAGAGTGGAAGATAAAGCATCCTTTTTTTAGAAAGAGTAATAATTTTATTTTGAAGAGTTTCATTTTCTTTTTCATTTTTAAGTATTTCTTCTTTAGAAAATCATAATTATTTGAAAGTTCTTCAAATGCCTCATCTAATTCATTCATACTTAATTCACATTCATCAAGGGATGGTTCAGAGGTTACCTTATGTGTATTATCATTTTTCATAAAACACACGTTTGCCATATCCATGTTGCTTTGAGAGCTTTCTTCTTATATGGCTTCTTGATGTAGATGGCTTGTTTGAGGTAGACGCTTGTTATTGATTTTCGGACATTTGGCAATGATATGTCTCAGTTTCCGACAGTTGAAACAAATAATTTTCTTGTCCTCCTTCCCTTTCCATCGTCTTCTATTTTGAACTTGGCCTTATTGTACATCCTCCTTACATTTTTTACAAGGAGGAAAAGATCTTCATCATCTTCTTCTTCTTCTTCATCGTCGGAGAGTAGACTTGAAGGCAATCGTCTTTTTCTTTTGTGGCGCCATTTCTTCTCTAGCCTTCATCTCCATCTCATGATTCTTAATGTTTCCGATAAGACCTATGAGCTCCATCTCTTCCTTGTCGTTAAGCTCTTTTATAGTTATATCCTTGACCTTCGACGATGGTACCCTCCTCACCTTTTGGTCGTTGTCTATAGCGTCACCTAGAGAAGTAAGGCCATTAGTTATTTTAGTAAATTTTGTAAACATATCATCCATGGAATCATGTTCATGCATAGTAAAATTCTCATATTAGGAGCACAAGAGATCAATTTTAGCCCTCTTGACTTGTGATATTCTTTCGTGACTGCTTACTAAGTGTGACCAAATCTCATAGGTGGATTTGCAATGAATGACCCTAGTTATGTCGTCATCGTTGAAGGCTTAAAGCAATACATAGTGTGCCTTTGTATTAGCACCAAATTCCATGGTGGCAATGTCGGACCAAGTGTCCTCATCACCAGTGAGTATACTAAAGGGTTTAGTCACCATCTTTGCAACCCGGGTGCCTAGAGCTTGCAAAAAAATGTCATCTTAACCTTCTATATGGGAAAGTTAAGGCCATCAAACTTGGGAGGGGTCTTTAATACCTTCAGCTATTTTTTTTTATAGTGGATGAGAATGAAGATGTTAATGAAGTGATTAGCAAATAGAATCTCTCAAGGTGGTTAAGTCAAAAAAAACCAAGAGATCAAAGCTCTAATATCAATTAAAAATGCACCTAGAGGGGGTAAATAGGTGTAAAGCTAATCATATGCAAATTCTAAATAATTTATAGTGTATGATGCAAACCGATCACTCAAAATAAGAATTGAAGCCGGATTCCCCGTGAAGGGCTTTGAACTTCTCCTCGTGATTCCTCTAGATAAGAGTTAAGGTACTCAATTGCTTTCTTGTTAAGATGTGTATTGATCAACAAAAATGAATGAGTAATAAACAAGTAAATGAAATAGAGACAATAAGGCAATCGTAAACAAGAAAGATTTGTTTCAAGGTTCGAGTCACTGCTCTACGCCTTCGCTGATTGCACACATTTATTGCATTATTCTTTATTACATTCCACATTTATCTTGTAATAAGTCTATTAAATTCCTTGTATTAAATGTCTATTTTGCAGAAGATAATCATAGGAAGAAAGAGGATAAAATCAAATAAATATCAGTTAAATTCAGATTTAACTAGATCTATTTGGTTAGAGGAGGATAATCCCAAATTCAGTTGGTTAACTTCAGTTTTTGGTGAATCAAGTGGCTAATGATAAAGATCAACCAAGAATAATGTCAAATATAGAGTCCAAATCCAAAAGAATAAGTGGATAGAGAGAAGATCAACGGATGAGATAAAGCAATTCTGACCCAGATTCTGGTTGGATATATTTTAGTATTTGAATCATAACTTTTGCTACCAGAACTCAAATCTGATGATTCAAGATGATCCAGAAGAGAACTTAAATGGCTACAACTCTTGATCATTATTTCTAATTCTATCATTTGATAAGATATATTTAGCAATCAATATGTCAATAAGCTGCAGATTAGAACTGAATATCCACATCAAATCAAGTTTGGAGATAAGAGAGGATTCAAATTCAGAAATTGCCAGCTTCTCTTATCTTCGTACTCCTCTATCCTCTGCATTTCTCCTATAAATACCTACAATCTTAAAAGAAAAAAAGGACCAAGCAGAGAGCAGAACTTAGGCTAATTTGTAGTTTATAACTTAGGTTTTTAGTTTTCATTTATATAATTCAGAGGAGATCAAAGTTAACTTAGGTTTTTAGTTTTCATTTATATAATTCAGAGAAGATCAGAGTTTCATAGGAGAATGAGAATGAAGCTTGTGCTGAGAGTGACACGGGTGTAAGTTGTTCTTCTTTCCTCTTATTGTTATGATATCAAATCTATAGTTACCTTTTTATGTACTTTGTTTTTGTGTTCTTCTTCTTTTTTTTCTATTTTACTCATTCTTGTACCAATTGCTATCCAAGTGAGTCTTATAGCATCGAAAGAGCCTTGCCTTTGCGAGTACCATTGATAGCTCAAGACGATGGACTTTAGTCTCAGTCTGTATCATTTCATGCTTGTTTTGTCATGATGATGTAATGTGGAACAAACGAGAATTAAGTCGTATGGGCTATGCGCTGATTACCTCCACTTCAAGGTAACATTATCGCCAAAGATTCATGGTAAGCTTTTAGTCAAAGGAGGAAAGTAATTATTTTTAATTTCTTTCTTTAACTTTTAGTGTAAATTACCAACACCACAATCTTTCAAATCTCTTTCATTCTTTTTTAATTTGTTTGTACATATCACTTCTATTTTTTCCACGTTCCCTATCTACCACTTTCTTCCCAACTCACTTTAAACTAATTTTTCTTTTTTTTTTAAAGAACAAAAGAAGAACTTTAACCAATCTTTGCAGCATAAAAGAGAACTTACTAAAAAGCTTCCATCGCTAGTCCCTCCTTGTGGATCACGACCCGCATAGCCACTTACTATCGCGGTAGAATTAAGCACTTGCACATCTCTATTTTAAAGTTTTAAAATTCTGTATTTTATGTGCAGGTTATAACTCAATCAAATTTTAGCGCCGTTGCCGGGGAGGGATGGTAAGTAATTCTCTTTAAAGTTTATATTTTTGGATAACTTTCTTCTTTATTTTTGATGTACGGATTTAAGAACAAGAAATTTTTGCTATAGTGGACATATAAGTGGCCCTAGACTCTGCTCAAGAAAGCAGAGCCCAGAAGCCCTCAGATTTGCTACATTCTTGCGGCAATCTGAGTGAACTACTAGCCTGTATTTTCTGCAGGTTGGCCGAATTGCATAGTTTAATATCTGTAGCATCTATCTCCTTATTTGACTCACTGTATATATTTTCTAACACAACAGTAAAAAGTTGATTGTAAATGCTAAAAATGATTTAGGCTTAGCATTTAGGCACATGTCTATTTTATACATTTTCTATTTACTGTTGAAAAGTGCTGGAGCCAAGGTATATGTGCATAGAATTTAGTATAAGGTTCATTCATGTATGAAATATTGCTTGAGTGTTACTTTTTTCTATATACTTGTATACTGCACTAAATTGATTTAAGGGCTTATCCTATAAACAAGATAAGGTGGGGAATGTAAATCACCTAGAGGGGGGTGAATAGGTGATGATGCTAATCTATAAACTAAATGCGCTAAATGCGGAAGCTTAAACAAATTTGCAACACACTTAGTATAACACACAAGTGTAGCCGAATTCCCCGTGAACGGCTCTGGACTAACTCCTCTTGATTCCCCTAGATATGGGTTGAAGTGCTATATGAAGCTCTTGTGGTTAAGTACATGTGAGGCACACACACAAGCAAGCCAAGCATATAAGAATGAGCAATATGAAATAATGCAAGGCACAACACAAGTATGAATGATATGGCAATATGAATAATGCAATGCACAATTAAAAGAGATAGAGTTGAGAGACAATGGATCAAACGCAAAGATAAGATATGTTTCGAGGTTCGAGCCCCTAGCTCTACATCCCCGCCTTCACCATCGTGAAGGATTTCCAATCCACTAAAGGAGTACCGAACTCCTCTCTCAACCAACAATGCCACCGAGGCAATACAACCACAATCCACCTCTACCGAAGAGGGATAAGGCCCGTAGCCAACAACAAACACAATCACCTCTACCGAAGAGGGATCCAAACACCACTTCGATCAACCTCTACCAAAGAGGGATACACAAATAAAGGAGGGTTTTCAACTAGTAGTTTCCTTCAACCACAAACAATCTATTTTTCCTTTTTTTCACAAAACAAATGATTCTAATAGAATAGGATAGAAGATAAGCTCAAGTGTGGAAAACAAAGTGTTTTGATCAAAGAAAATCTCTTGGAAAATACCAAATTGATATAGAAATGAAGAACAAGAAATCAATTCCCAAAAACTTGTTTTCTTTGAAAATAACAAAACACTTTAAAAAACAAATAGATGAATCTTCTTGGCACTAAAACTCTTTTGAAAAATTCTTTTAAACACCAAGAATAGAGAGAAATTTTAGCTCATAAAAACTTAGTTAAAATCACCAAGCAATGGGGTTTTTATAGCCCCAAAACAAAACTAGCCGTTAGGCTGATCTGGCAGCCTGACAGGCCTAGCGGTCGGCCGGCCGGCCGACCGCCAACGGTCAGAAATGTGACCATTGGGGCAACCCGGTCGACCGTCCGACCGACCGCCCAGATACAGAGAGCAAAGCTCTCTGGTTCGGTCGGCCGCCCGGCCGACCGTCCCTGTGTCTGCCAAACGTGCACAAGCCTGTGCACGTCGGTCGACCGCAAGGGTCGACCGGCCTTTGGTGCGGTCGACCCGTGCGGTCGACCGACCTGGCCTGTCAGCCACAGTCCTGGGTCAGAAAACTGTGTTAAAAATATTTCTAAAAATTCTTTTAAGTCTTGTAAAAATACCCAAAAATAGTTTTATCATTTTGCATTGATATATAAACATGTGATAAACATTTTAACTCAAATATCAAGCATATGAAACCATTTTTGTGTTTATCATTTTTACCAAAAACCAAAACTTGTATTTTATCAAACTTGGATTTTTCTCAATAGGAAATCTGATTTTTCCTAAAACTTATGAATAGGCATATCAAAATAAGTTTGTTTAAGATATGAAGCGTGTATGTATATTGAACACATCTAATATACATAAAAAATCATTTAAACTTGTTTTGATCAACTATTTATGAAAACAAATATCGGTTAAACTAAAAACTGAAAAACCATAAAACGTGTGTGTTGTGCACTTGAGCATATCAACTATACTAAGCTTTACAAATGGATCTAAAATACACTAAACTATAGGATACCTAAGTCTTCTTGACGATCTTCATCTTCAAGTCGACTCGGTCCAAACACCGTGATCCAACGAGCAAGGCTATGTATGATCTTGATGCTCGGGCTCGGGAATCACCAAGTGAAGGCTTCCAAACTCCTCTTTTTGAAGCAATCACCAACTAATATCTTGATTAATGATCTGTAACTAAAATCACTAGATTATTAGTAAACATAACTACATGAGTTAATCATCATCAAAACTAGAGAGGAAGGCCTCCGGGCCAACAATCTCCCCCTTTTTGATGATGACATAACTCATGAAGTTATATATGCATGGATTAAAGTTAAGCTTCAAAGAAGCTCCCCCTTAACTCATACATAAACAAATAAACAAAATATACAATGAATGACAATGCATAATCATGCATAAACAATAAAAGGCTCTAAATACCAATGAAATGTTCAAAAACAAAACATGCTCTAGATACCAATTGAAATTAAACTAAATTAAACTTAATATATGCAAAAACATAAATATGCATATATCAAACTCAAAATCTTTCTCCCCCTTTTTGTCAATCATCAACAAAAGGGTAAAACCAAAACAAAATAAAATCTTCTCCCCCTTTTTAATACAAGAAACAATCATCAATAAGGGGTAAAAGCAAAACTAAATCAATAAATTTTTCTCTCCCTTTTTGTTCGAAACAATGAATCAACAAAGGGTTAAAAAACAATGTTCTCCCCCTTTGTCTAAAACAAAAACAAAACCAAATAGGGGTGACAATCAATTAAGGTATCAATTGAAAATATGTCAAAGAAGCATTTTGATACCAATTGAAAGTAAACATAGATCGATAAAATAAATGGTATATGCTATATACATTCATGAAGAGGAAGATGTGAAGCTTCCCTACGTAGATACATTACATGAAGGAGGGATGACAAGCCTTAATTCACATAACATACACTATGCAATGCATAAGAGGAGATGTGAAGCTCCCCCTACACACGTGTACCACATAAAGAAGAGATTGTCAAGCTCTTCAATACAAGATACACTCATCATGAATCTTTATGTAGAAGAGATGTTAAGCTCTCCTTGCATATATGCAATATAAATCAAAACTTTTGAATTTTTCTTTAAACAAAATTTTGATATACCAATTTTTTAAAACATTCAAATAAACATCTTGATATCAAAAGAGAGTATTTTTCTTTTTAAGTATATGATATCAATTTAAAATTTTTATTTTCTATCATAAAGCAAGGGAGTGGAAATACAAATACCAATTGTAAATATGAAAATCGAATTTTCTCCCCCTTTATGAAATACCAACAAAACACATGCATAGGCTTGAAATAAGATACCAATTGAAAAGCAATTGAAAAACTAATCAATTGAAACAAAATTGAAGCTCAAGCTTAGCATAAACACAAACATATATATGTATGAAAAATAGATATCAATTGAAATTGATATTCTTGGAATTGAGGGCATACATACATACAAACATATATGAGTATACAAGAAAGGTCAAAATTGATACCAATTGAAAGAATCCAATGATACCAATTGAAACAACAATAATGATCAAGTGTATACATCATATAACTACCACCCAACCATGTTTAAGTTAAATGATTTTCAATATAAGGCATACATGAGCATGATCTCCCATCCAACCACCCATTGATGGTAGGGGTTTTCAAAAAATAGGTTTGAAAATTGAAGTATGTTTGAAAAACTCTACCAAAATGAAGAATACGAACTAGTTAAATGAAAAATTGTAAACTAGTACGAAATCCTTCAAGTAAGGAATAAAACAAAATTATTTTTCATAAACATGAAATTCACAAAATAGTCAACACTCATAATCAATTAAGCATAAATATGACTCATGAAAACAAAACATGAGTAAACAATAAATGTGAGTGTACAAATAAAATGTGAAGATCATAATCATGAAAGTTGTTCAATTAAGCTCAATTAATTCCTTGAAACAAGAAAATCATCAAAAACTTATTTAATCTTCAAGGTATATGTATGTCCTATACAAACTAAAGCATACATATATATCCAAACACAACGAGTCCACAAAGATATATGCATGAAGGCACGTGGCTCAAAAAGGATGTATATGTATAAACAATAGTTTAGATAAAACGGACATATACATGAAGTTAAACATGGAAACATGAAAAACTAAATGTTTATTAAAACAAATTTCATTTCAAGGTATATGTATGATTTGTCAACACAAAAAGTATACATACATATCCCTAAACACAATTGAGTCCATATGTATAGATTTGCATGAAAAACAAATGACTCAAGGGGTATACATGTATATCTTAAAGTTTGGCAAAATAGACATATACACGAAATGAAAACATAAGATCATAAAACAAAACCAAAATGGGAATACAAGTTTAAAATGCATGAATCATCAAAACTAGACTATACTAGCACATCTAAAGGGTTCAAATAAGCATTCAAGCTCAAACATATATAGATTTATTTGTGACCCACTATATGCACAAATATATATCTAGTCTTAATGAAAACTAACATTTAAACATATATTCAAATCATGAAGCATCAAAACAAGATATAAATCATCATGATAAACATAAACATGATTATTAAGAAAATTCACATGTTATTAAATCTATGATAAACATGATAGCTAAACAAATGGTAAGAACACAAAAATATTGGTCCATATTAAACATGGGTGTATCAAAAGGGCTATACATGCATGTCAAGGATCTAATAAGCATGGCATTATCATAATAATCATCAAACAATAAAACATGCTATAAATAATGAACATGAAAAGTATGTAAACAATAATAAGGATTTAGGAATCGTTACCAAAACCTAGAAGGCAACTTTCCTTATCTCCAAAACATGGTGGTCCTCTCCACCAAACCTTCCCTTGAAAGTGATGCATCCAAATGGTAATCTTTAGGCACGGAACGCATCCACTCCAAGGTACCGCTACTCTCACGTCATGCGAGAGCCCACCCTACATCAAACATAAGAGGGGTGGTCTTTGGTACTCATAATCTTTTGGGTCCATGGGGGTTAGTACCTTCTCTAACCCAAACAAAATTATTTGCTAAATTTGAAGTATGTATTCTATCAAAGCAAAATTTAGCAAGTGGCCCTTACGTCCACAATGTGTACAAGTGTACACATGAGCATACAAGTGATGATGGTGTCCGTGAGGAGCATGTGTATGCCGTGATGGGTGTGCATGAATAGATGGAACTTGTTTCTTTCGAAACAAAGATTCCAAACGTGTATGGCCAACAACACATTGGCTCAAAGTGGAGCCCAAACAATCTACACTCTTCTTCAAAACATTTATATCATTTTAACACTTGAAGATAAAGTGGAGCATGCAAGGGGTAAAGTGTGAGATACTACCCTAGCATGGCAAACATGAGAATCAATCTTATTTTGTAAAACATCATTTTTCTTTAAACAATCATTTAAATCATTTGAAATAGAAATTATTTTGTTTTTCAAAGCAACATTCTCTTTTAAAACAAAATCAATTTTTGAAGACAAGTTTTCATTTTTCTTCAAAATTGTTTCACAATCATTTTTATTTTTCAAAAATTTATTTTCTTTTAGTGCAAGGTCTAGTTGAGATCTCAATGAATCCCTTTCATTATAGACCTCAACCTTCTCTTGTAAAACCTTGTTAAGTTTAGAATGCAAACTTTTATTTTCTTTTCAATTCCTAGACTTTTCTTTTTCAAAACTTTATATTTTTCAATTAATTTTCACAAACTATTGAAAGTTCTTCATTCAAAGCATGGGCATCAATATGATCATCACATGAAGAACTAGAATCAAAACTATCTAGTTGAGTTTCCGATAGTACCTCAATGGAGTCATTCCCTTGGATCATATGGCATTGTGACTCGGATTCTCCACTAGACTCCTCCTCTTGTTGAATTGGCACTTGAAGCTTGGAGGTGGTGGTGGTTGTCAACATATTCCACACTGCAAATGCGGAATTAAAGTTAGAAGCAAGCAAAAGATAGGAAGTGTGCTTCTAATGGCATCAAGGGCTTGTGCATTGGCCCCTATATGCTTGCTATCACTAAGGTAGGATTCCTTGGTAATGGCAAGGTAAACCTTATGTCCTAGGGTTTGTAAATAAACGGACATCCTAATCTTCCAAACAAGAATGTTGGAAGGGTCAAACATAGGTGGGGTCATGAAGTCCGTGGATGTAAACTATATGTGTGCAAGCAAACAAATGTGCAAATGCAAATGGTAGATTAGCAAAACAAGGATCTTACTCCTAGGATGTTAAGCCTAAGTATCAGGAGCGTAGTCTCTGATACCAATTGTAAATCACCTAGAGGGGGGTGAATAGGTGATGATGCTAATCTATAAACTAAATGCGCTAAATGCGGAAGCTTAAACAAATTTTGCAACACACTTAGTACAACACACAAGTGTAGCCGAATTCCCCGTGAAGGGCTCAACTAACTCCTTTTGATTCCCCTAGATATGGGTTGAGGTGCTATATGAAGCTCTTGTGGTTAAGTACAAGTGAGGCACACACACAAGCAAGCCAAGCATATAAGAATGAGCAATATGAAATAATGCAAGGCACAACACAAGTATGAATGATATGGCAATATGAATAATGCAACGCACAATTAAAGAGATAGAGTTGAGAGACAATGGATCAAACGCAAAGACAAGATATGTTTCGAGGTTCGAGCCCCTAGCTTTACATCCCCACCTTCACCACCGTGAAGGATTTCCAATCCACTAAAGGAGTACCGAACTCCTCTCTCAACCAACAATGCCACCGAGGCAATACAACCACAATCCACCTCTACCGAAGAGGGATAAGGCCCGTAGCCAACAACAAATACAATCACCTCTACCGAAGAGGGATCCAAACACCACTTCGATCAACCTCTACCAAAGAGGGATACACAAATAAAGGAGGGTTTACAACTAGTGGTTTCTTTCAACCACAAACAATCTCTCTTTCCACTTTTTCCACAAAACAAATGATCCTAATAGAATAGGATAGAAGATAAGCTCAAGTGTGGAAAACAAAGTGTTTTGATCAAAGAAAATCTCTTGGGAAAATACCGAATTGATATAGAAATGAAGAACAAGAAATCAATTCCTAAAAACTTGTTTTCTTTGAAAATAACAAAACACTTTAAAAAAACAAATAGATGAATCTTCTTGGCACTAAAACTCTTTTGAAAACTTCTTTTAAACACCAAGAATAGAGAGAAATTTTAGCTCATAAAAACTTAGTTAAAAACACCAAGCAATGGGGTATTTATAGCCCCAAAATAAAACTAGCTCAAAGCCACACAACCACAATCACCTCTTCACTAAGAGGGATACCAAAGCAACCTCCACTATCACCTCTCAGTAGAGGGATACCATCACAATTCCCTCTCACTAGAGGGATATCACAAAGTAAGGAGGGCTTACAATACTTGGAGATCTCAAAGACCATAAATTAATTCTTTCTCACAAAACAATGATCCTAATAGATAGGTTAGATAGATAGCTCAACTGTGAGAATATAAAGAGTTTGGAAATCAAAATCACAAAGAAAAATTTTAGGGAGAAAAACTCTAGATAGAAATGTAAATGAAGATCAAACCAATTCCCAAAGACTTTTCTTTTCTTTGATTTTTCTAACCCTTTAAAACAAAATAAAGATAAAATCTTCAAGCCCAAAACTCTTTTAAAAACTTGCTGTAAAATACTTATAAAGATTGAAAATTTTGCTCTCTAAAAACTTGTCTAAAACAGCCCAAAGGAATGGGTACATATAGCCCATTCATAAAACTAGACGTTGGGCCAAGACAGCAGAAAAAATCTACTGTCAGTCGACCGCCTGGTCGACCGACCGATGGTCAGAAATCCGGTCGACCGCCTGGTTGACCGGGCCTGGATACAGAGAGCAACAGCTCTCTGCCGGTCGACTGCCCGGTCGACCAGGGCCATTTCCAGGGAGCAAAGCTTTCTGGCGGTCGACCGACCAACCAGCCAAAAGGCTTTGTGCACGTCTGTGCACATCGGTCGACCGGACCGGTCGACCGACTTCTGCCGCGGTCGACCGTCCGGTCGACCGGTAGATCAGCCAGGGCAAACTTTTGGGGATTAAAACCTTGGTTATTTTACCTTCTAAAAAATCCCATAAAATCACATAAATTCCACAAAAATCAGTTCTTATAAGATCTTTGAAATACGAATATGTGTGAGTAAAATTCAACACATATTCTAAACAATTTAAACCATTTTTGTGTTCTTAAAATTTTACCTTAAACCAAAATCGTATTTTCAAAAAACTAGGATTTTGAAATGGAAAACTGTTTTCTCCAAAACTCATGCAAATACAAAAACATGATATTGAAACAACTTTTAAGCATGTTGCATATGGATAGAATCCAATATACATGAAAGATTGTATATCTATGTTTTTGACATTAAATACAAAAATAAGTTTTGTTTAAATACAAAACTTCAAACTCATGAAATAGACTATCAAAATAAGTTTTTCTAAATAGATGAAGTATAGATGTATATAGATCAAATCTAATATACATTAAACCATGTAAACTTATTTTGATTCTATCTATTAATGAAAACCATATGAAAAATCAAAACAGATTAAACCGAAAAACCAAACCCATGAAACTTTAAACTTGTGTGTGTATTGTGAACTTGAGCATATCAACTCTATCTAATCTTTAACAATGATCTAAACACAATCTTAAACTAAACAAACTGACTTTTTCTTGTAGAACTCCATCTCCAAGTCGACTCGATCCAAACGCGATCCAACGAGCTTGACTCCAACCGAGTGCTAGATGCAATCTTGACGCGGGAGCTCTTGAATGACCATGTGAAAGCTCCAAAACACCTTTATTGAAGCTAATCACCTACTAATATCTTGATCAAATATCTGAAACTAAATATCACAAGATTATTAGTAAACAATAACTGCATGAGTTAATCATCATCAAAACTAGAGTGAAGGGCCTCTTGGCCAACAATCTCCCCCTTTTTGATGATGACAAAACTCATGGAGTTATATATGCATGGATTAAAGTTAAGCTTCATAGAAGCTCCCTCTTAACTCATGCATAGCAATAAACAATAAAGATATGTCATGAATGCTCAACATAAATATACATAAACATGATATTTGATACCAATGAAATAAACATGCTCTTGATACCAATGAAATAAAGATGTTCTTGATACCAATGGTAAAAGGTAACAAATTAAACAAACATGCATAAATAAATACTCCAAATTTCTCTCCTCCTTTTTTTCAATTCATCAACAAAGGGGTACAAATACTAAAGACATAAATAATGTTTTTCTTCCTTTTTGTCAAACAACAAAAATTAATAAAGGGGCATAAAAAAATGTTCTCCCCTTTTTGCATAAAACAAACAATAAAGATACATATATGCGATATACATTCATGAAGAGGAAAGACGTGAAGTGAACTCCCCCTGCATATAAGCATTACATGAAAAAGAGATGACTAGACCCTAATCACATAATGCATAATATACAATATATAAAAGGAGATGTGAAGCTTCCTCTACACATGTGTAAGACATAAAGAAGAGCGGTCAAGCTCCTCAATATGAGATACACTCAACATGAATCTATATATAGAGAAAATGTTAAGCTCTCCTTGCATATAAGCAATACATATCAAAACTTTTTGATACCAAATTATGATATCAATTGAAAATAAATAAAAAATTTTAAGATACCAATTGAAAATATCTTGTAAACTTTTGATACCAATGGAAAATGAAATATTGTATGTTTTGATCCCAATTGAAATATATATGTATATTGTAAATCATGATACCAATTGTAAACATCTTGTAATTTTGATACCAAATGAGAATATTTTATAATTTTGACATCAATTGAAAGTGAAAGTCAAATATTTTTATGTAAACATAGCTTATTTCAATATAGATATCAATTTAAAATGAAATATGATACTAATTAAAAACAAACCAACCATTTTGTTAAACAATTTATTTTACAATAAAGATAACAAATTTTAGAATAAAGCCAATTTAAGATTTTTTATACCAATATTGAAAATGTTAGCATATTCAAATTAAAATATTTTTTATTAAGAGCATAGGAAACAAATTAAAAATAATATACCAAATAATAATATTGATGAAAAATGATATTATTCTAATTTTATGTCATAAAGTGTAAGAGTAGGATATCAATTGGAAATACAATCGATTGAAAACTAAAACATAAAGTTTTCTCCCCCTTTATGAAAATACCAATGAAAATGATGCATAAGCTTGTATAAAATACCAATTTGAAAACTAATAGTCATTAAGGAGTAAATCAAGCTTAGCATAAACATAATTTGTGCTTTAAGATATAAAGATATAGTAAGCATAATCAAATCAATATGTATGAAAAAGTAAATACCAATAAAAATTGATACTTTTAAAGTTTTGAAGCATACATATATAGAAAACCAAAGATGAGTATACAACCATGAAAATATCAATTGAAAAAATGATGAGGATCAAGTGTATAACTCATGCTACCTTCCACCCTATCATGCACTTGATAAAAAAAAATTTAATTAGGCTCACAAGGCATGGTCGCCCATCCAACCACCCTTGTTGGGTAGGGGTTTTCAAAAATAGGATTTAAAAAAATAACATGTTTGAAAAACTCTACCAAAATGAAGAATACGCAACTAGTTTTATGATAAACTTGTAAACTAGTACGAAATCCTTCAAGAAAGCAATAAAACAAAAATATATCTATGAAAATATGAAAATTACACAATCATCAACACTCAAAGTCCATATAGCACATATACTACTCATGAAAACAAAGTCAAGAGAAAACATCAAATAATGTGAGTGTACAAAGTCATGTAATCAACATTATGGAAATAAGGCCTTTAAGCTCAATATGAAATTTCTTTATAAAAATCACGAAAATCATCAAAATTTAATTTCATTAAATAATACTAACGCCAAGGCACATGTATGTTTTGGCTAAACTAAAAGTATATATACATATCCAAACACAATTGAGTCTATAAAGAGATTTTGCATGAAAGGCAAATGACTCAAGGTTATACATGTATACCCAATAATTTTAGATAAAATTTACATATACATGAAGGTAAACATGTGAAAACATGTACAAAAAGGGAATATAAGTTTGAAATGCATAATCATCAAAACTAGGCTATACTAGTACATCTAATGAGTACAAATGATCAATCAAGCACAAACATATAATAATCTATTTGTGACTCACTAGTTGTACAAGTATATACACAAGTTTTAATGAAAGCTATATCTAAACATGTAATCAAAACATGAAGCATAAAATAAAAAACACAACCCAACATGATCATTATGTAAATACACATGTATTAGATTTATGATATATACAATGGCTAAACTATAATGAGAACACAAAATATAGGTCTATATAAACATGAATGTATCTCAAATACTATGCATGTATGTCATAGATCTAAATATCATGACATTTAACATACTAATCATGAAAAACTAAAACATGCTAAAAATCAATCATGAAAGCATGTAAACATAAATAGGAGTTTAGAGATCGTTACCAAAATCATTAGGGCACTTCTCTATGTCTCCAAGCCATGGTGGTCTTGCCACCAACCTTCCCTTGAAAGTGATGCATTCAAAATTGTCACCATTAAGCTTGGAACACATCCACCTCAAGGCACCAACAACTCTCACATCATGTGAGAGCTCACACCTACATCAAATAAAATAGGAGTGGCTTTTGATACCCATACTCTTTTGGGTCCATAGGGGTTAGCTCCTTTCTGAACCCAAATAAACTTATTTGCAAAATTTGAATCATGTATCCTATCATAACAGAATTTTGCAACGTGGCCCTTACGTCCACAATGTGTACATTTGTACACATGAGCATACATGGTGTTATGTGTATATACGTAGGAAGCATGTGTATGCCGTGCTTTGTGTGCATGCATAGGAGGAACATGTTTCTTTTGAAACATAGATTCCAAACGTGTGTGGTTCAAGGCACATTGACTCAAAGTGGAGCCCAAACAATCAACACTCTTCTTTAACATACATATATCATTTTCAATCATGGAACAAGAGGTGGAACATGCTATAGTAACACTAGATGGTGAGGCTACACTAGCATGGCAAACATGTGAGTCAATATCACTTTTTAAAGAAATATTTTCATTAGAAATCAAATCCAAATTCTTTGAAATCGAAATAATTTTGTTTTTCAAAGATTCATTTTCTTTTACAACAAAATCAAGTTTTGAAGATAGAACTTCATTTTTCTTCAAAACAATTTCACAATCATTTTTATTTTTCAAAATTTTGTTTTCATTAAGGGCAAGTTCAAGTTGGGATTTCAAAGAGTCGCGTTCATTTGAAATCTCAACCTTCTCTTGCAAAGCCAAATCAAGTTTTAAAATCAAATCCTTATTTTCTTTATTAAGTCTAAAACTTTTCTTTTTCAAGGCTTTATATTTTTCTAATAATTTTTCACAAACAATGGAAAGTTCTTCATTTAAAGCATCGTCATTAACTAAATCATTGCCGGAAGAACTAGCACAATCATCTAGTTGAGTTTTCGAATTTACCTCAAGGGAGTTATTCCCTTAGACCATATAGCAATGTTGTTCGGATTCTCCTCCACTAGATTCCATCTCCACATGTTCGTCTTTTGGAGCGCGGGAGAGGTCAATGTGTTCCCACTGCAAAGGCGGAATCACAATGAGAAATCATACACAAATATTCTTTTCTTAGAGTGCTCCTAAGTGCCTCAAGGGCTTCTGCATTGGCCTCTATATGCTTGCTAATACCAAGATAAGATTTCTTGGTAGCGGCAAGGAAAACATGCAAACCTAGGATTTTTAGGTACATACTCATTATAAGCTTCTACATATTGATGTTAGAAACATCAAACATGGGAAGTGCAAGATAATCCATGAGTATGTGTAAACAAATATGTGAACAAATGCAAATACTAGATTAGCTAGCCAAGATCTCACTTCTAGGTGGTTAAACCTAATATCAAGAGCGTAGGCTCTGATACCAATTGAAAGTACACCTAGAGGGGGGCTGAATAGGTGTAAGGCTAATCTAATGACAAATAATGCGAAATTAAAAACTAATTGTAACACACTTAGTGTAACCAAAATGTGTAGCCGAATTCCCAGTGAAGGGCTCTGGACTATCTCCTCTAAATTCCTCTAAATAAGAGTTGAGGTGCTATGTAATGCTCTCTTGGTTTAACACAAGTGAGGCACACACACAAGTAATGTCAAGCATATAAATGATATGAACAATATGAAATGATGTAAGGCACAATATAAGAAAGAGAGAGTTAGAGATAGTGGATCACACGCAAAAACAAAGATATATTTCTAGGTTCGAGCACCCAGCTCTACGTCCCCACCTTCACACAGAAGGATTTCCACTATAGCATCCACACAGGACTTCCCACACAGGGAATCTCCACTGAGGATTTGGGCAAATACAATTTGAGAGTACACAACTCCTCTCTCAAAAAATACAACCTCTCACTAGAGGCAAGGCACAACGCAAATCACCTCTACACTTAGAGGGATAGACACTTAGCCAAACAATGATCAATCTCTCACTAGAGGGATTAGGCTAAAGCCACACAACCACAATCACCTCTTCACTAAAAGGGATACCAAAACAACCTTCACTATCACTTCTCACTAGAGGGATACCAACATAATCACCTCTCACTAGAGGGATATCACAAAGTAAGGAGGGTTTACAATACTTGATGATCTCAAAGACCACAAACTAATTCTTTCTCACAAATAATGATCCTAATAGATAGGATAGATAGATAGCTCAAGTGTGAGAATATAAGGAGTTTGAAAATCAAAATCACAAAGAAAAACTCTAGGAAAAAACTCTAGATAGAAATGTAAATGAAGATCAAACCAATTCCCAAAGACTTTTTTTTTCTTTGATTTTTCCAACCCTTTAAAACAAAATAAAGATCAAATCTTTAAGCCCAAAACTCTTTTAAAAACTTACTATAAAACACTTATAAAGATTGAAAATTTTGCTCTCTAAAAACTTATCTAAAACGGCCCAAGGGAATAGGTATATAGAGCCCATTCATAAAACTAGCCGTTTGGCCAAGACAGCAGAAAAAATCTGTTGTCGGTCGACCACCCGGTCGACAGGCTAACGATCAGATTTTTTACCATTGAGCCACCGGTCGACCGCCCAATCGACCGGGCTGGATAGATAGAGAAACAGCTCTCTGTCGGTCGACCGCCCGGTCGACCGGGGCCATTTCCAGAGAGCAAAGCTCTCTGGCGGTCGACCGGCCTACCAGTCAAAAGGTTTTGTGCACGTCTGTGCACATCATTGATCGGACCGATCGACCGACTTCTACCGCGGTCGACCGTCTGGTCGACCGGCAGAACAGCCAGGTCAAACTTTTGGGGATTAAATACTTGGTTATTTTGCCTTCTACAAAAACCTATAAAATCACATAAATTCCACAAAACTCAGTTCTTATAAGATCTTTGAAATACAAATATGTGTGAGTAAAATTCAACACATATTCTAAACAATTTGAACCATTTTTTATTCTTAAAAATTTGTCTTAAATCAAAAACCGTATTTTCCAAAAACTAGGATTTTGAAATGGAAAATCGTTTCTCCAAAACTCATACAAATACAAAAACAGATATTGAAACAACTTTTAAGAATGTTGTATATGGATAGAATCCAATATACATGAAAGATATTATATCTATGTTTTTGACATTAAATGTAAAAATAAGTTTTGTTTAAATACAAAACTCCAAACTCATGAAATAGACTATCAAAATAAGTTTTTCTAAATAGATGAAGCATAAATGTATATAGATCAAATCTAATATACCTTAAATCATGTAGACTTGTTTTGATTCTATCTATTTATGAAAATCATATGAAAAATCGAAACTGGTTAAACCGAAAAACAAAACACATGAAACTTTAAACTTGTGTGTGTATTGTGAACTTGAGCATATCAACACTATCTAATTTTTAACAATGATCTAAACACAATTTTAAACTAAACAAACTGATGTCTTCTTATAGAATTCCGTCTCCAAGTTGACTCGATCCAAACGCGATCCAACGAGCTTGACTCCAACCGAGTGCTAGATGCGATCTTCACATGCGAGCTCTTGAATCACCATGTGAAAACTCCAAAACACCTTTGCTGAAGCTAATCACCTACTAATATCTTGATCAAATATCTGAAATTAAATATCACAAGATTATTAGTAAATAATAACTACATGAGTTAATCATCATCAAAACTAGAGTGAAGGGCCTCTGGGCCAACAATATATGTATATCTATGAAAAATAAACAAATATAATTATTGATTAGCTAGGTGCTTTGGCCTAAGTAAGCCTTAGTATTTATGCAAAAGATGATTAGATGAGTTTAAAAAAAGAAATATATATCTATAAAAATCCTCTGATTAAGCTGGGTATTTATGCCTCATAAAGCATAAGTATTCACGCCTAAAAGCGGTTCATATAATAAAATCCTTAATTTTGTAGCCTTGTTTGCTCGAGTCCTTAAGTCCTTGGGGTGTTTTCTCGCCTGGTGTCCTAAGACCGTTTGGTTTGGGAGTCATCGACTAAAGGCTCGTTACATGGGCAGATTAGAAAGCCTGATAGAACTAAGGAATAATACGACCAAAAATGAAATATATATATATAAAGCATAAGAGTTAGAGTTAAAGAACCCTTAGTCAAAACTTCACGGTCACGAAGGTGCATATGACTTAGGGTAAAGTAATAGACTAGATGAGAAGCACAATTTAACTCCTTACTTTGATTGATTACAAATTTTTGAATAGAGACAAAGTTTAGGAATGAAAAATTCAGTTTTCCTATAACTTATAGATTATTTAAATCTTACAATAATATTTCAAATATTTTGTTGGCCCAGAGGCCTTCCACTCTAGTTTTGATGATGATTAACTCATGTAGTTATGTGTACTAATAATCTTGTGATTTTAGTTTCAGATCATTAACCAAGATATTAGTTGGTGATTTGCTTCAGCTAAGAAGTTTTGAAGCCTTTCCAAACTGTGATCATGATATGCTCAACAAAGGAGTTGTTTGGATCGAGTTTGGATCGAGTCGGCTTGAAGACGTATTCATCAAGAAGACTTCGGTACCTATTTTAGTTTTGTGTTTAGATCCATTTGTAAAGATTAGAATAATGTGATATGCTTAAGTTCACAACACACACACGTTTCATGTTTTGGATTAGGTGTTCGGTTTTTGGTTTAACCGATCTTGGTTTTTATGAATAGCTAAGTATCAATACAAGTTTACATGGTTTATATGTATATTAGATATGTTCTATATATACATATATGCTTCAACTATTTAAACAAACTTATATTGATATACCTATTCATGTATTTGAACAAAACGAATTTTCATTTGAAAAATCCAAGTTTTAGAAAATACGGTTTTTGGTTTTCGGCAAAATTTTCATAACACAAAAATGGTTCAAAATGTTTGAAATTTGTGTTGAAATTTTTCACACAAGTTTGTATTTCAATGTATAATGATAAAACTATTTTTGTGAAATTTTAGAGATTTTATAGGAATTTTTAAGACATTAAAAACCTTAGTTTTCTGTCCCATAATATAGCCTGCCAGGCTCTGGCGGTCGACCAGACCGGTCGACCGACCTGCACAAGAATGTGCACGCTGGCCTGCCCATTAAGCCGGTCGACCGAGCGGTCGACCGATTGAAAGCAACCCACTCTCGGGTTGCTCCGGTCGACCGGCCAGAGAGCCGTTGCTCTCTGGTTCAGGGCCCAGTCGACCGGGCGATCAACCGGTAGCAGCAAACGGTCAAAATTCGACTGTTGGCCGACCGGCCGGTCGATCGGAAGGTCAAAACTGGCCTTATTTGCTGCCAACGGCTAGTTTTGAAAGGAGGCTTTATATACCTCATTTGAGAAAGGTTTCTAACAAGAATTCTTGAGCCAAAATTTCTGATCTTTCTCTAGTGTTTATACAAGTTTTGAAAAGAGTTTCTTGGTTCTAAAAGATCAATCTTCATTGTTTTAAAAGTGTTTCATTATTTCAAAGAAAAATAGTCTTTTAGGAATATGTTTTGGTCTAATTATTCTATATCTTTTTGGAGATTTCCCAAGTGATTTTTCTTTGTTTAAAACACTTTGTTTTTCACACTTGAGCTTCATTCTATCCTATCTATAGGGTCTTTGTGTTTGTGGGAAAAAGAAATCGGTTTGTGGTCTTTTGATCACCAAGTTGTAAACCCTAATTATTGCTTGGCTTTGTGCCTTTCCCTCATAGTGTTGAGGAGGTTGTGCAATTGGGTTGTATCCCTCAAGTTGTGAGGTGATCCTTATTTAGCTTTGTGCTTATCCCTCAAGTTGTGAGGTGATAGTTTTGTTGGCTTGGTGCTTAGCCTCTAGTGAGAGGTTGTGGTTGTAAAGAGAGGAGTTGGGTACTCCTAGTTATTGTATTGCCCCAAATCCTCAGTGGAGGTTCCCTGTGTGGGAGTCCTGTGTGGACAAGCTAGTGGATTCGAAATCCTTCTGGGTGAAGGCGGGGATGTAGAGCTGGGTGCTCGAACCTCGAAACAAATCTTGTTGTTTGCGCTTGATCATTGACTCTTACTTTCTCTCTCTTTACTTTGTGCATTGATTCATATTGCTATATCATATACATGCTTGCGTGTTTGTGTGCCTCACTTATACTTAACCACGAGAGCTTTACATAGCGCCTCAACTCTTATTCAGAGGAATCAGGAGGAGTTAGTCCAGAGCCCTTCATCGGGAATTCGGCTACACTCGTTGGTTGTATTAAGTGTTGTTGTAATTAGTTTTTAAATTCCGCATTTAGTTCACTAGATTAGCATTATCACCTATTCACCCCCCTCTAGGTGATTTCAATTGGTATCAGAGCCTACGCTCCTGATATTAGGTTTAACCACTTAGGAGTGAGATCTTGGTTTGCTAATCTATCATTTGCATTTGCACTTGCACACATATAGTTTGCACTCATGGATAGCCCTCCTATGTTTGATATTTATAGACTTGATATTTGGAAGGCCAAGATGAGTTGTCATTTGAAAGCATTAGGATATAAAGTTTATCAAGCCATTACCAAGGAATCCTACCCCAATGATAGCAAACATAAAAAGGCCAATGCATTAGCCCTTAAAGCACTTATAGCATCTCTTGATAAAGATTTATTACATGTGTTTGCTCACTATGATTCAGCTTTTGCAGTATGGAGCATTTTAACTTCTCCCGAGCTACCAAAGATCATTGATAAGATGAGGAGATCTAGGAGAGACAAGTCCGACGAGCGTTGCCTCATGGTCCAAGGGAATGACTCCCTTGAGGTACAATCGGAAACTCAACTAGATGCTAGCACTAGTTCCTATTGCTATGGGTGTTTAGAAGTACAAACCTTAAATATAGAACTTGCTACAAAGTTTGAAAATTTTTTGGAAAAACATGATCTTTTGAAAAAGAAGAATTTTGAACTAAAAGAAGAATATAAGTATTTGTGTTCAAAATTTGATTTGATTTTGCAAGAGAAGGAAGAGATTTGTAGTGAACGTGACTCACTTAAATCTCAACTAAACCTTGCCATAAAGGAAAATGAATTTTTGAAAAATAAAAATGATTGTGATGATGTTATGAAAAACAATGAGGTCTTATCTTCAAAATTAGATTTTATTTTAAAGGACGATCATTCTTTGAAAAATGAAATTGAGTTTATTTCAAAAGAATAAGATTTAGTGTTAAATAAAAATAAATCTCTGCAAAATGATATAGATTCACATGTTTGTCATGCTAGTGTAGCCTCACCTAGCACACCTATTGCATGCTCCACTTTATCTTCTAGTATTGAAAATGATATAAATGATTTGAAGAAAAGTGTGGATTGTTTGGGCTCCACTTTGAGCCATTGTGCCATGAATCATACACGGTTGGAATCTTTGTTTCGAAAGAAACAAGTTCCTATTATACATGCACACCATACACGGCTTACACATGCTCCTCACGATCACACCCATCACATGTATGCTCATGTGTACACTTGTACACATTGTGGACGTAAGGGCCACCTTGCTAAATTTTGCTATGATTGTTTACATGATTCAAATTTAGCAACTAAATTTGTTTGGGTTAGGAAAGGTACTAACCCCCATGGACCCAAAAGGATATGGGTACCAAAGACCACCCCTATTATGTTTGATATAGGTGTGGGCTCTCGCATAACGTGAGAGTTGCGGTATCTTGAGGTGGATGCGTTCCGTGCTTCATGAGGATTATTTAGATGCATCACTTTCAAGGGAAGTTTGGTGGGAAGATCACCTTGGTTTGGAGAACTAGAGAGGTGCCTTCATAAATTTTGGTATCGATCTCTAACTCCGTTTATATTTGCATGCTTTTCATGTTCATCAATTTATAGCATGTCTTGTTTTATTGATTATTATGATTATGCCATATGACTTAGATTAGTGATATACATGTTTAGTTATTTGAGACACCCATGTTTAATATGGATCTATATCTATGTGTTCTCACTTTATTTTTAACTAATATGTATGTCCTAAATCTATTGCACATGCATATACATAATGACCATATGTATGTTTATGATTTTTGTTTTGTTTTGATGCTTCATGTTTTGATGTTTATAGTTTATTATGTTAAATGCCATGATTCTTAGATCATTGACATGCATGTATAGCTTTTGAGATCACCCAGTTTATATGGACCTATATGTTGTGTTCTCACCATTGTTTAGCTATTATGTATATCATAGGTCTAATAGCATGTGGATTTACATAATGATCATTTTTATGATTATCATGTTGATTTATATCTCGTTTTATGCTTCAAATTTTGAATATATGTTTAAATGTTAGTTTTCATTAAGACTAGAATATATACTTGTACATATAGTGGGCCACAAATAAATTTTTATATGTTTGTGCTTGAATGCTTATTTGTACCCATTAGATGTGCTAGTATAGTCTAGTTTTGATGATTCATGCATTTTAACTTGTATTCCCATTTTTGACATGTTTTATGATTCATATGTTTAACTTCATGTATATGTCCATTTTGTCCAAACTATTGATTATGCATATACATCTTTTGAGCCACGTGCCTTCATGCAAATATATTTGTGGACTCGTTTATATTTGGATATGTATGTATACTTTAGTTTGTATAAGACATACATATGCTTGAAGTATATATTGTTTTTTTATGAAAATTTAGTTTTGATGAATTTCATGTTTTAAGGAATAATGAGCTTATTGCCTACCTTTCATGATTATGTTCTTCACATTTTATTTGAACACTCACCTTTCTTATTTACTCATGCTTGTTTTCATGAGTCATATTCATGCTTCATTGTCTTTGAGTGTTGGCTATCATGTGAATTTCATGTTTCATGAAATATTTTTGTTTTATTCCTTACTTGAAGGATTTCGTACTAGTTTACAAGTTTTTTTTAACTAGTTTCGATATTCTTCGTTTTGGTAGAGTTTTTCAAGCATTCAATATTTTCAAACCTATTTTGAAAACCCCTACCCAAGGGCGGTTGGCTGGGAGACCATGCACATGTATGCTTTATAGTGAAAATCATTTTAAACTTGAGCGTGAAATGGGTGGTAGATTATATGAGGTATACACTCGATCTTATTATTGTTTCAATTGGTATCATTAGATCTTTTCAATTGATATCAATATTGACATCTTTTTGTATACTCATATGTGTTTATTTGTGCTTATTATATCTCTATAATTTTTGAGCACAAATTCTGGTTTTGCTAAGCTTGAGTTTTAATGACTATCATATTTCAATTGATTAAGTTTTCAATTGGTACTTATACAAGCTTATGCATTGTTTTATTTGGTATTTCATAAAGGGGGAGAAAATTCGTATTTTATCTTTCAATTGGTATTTTGTTTACCTTTGATTTCCACTCCCCTACTTTATGATGAAAAATGTGATTGAAAAATGAATATTGTTTTTTAAATTTGATATCATATGTTTAAAAGGAAAAATACTTTCAATTGGTAAAATTGGTATCAAGATTTTGCTTACTTTCAATTGGTATTATTGATTTATTTCTTTCAATTGGTATCATTGATGACAAGAATTTTTATATTGATTATCTTTCAATTGGTATCATGGTTCACTTATATTGCTATATTTTAATTGGTATCATGTTGGAAGAATTTGTTTTATTGTCACCCCTTATTGATTTTTTTGTTTCGGACAAAAAAAAGGGGGGAGAAAATTGTTTTACTATTTATTTGGACCCCTTTATTGATGATTGATAAAAGGGGGAGAATTATTTGAGTTTATATGCATGTTTCTATGACTATGCATGTTTTTATATTGATATCAAGTATTGGTATCAAGAGTGTTTGTTTTAAGAATATAGTTTAGTTAGTTTGATTTTTATTGATATCAAGAGTGTTTGTTTTAAGAATATAGTTTAGTTAGTTTGATTTTTATTGGTATCAAGAGCTTGTTTTAATTGGTATCAAGAGCATTATTTAAGAGCATGTTTTTATTGGTATCAAGAGCACGTTTTATGCATGATGCATTTCATGTTTGGTATCAAGAGCATGTTTTTGTATTTGGTATCTTGTTTATGCATGTCTATGCATTTTCATGTTTGATATTCATTGCATATATTTATTATTTATTCCTATGCATGAGTTAAGGGGGAGCTTCTTTGAAGCTTAACTTTAATCCATGCATATATAACTTCATGAGTTTTGTCATCATAAAAACGGGGGAGATTGTTGGCCCAGAGGCCTTCCACTCTAGTTTTGATGATGATTAACTCATGTAGTTATGTGTACTAATAATCTTGTGATTTTAGTTTCAGATCATTAACCAAGATATTAGTTGGTGATTTGCTCCAGCTAAGAAGTTTTGAAGCCTTTCCAAACCGTGACATGATATGCTCACCAAAGGAGTTGTTTGGATCGAGTCGGCTTGAAGACGTGTTCATCAAGAAGACTTCGGTACCTAGTTTAGTTTTATGTTTAGATCCATTTGTAAAGATTAGAATAGTGTGATATGCTCTAGTTCACAACACACACACGTTTCATGTTTTGGATTCGGTTTTCGGTTTTTGGTTTAACCGATCTAGTTTTTATGAATAGCTAAGTATCAATACAAGTTTACATGGTTTAAATGTATATTAGATATATTCTATATATACATCTATGCTTCAACTATTTAAACAAACTTATATTGATATACCTATTCATGTATTTGGACAAAACGAATTTTCATTTGAAAAATCTAAGTTTTAGAAAATACGATTTTTGGTTTTCGGCAAAATTTTCATAACACAAAAATGGTTCAAAATGTTTGAAATTTGTGTTGAAACTTTTCACACAAGTTTGTATTTCAATGTATAATGATAAAACTATTTTTGTGAAATTTTAGATATTTTTTGGGAATTTTTAAGACATTAAAAACCTTAGTTTTCTGTCCCATAATATAGCCTGCCAGGCTCTGGCAGTCGACCGGACCGGTCGACCGACGTGCACAAGAATGTGCACGCTGGCCTGCCCATTAAGCCGGTCGATCGAGCGGTCGACCGACTGAAAGCAACCCACTCTCGGGTTGCTCCGATCGACCGGCTAGAGAGCCGTTGCTCTCTTGTTCAGGGCCCGGTCGACCGGGCGGTCGACCGGTAGCAGTAAACGGTCAAAATTCGACCGTTGGCCGGTCGACCGGCCGGTCGACCAGAAGGTCAAAACTGGCCTTATTTGCTGCCAACGGCTAGTTTTGAAAGGAGGCTTTATATACCTCATTTGAGAGAGGTTTCTAACAAGAATTTTTGAGTCAAAATTTCTGAGCTTTCTCTAGTGTTTATACAAGTTTTTGAAAAGAGTTTCTTGGTGCTAAAAGATCAATCTTCATTGTTTTAAAAGTGTTTCATTATTTCAAAGAAAAATAGTCTTTTGGGAATATGTTTTGGTCTAATTATTCTATATCTTTTTGGAGATTTCCAAGTGATTTTTCTTTGTTTAAAACACTTTGTTTTCCACACTTGAGCTTCATTCTATCCTATCTATAGGGTCTTTGTGTTTGTGGGAAAAAGAAATCGGTTTGTGGTCTTTTGATCACCAAGTTGTAAACCCTAATTATTGCTTGGCTTTGTACCTTTCCCTCATAGTGTTGAGGAGGTTGTGCAATTGGGTTGTATTCCTCAAGTTGTGAGGTGATCCTTGTTTAGCTTTGTGCTTATCCCTCAATTTGTGAGGTGATAGTTTTGTTGGCTTGGTGCTTAGCCTCTAGTGAGAGGTTGTTATTGTAAAGAGAGGAGTTGGGTACTCCTAATTATTGTATTGCCCCAAATCCTCAGTGGAGGTTCCCTATGTGGGAGTCCTGTGTGGACAAGCTAGTGGATTTGAAATCCTTCTGGGTGAAGGCGGGGATATAGAGCTGGGTGCTTGAACCTCGAAACAAATGTTGTTGTTTGCGCTTGATCCATTGACTCTTACTTTCTCTCTTTACTTGTGCATTGATTCATATTGCTATATCATATACATGCTTGTGTGTTTGTTTGCCTCACTTATACTTAACCACGAGAGCTTTACATAGCGCCTCAACTCTTATTCAGAGAAATCAAGAGGAGTTAGTCCAGAGTCCTTCACCGGGAATTCGGCTACACTCGTTGGTTGTATTAAGTGTTGTTGTAATTAGTTTTTAAATTCCGCATTTAGTTCATTAGATTATCATTATCACCTATTCACCCCCCCCCCTCTAGGTGATTTCATATTTTTCTTTCAAAATTTGTTTTTAAAATATTAACATTTTTCTCTTTCTTTATGGATTTTTGTGGGTGCAATCTACTGAAAATCCTCACGAGATAAAACTCGTCCTCTAGGGGTAACCTAGAGGTTTAACGGCTTATTGCACAAGCTCAGTGCAATCGCGTAACCTGTGAAAGTGGTCTAATAATCTTTGATTTAGTTTTATTATTTTGCTCGAGGACGAGCTAAAGATAGGTGTAGGGGTGTGATTACACACATTTATTGCATTATTCTTTATTACATTCCACATTTATCATGTAATAAGTCTACTAAATTTCTTGTCTTAAATGTCTATTTTACAGAAGATAATCATCGGGAGAAAAAGAATAAAATCAAAAAATATCAGTTAAATTCAGATTTAATTAGATCTATTTGGTTAGAGGAGAATGATCCCACATGCAGTTGGTTAAATTCAGTTTTTCGTGAATCAGGTGGTTAAAGCTAAAGATCAACCAAGGATAGAGTCAAATACAGAGTCCAAATCCAAAGGGATAAATGGATAGAGAGAAGATCAACGGATGAGATGAAGCAATTCTGACTCAGATTCTGGCTGGATACATTTTAGTATTTGAATCATAACTTTCTCTAACAGAACTCACATTTGATGATTCAAGATGATCTAGAATGAAGATTTAAAGGGCTACAACTCTTAAATTGATTATTATTTTGAATTCTCTCATTTTATAAGTTATATTTAGCAATCAATACGCCAATAAGCTGCAGATCAGAACTGAATCTCCACATCAAATCAAGTTTGGAGATAAGGGAGGATTCAAATTCAGAAATAGCCAGCTTCTCTTATCTTCATACTCCTCTACCCTCTGCATTTCTCCTATAAATATCTGCAATCTTAAAGAAAAAACAAAAAGGACCAAGTAGAGAGCAGAACTTAGGCTAATTTTTAGTTTGTAACTTAGGTTTTTAGTTTTCATTTATATAATTCAGAGGAGATCAGAGTTCCATAGGAGAATGAGAATGAAGATTGTGCTGAGAGTGACACCGGTGTAAGTTCTTCTTTTCTCTTATTGTTATGAAATCAAATCTATAGTTACTTTTTTATGTATTTTGTTTTTGTGTTCTTCTTCTTCTTCTTTTCTACTTTATCATCTTGTACCAATTGCTATCCAAGTGAGTCTTATAGCATCGAAAGAGCCTTGTCTTTGCGAGTGCTACCGATAGCTCATGACGATGGATTTTAGTCTCAGTCTGTATCATTTCATGCTTGTTTTGCCTTGATGATGTAATATGAAAGAGACGAGAATCAACTCTTATGGGTTATGCACTGATTGCCTCCACTTCAAGGTAACATCATCGCCAAAGATTCAAGGTAAGTTTTTGGTCAAGGAGGTAAGTAATTATTTTTATTTCTTTCTTTTAACTTTTAGTGTAAATTACCAACACCACAATCTTCCAAATCTCTTTCATTCTTTTTTAATTTTTTTGTACATATCATTTCTATTTTTTTTTCACCTTCTCTATCTACCACTTTCTTCCCAACTCACTTTAACCTAATTTTCTTTTTTTTTTAAAGAACAAAAGAAGAACTTTAACTATTCTTTATAGCATAAAAGAGAACTTACTAAAAAGCTTCCATCGCTAGTCCCTCCTGTGGATTACGACCCGCATAGCCACTTGCTATCGCGGTAGAATTCAGCACTTACACATCTCTATTTTAATGTTTTAAAATTCTATATTTTATGTGTAGGTTATAACTCAATCACTCGCCTTCATCACCGTGAAGGATTTCAATATCCACTAATGGATCTTCCACTAAGGGACCTTAAAATAAGGAATTACAACCACTTAGAATAAACAACTCCCCATTCAATCCTCTATAACTAAGGCAGCACAAAGTCAATTGAGATTACAAGCTCTTGTGGTCAAGAGATTGCAAACTCTCTCTTACAAATCTCTATAGAGTAAAAAGTAGATTTGAAACTCAAGGATGTATGTGAGAGTGAAAATCAGAATAGAGAGATTATAAGAGCAGAAAACTTAATTAAAAACTATGGAATTGAAAACACAAAAGAAAACTTTGAAAACATTTTCACTTTGAAAGCAAAACTTTTATTTTCAATAGAATTTGTTATAGTGTTAATTCAATCTCAATGACTCATTATATAGGCTGTAAAAAACACATTTCAAATAGTTTACCAGGTCATAAAGGGAAGAATTTGACTCTCAGAATTCAAATCACCATGTTTTAAAAGCATGTTCAAAAGAAAGAATTTGAAATTTGGCCATTACTGCCTTTCTGGCAATCTATCGGTCGACCGGTCGGTCGACCGTCCCTCTTAAAAAAATCTCACCATTGACTCTCGATTGACAGCTCGGTCGATCGGTTTTAACCGAGACCAAAATGATGACAGTCGGTCGACTCATCGGTTGACTGCAGGGGAGAGCGGTCGACGGTCAGTCGACCGTGAATGTGCACCAACATGCACCCTCCGCCATAGGTTCGGTCGACCGTGCGGTCAACCGTTCTAGCCGCTTGTAATAGGCCTGGTCGACTGCCCGGCCGACCGACCTAGTCCAAAACCAAAACCTGAAAGTACACCTAGAGGGGGGTGATTAGGTGTAAGGCTAATCTAATGATAAATGAGGCAAAATTTAAAAACTTAATGCAATACACTTAGTGTAACCAAATAGTGTAGCCGAATTCCCGGTGAAGGGCTCTGAACTAACTCCTTTTGATTCCTCTAAATAAGAGTTGAGGTGCTATATAAAGCTCTCTTGGTTCAACACAAGTGAGGCACACACACAATCAATACCAAGCATATAAATATGAATGAACAATATGAATCAATGCAAGGCACAATATAAGAGAGAGAGAGTTAAAGAAAGTGGATCAAACGCAAACAAAAAGATATGTTTTGAGGTTCGAGCACACAGCTCTAAGTCCCCGCCTTCACACAGAAGGATTTTCACTAACTCGTCCACACAGGACTTCCCACACAGGGAACCTCCACTGAGGATTTGGGTAAATACAACTTGGGGGTACACAACTCCTCTCTCAACCAATACAACCTCTCACTAGAAGCAAGGCACAAACTAACACAAAATCAACCTCACAATTGAGGGATAGGCACAAAGCCAAACAACCACCTCTCACTAGAAGGACTAGGTACTTAGCCAAACAATAATCAACCTCTTACTAGGGGGATACTCAACACCACTTCCACAATCACCTCTCACTAGAGGGATATCAATACTATCACCTCTCACTAGAAGGATATCATAATAAATGGAAGGTTACAACACTTGGTGGTCTCTCTCAATCATAAACTAATTCTTTCTCACAAAACAACGATCCTATAGATAGGATAGATAGATACGCTCAAGTGTGAGAAAATAAAGTATTTTGAACAAAGAAAATCACTTGAGAAAATCTCCGAATAGATATATAATTTTAGATCAAAAACTAATTCTCAAAAGGCTCTATTTTCTTTGAAATTTCCAACACTTTAAAAACAAATAAAAATTAAACCTCTTGAACCCAAAAATTTTTGCTGAAAAACAATTAAAGGATATGAAAATTTTCTCTCTTAAAATCTTAATAAAATCAGTAAAGGATATAGGGTATTTATAGCCCCAATCCAAATCTGCCCGTTGGCAGCAGGAAAGGGCAAATTTGCCCTTTCGGTCAACCGGGCGGTCGACTGGCCAACGGTTAAATTTATGACCGTTGAGCCCACCGATCGACCGCTCGGTCGATCGGGCCTGATCCAGAGAGCAACAGCTTTCTGGCCGATCGATCGCTCGGTCGACCAGTGCTAGATATAGAGAGCAGAACTCTCTACCGATCGACCGGTTGGTCGACCGGGGCCTTTTCCAGAGAGCAGAAGCTCTCTGGCGGTCGATCGACCTGGTCGACTGGCCCACCAGCATGGCTGTGTGCGTGTTCTGTGCACGTCGGTCGACCAGATCGGTCGACCGATTTCTGCTCCGGTCGACCAGCCCGGTCGACCGGCAGACAGTCAGTCCAGCCATTGTAGGATTTAAAAACTTAGGTTTTTATCTTCTATTAAATCTCATAAAATCACATAAATTTCACAAAATCAGTTATTATTAGATCTTTGAAATCCAGAAATGTATGATAAAAATTCAGCACATATTACAAACTATTTGAACCACTTTTGTGTTATTAGAATTTTGCCTTAAACTAAAAATCGTATTTTCCAAAAAAAATAGGATTTTTGAAATGGAAATTCGTTTTCTCCAAAACTCATGCAAATAGAAAAACATGATATTTAAATAACTTTTAAGCATGTTGAATATGGATAGAATCCAATATACATGTAAAGATTTATATCTATGTTTATGACTTAAAAACCAAGATCGGTTAAACCGAAAAACCAAATCACATGAAACTTAAAACAAGTGTGTGTGTATAGTGAACTTGAGCATATCAATGAAAAATACACCTAGAGGGGGGTGAATAGGTGTATGACTAATCTAATGATCAATAATGCAGAATTAAAAACTTAATGCAACACACTAAGTGTAACCAACGAGTGTAGCCGAATTCTCGGTGAAGGGCTCTGGACTAACTCCTTTGAATTCCTCTAAATAAGAGTTGAGGTGCTATGTAAAGCTCTCTTGGTTAGACACAAGTATGTGCACACACAAATAACACAAGCATGTATATAATGTTGCAATATGATGCAATGCACAATGTAAGAGAGAGAGAGTTAGAGAAAGTGGATTAAACGCAAACACCAAGATATGTTTCGAGCTTCGAGCACACAGCTCTACGTCTCCGCCTTCTCACAGAAGGATTTCCACTAACTCGTCCACACAAGACTTCCCACACAGGGAACCTCCACTGAGGATTTGGGGCAAATACAATCGGGAGTACACAACTCCTCTCTCCAACAAATATAACCTCTACACTTAGAGACAAGGCACTAAGCCTACACAATATCAACCTCACAAATGAGGGATGGCACAAAGTTACTCAAACAACAATCACCTCACACTTGAGGGATTCCAATACAATCTCCACCTCTCACGAGAGGGAGCCAAATACCATTTTTACTATCACCTCACACTTTAGGGATAACAACGCAATCACCTCTTACTAGAGGGATATCAAAATCAATGGAAGGTTTACAACTTCGTTGTCTAATAATAACAAACCAATTTTCTCACTAAAACAAAGATCATATAGATAGGATAGAATGATAAGCTCAAGTGTGAGAAATAAAGAGTTTGAAAATTAAAAACTCAAAGAAAAACTCTGGAGAAAACTTCTAGAATGAATATAAATTGAAGATCAAAAACAATCCCAAAGACTTTCTTTTTCTTTGAATTTTTCAACCCTTTAAAACAAAATAAAGATGAAATCTTTAGACTTAAAAACTCTTTTGAAAACTAGTGTTAAAACACTTGTAAATGGGAGAAATTTTGCTCTTGAAATTCTTGTTTAAAAACCAACTCAAATGAGGTATTTATAACCCATTTGAAAATCTTCCCGTTGGCAGCTGAAAAGGCCAGTTTGCCCTTCCGGTCGACCGGCCGATCGACCGGCCAACGGTCAAAAATTTGACCGTTGAGCCCAACAGTCGACCACCCGGTCGACCTGCCCAGAACCAGAGAGCAACGGCTCTCTGGCCGGTCGACCGCCCGGTCGATCGAGCTGAATACAGAGAGCAGAGCTCTCTGTCCGATCGGCCGCCCGGTCGACCGGAGGCTTTTCCAGAGAGCTCTGCTCTCTGGAGGTCGACTGGCCTCCCCAGCTAGGCTGCGTGCACGCTCTGTGCATGTCGGTCGACCGGCCGGTCGACCTCTCATTGCTACAGTCGACCGGCCCGGTTGACCAGCAGTCAACTAGCCTGACAGATTTTGGGACTAAAAATCTTAGGTTTTTATCTTTTATAAAATCCCATAAAAACAATAAATTCCACAAAAATCAGTTCATGTTATATCTTTGAAATACAAATATGTTTGAGCAAAAATCAGATCATGTTACAAATATTTTGAACCATTTTTATGACTTAGAAATTTGCCTTAAACCAAATTCTGTATTTTCCAAAAATAGAATTTTTGAAATGGAAATCCGATTTTCCAAAACACATGTAAATAAAAAAACATGATATTTAAACAACTTTGAAGCATATAGTATATGGATAGAATCCAATATACATGAAAGGTATTATATCTATGTTTTTGACATTAAATCTAAAAATAAGTTTTGTCTAAATACAAAACTCCAAACTCATGAAGTAGATTATCAAAATAAGTTTTTCTAAGTAGATGAGGCATATATGTATATAGATCAAATCTAATATACATTAAACCATGTAAACTTGTTTTGATTTTTTCTATTCATGAAAACAAAGATCGGTTAAACCGAAAGCCAAACATGAAACTTGAAACTTAAAACAAGTGTGTGTGTTGTGAACTTGAGCATATCACACTATCTAATCTTTAAAATGGATCTAAACAAATTCTTAACTAAACAAACTGAAGCCTTCTTGTAGAACGCCGTCTCCTAGTTGACTCGATCCAAACGCGATTCCCAGAGCTTGACTCCAACTGAGTGCTAGATATGAACTTGACGCTCGAGCTCTTGAATCACCATATGAAAGCTCCAAACTACCTTTATTGATGCTAATTACCTACTAATATCTTGGTTAAATATCTGAAACTAAATATCACAAGATTATTAGTAAACTATAACTACGTAAGTTAGTCATCATCAAAACTAGAGTGGAAGGCCTCTGGCCAACAATCTCTCCCTTTTTGATGATGACAAAACTCATGGAGTTATATATGCATGAATTAAAGTTAAGCTTCAAAGAAGCTCCCCCTTAACTCATGCATAGCAATAAACTATAAAGATATGCAATGAATGCTACCCATGAAAATGCATAAACATGCATAAAATAATGAAATAAACATACTCTTAATACCAAATTTTAAAATAAACATTTTCTTAAATAGCAATTTTAATATAAACTTAAAATAAATATGTTCTTAAATAATTGCTCTTGATACCAATAAAAATTTCAATAAAAGCTCTTGATACCAACAATAAAAATTTCAATAAAAGCTCTTGATACCAACAAAGCAAAACAACACAAAATATGTTCTTGATACTAATATTCATGCTCTTGATACCAATCTCAATAAAACATAAAACAAATGTTTTTAATATAAACTTTGATATAAACTCAAATAAACATGCATATATATTGAAATACTTCTCCCCCTTTTTGTCAATCATCAACAAAGGGGTTAAAGTAAACAATAAAACAATGTCTCCCCCTTTTTGTTCGAAACAAAAAAAAATCAACAAGGGGTGAAATCAAATCAAAACATTATGATTGCAATTGAAAAAAATATATCAATTTAGTGTAAAGGTATACATAGAAACATCATGATACCAAATGATGATACCAATTGAAAATAAACAAAACATTTTGAAGAAACTAAAAAAATTTGATATCAATTGAAAGATATAAACATAACAGTAATCTTGATACAAATTATAAAAATTAGTATCAATTGAAAATATTTTACACTTTTGATACCAAATGAAAAACATAAACCAATTTTTTTAGTTAAACACTAAACTCATTTTGCAATAGCAATTGAAAAATACTAAACTCATTTAACAATAGAGTACCAAATAGAGAATAATATCAATTTAATATTTTTTATACCAATATTGAAAATGAAACATATACCAATTGAAAATAATTTTCATTAGGAGCGTATGATACCAAATTAAAAAATCAATATCATTTTCAATCATTTTTCAACATAAAGTGTGGAAGTAAGATACCAAATGTAAACAAAACCAATTGAAAGGTGAAATATGAATTTACTCCCCTTCATGAAATATCAAACAAAATGACGCTTAAGCTTGTAAGATACCAATTGAAAAATAATCAATTGAAATATAATTGTCATTTAAGCTTAGCATAACCAAAATTTGTGCTCAAAGATATAGAGATATAGTAAGCACATATAATACACACACATATATATGTATGAAAAATTGAATACCAATCGAAATTGATACTATTGAAGTTTAAGTATACATATATAAAATATATATGAGTATACAAAATGAATGTCAGTAGTGATACCAATTAAAAAGATAAAATGATTTCAATTGAAAACAAAATAAGATCAAGTGTATAACTCATACTTCCTACCACCCATTTCATGCACATGTTTTAAATAGATTTTCAATAATGAGCATACAAGGCATGATCGCCCCAACCAACCGCCCCTGGATGGGTATGGGTTTACAAAAATAAGTTTAAAAATAATATAACATGTTTGAAAACTCTACCATATGAAGAATACCGCAACTAATTTAATGATAAACTTGTAAACTAGTACGAAATCCTTCAAGTAAGGAATAAAACAAAATTATATATCATGAAAAACATGTAAATCACACGATCATCAACACTCAAAATCTATAAGGCACATATCATACTCATGAAAACAAAATCATGAGAAAACATTAAGTAAAGTGAGTATATAAGAGTTATGTGAAACATATCATCACGAAATAGGCAATCAAGCTCAATATGAAATTCCTTAAAACATGAAACACAAAAAATCTAATTTTCATTAAAATAATATAATCTTCAAGGTATATGTATATTTTGTACAAACTAGAGTATACATACATATCCAAACATGAACGAGTCTACAAAAGTATATGCATGAAGGCAAGTGGCTCAAGGATGTATATGTATAACTAATAGTTTGGGCAAAATGGACATATACATGAAGTTTAAATATAAACATGAAAAACATGCACAAAAATAGAGAATACAAGTCGAAATGTATGAATCATCAAAACTAGGCTATACCAGTACATCTAATGAGTACAAATGAGCATTTAAGCACAAAGATATAAAAATCTATTGTGGCTCACTAGTTGTACAAGTATATATCTAAGTTTTAATGAAAAACTAATATCTAAACATGTAATCAAAACATGAAGCATAGAAATCAAAATAAAACTTATATGATCATTATGGTAAATGAACATGCATTAGATTTATGATATACACAATAGCTAAAACAAATGTGAGAACACAAAGGTATAAGTCCATATTAAACATGGGTGATCTCAAATACTAATCATGTATGTCATAGGACTAATAAACATGACATATGGCATAATGAGCATTAAAACATGGCATGCTAAAATTAACAATATGAAAAGCATTTAAACATAAATGGGAGTTAGAGCGCGTTACCAAAACTAATAGGGCACATCTCCATATCTCCAAACCATGGTGGTCCTCCCACCAAATTCCTCTTGAAAGTGATGCATTCAAATTGTCCTCTTTAAACTCGGAACGCATTCACCTCAAGGCACCATCACTCTCATGTCAAGTGAGAGCCCACACCTACATCAAATAAAATAGGAGTGGCCTTTGGTACCCATACTCTTTTGGGTCCATGGGGGTTAGCTCCTTTCCTAACCCAAACAAATTTATTTGCTAAATTTGAATCATGTATCTTATCAAAATAAAATTTAGCAAGGTGGCCTTTACGTTTACAATGTGTACAAGTGTACACATGAGCATACATTGTGTGATCGGTGTGAACATGAGGAGCATGTGTATGCCGTGCTTTGTGTGCATGCATAGGAGGAACTTATTTTTTTCGAAACATAGATTCCAAACGTGTATGGTTCAAAGCACAATGGCTCAAAGTGGAGCCTAAACATTCAACACTCTTCTTAAGCATACAAATATCATTTTCAATCATGGAAGAAGAGGTGCATGCAATAGGTGAGCTAGAATGTGAAGCTACACTAGCATGGCAAACATGAGAGAGTCTAAATCATTTTTCAAAGTTTTATTTTCATTTAAGCAATCTTTCAATTCTTTTGAAATCAAATCAATTTATTTTTCAAAGAATCATTTTCTTTTAAAACAAAAACAAGTTTTGAAGATAGACTTTCATTTTTCTTCAAAACATCTTCACAATCATTTTTATTTTTCAAAATCTTGTTTTCATTTAAAACAAGTTCAAGTTAAGTTTTCAAAGAGTCACACTCATTTGAAATATCAACCTTCTCTTGTAAAGCCAAATCAAGTTTTGAACACAAATCCTTATTTTCTTCTTTTAGTCCAAAACTCTTCTTTTTCAAAAGATTATACTTTTCTAACAATTTTTCACAAACAATTGAAAGTTCTTCATTCAAAGCATTGGCATCAATATAATCATTACTAGAAGAACTAGCATCATCATCATCTAATTGAGTTTTCGAGTATACCTCAGGGAGTCATTCCCTTGGACCATGTAGCAATGTTGCTTGGATTCTCCACTAGATTCATCCTCCATAATGGTTGGCGTTTGAAGCTTGGAGGAGGTCAACGTGTTCACACTGCAAAGGCGGAATCACAGTTAAAAATCATCATAAGATATTCTTTATTAAGCGTGCTTCTAGGTGCCTCAAGGGCTTGTGCATTGGCCTCTATATGCTTACTATTACCAAGATAGGATTTCTTGTAGCGGCAAGGAAACATGCAAGCCTAAAGTTTTTAGGTACATGGACATCCTAGCCTTCCAAACAACAATGTTGGAAGTATCAAACATAGGTGGGGTCATGAAGTCCATGAGTGTGTGTAAACAATATAAGTGTGCAAATGCAAATCTAGATTAGCAACCAAGATCACACTCCTAGGTGGTTAAACCTAATATCAGGAGCGTAGGCTCTGATACTAATTGAAAAATACACCTAGAGGGGGGTGAATAGGTGTATGGCTAATCTAATGATCAATAATGCAGAATTAAAAACTTAATGCAACACACTTTGTGTAACCAACGAGTGTAGCCGAATTCCCAGTGAAGGGCTCTAGACTAACTCCTCTGAATTCCTCTAAATAAGAGTTGAGGTGCTTTGTAAAGCTCTCTTGGTTAGACACAAGTATGGGCACACACAAACAACACAAGCATGTATATGATATGGTAATATGATGCAATGCACAATGTAAGAGAGAGTTAGAGAAAGTGGATCAAACGCAAACACCAAGATAAGTTTCGAGGTTCGAACACACAGCTCTACGTCCCCGCCTTCTCACAGAAGGATTTTCACTAACTCGTCCACACAGGACTTCCCACACAGGGAACCTCTACTGAGGATTTGGGGCAAATACAATCGTGAGTACACAACTCCTCTCTCAACAAAATATAACCTCTACACTTAGAGACAAGGCACTAAGCCTACACAATATCAACCTCACAAATGAGGGATAGGCACAAAGCCACTCAAACAACAATCACCCACACTTGAGGGATTCCAACACAATCTCCACCTCTCACTAGAGGGAGCCAAAATCACTTCCACTATCACCTCACACTTGAGGGATAACAACTCAATCACCTCTCACAAGAGGGATATCACAATCAATAGAAGGTTTACAACTTGGTGGTCTAACAACCACAAACCAATTTTCTCACTAAAACAAAGATCCTATAGATAGGATAGAATGATAAGCTCAAGTGTGAGAAATAAAGAGTTTAGAAATCGAAAACTCAAAGAAACCTTGAAAAAACTTCTAGAATGAATATAAATTGAAGGTCAAAAACAATCCCAAAGACTTTCTTTTTCTTTGAATTTTCCAACCCTTTAAAACAAAATAAAGATGAAATCTTTAGGCTTAAAAACTCTTTTGAAAACTAGTGTTAAAACACTTGTAAATGGGAGAAATTTTGCTCTTGAAATTCTTGTTTAAAAACCAACTCAAATGGTGTATTTATAATCCATTTGAAAATCTGCCCGTTGGCAGCTCAAAAGGGCCACTTTGCCCTTCCGGTCGACCGGCCGTCGACTGGCCAACGGTCAAAAATTTGACCGTTGAGCCCAGCGGTCGACCGCCCGGTGGACCATGCCCAGAACTAGAGAGCAACGGCTCTCCGCCCGGTCAACCGAGCTGGATACAGAGAGCAGAGCTCTCTGTCCGGTCGACCGCCCGGTCAACCGGAGGCTTTTCCAGAGAGCAGAGCTCTCTGGAGGTCGACCGACCCGGTCGACCGGCCTCCCCATCTAGGCTGTGTGCACGCTCTGTGCACGTCGGTCGACCGGGCCTGTTGACCGCTCACTGCTACAGTCGACCGGCCCGGTCGACCGGCAGTCAGCCAGCCTAACAGATTTTGGGACAAAAATCTTAGGTTTTTATCTTTTATAAATCTCATAAAAACACATAAATTTCACAAAAATTAGTTCCTGTTATATCTTTGAAATACAAACATGTTTGACTAAAAATCAAATCATGCTACAAATATTTTGAACCATTTTTTTGACTTGGAAAATTTGCCTTAAACCAAATTCTGTATTTTCCAAAAATAGATATTTTGAAATGGACATCTGATTTTTCTAAAACACATGTAAATACAAAAAAATATGATATTTAAACAACTTTGAAGCATAGAGTATATGGATAGAATCCAATATACGTGAAAGGTATTATACCTATGTTTTTGACATTAAATCCAAAAATATGTTTTGTCTAAATACAAAACTCCAAACTCATGAAGTAGACTATCAAAATAAGTTTTTTCTAAATAGATGAAGTATATATGTATATAGATCAAATCTAATATACATTAAACCATGTAAACTTATTTTGATTCTACCTATTCATGAAAACCAAGATCGGTAAAACCGAAAGCCAAAACATGAAACTTGAAGCTTAAAACAAGTGTGTGTGTGTGTTGTGAACTTGAGCATATCAAACTATCTAATCTTTACAATGGATCTAAACAAAATCTTAACTAAATAAACCGAAGCCTTCTTGTAGAATGCCGTCTCTAAGTTGACTCGATCGAAACGCGATTCCCCGAGCTTGACTCCAACCGAGTGCTAGATATGAACTTGACGCTCGAGCTCTTGAATCACCATGTGAAAGCTCTAAAACACCTTTGTTGAAGCTAATCACCTACTAATATCTTGGTTAAATATCTAAAATTAAATATCATAAGATTAGTAAACTATAACTACATGAGTTAATCATCATCAAACTGGAGTGAAAGGCCTCTGGGCCAACAATCAACACTATCTAAGCTTTACAATGATCTAAACAAAATCTTAACTAAACAAACCGAGATCTTTTTGTAGAACTCCGTCTCCAAGTTGACTTGATCCAAACGTGATCCACCGAGCTTGACTCCAACCGACTGCTAGATGTGAACTTGACGCTCGATCTCTTGAATCACCATGTGAAAGCTCCAAAAATACCTTTGTTGAAGCTAATCACCTACGAATATCTTAATCAAATATCTGAAACTAAATATCCTAAGATTATTAGTAAACTATAACAACATGAGTTAATCATCATCAAAACTAGAGTGAAGGGCCTCTGGGCCAACAAAACCAATGTCTGATTTGAAAATAAAGAAAATTTTGTCAATAATTTTGTATGAGTTTTGAAGGGGAAAAACATATATAGCAAGGAGATAAAAGTTCTAAACCTCAATAAAAAGATTTAAGAAAATGTGGAACATGTATCAAGACTAAACATGTAAAAAAACACCAATACAAAAAAAAAAAAAATTGTTCTTTCAAAAACGTGTATTTTTGTCTGTGTATATCTTTGAGCATCAAATCTATATTCTACTCTTTAACAAATTAAGTTCTTACAAGGTTCTAAGTGACTATAAGAGTCTTCAAGCGGGCTTCTCTTATAGGGACGTAGAATGCTTTGAGCTTAATCTCGTTCTTGAGTACCCTTGGCCATCAACACTTTTTTTAGAGAAAGAAACATGTTAGATCTTTCTGAATCCTGAAACACACTTAAAATACTTGAACTTAATTAGTACTAAATAACTACATATGTTTTGTTATCATCAAAATATAAAACCGGTGATTGTAACCTTTGGGCCAACAATAACCCTATAAGAAAGTCTTTGTAAGGGGTCGCAGACCTCAGAAACTCTCCCCTCTCTTCTATAGCACCTACAGAGACATGGGCGGACCCATTAGTGGGCTTGGCCGGGCTACAGCCCGGCCCATTTTTTTATATATAGGCGTAAACCTAATTTTTATTTTGTTCTTTTTTATATATTGTGTTAGACCCCTTTCTATATTGGTTTTTTTTAGCAAATTTATTCCTAGTTCCACTCCTGATTTAGTGGAGAATACTGTTTTATTATTTTGATAAATTCATATAATTTATAAGTATATGTTATAAAAAATTGCAGCCCACCCTAAAAAAATTTTCTGATTCCGCCCCTGGGTAATAGAGAGCTGCACAGGGTGGGAACAATGGCTTATAAACTGAAGCTGTCTGAAGAGGCATCGATCCATCCAGTGTTAACTCAAGTACAGCACCAGGCACCCCTTGACTCTTTCTAGCAAATCTTAGAACCTTAGTTGATTCTCGAGAGGAGGATGGTGAACAAGAAATGGAAAGCTACCACCGAGGTGCTGGTGAAATGGAGACACCTGTCAGCTGAGGAAGCTTCTTGGGTGGAGTACTAGACTCTGGTGAAGAGTTCCCTATCTTCGACCTCGAGGCAAGGTCAAATTTAGGGGAGGTAGTCTTGATGCGAGCTCCAATTTGGCACGAAACTCCTCAGCTGTTACAGGAAAATTCGACACTTGCTACACTGATTTTGGGACGTGCTACATGAAAAATGAAAGTTTGATTCGTTATGACCGTTGGAGCTCGGCGGGAACGAATTAGAGAGTTGTTAGCTAAATGGGTAGTGGTGCGAGTTGGGTTACGGGTGGGTTCACGTAGAAAAATCGTACATGATACTAACTGATGATATACATTGTTTGTTCGCTAAGGCATGAGTGGGTATTAAAAATCGCTGATGTAATTTTCTTTATTTTTTAGCTGAATTTTGGGGATAAAATCCTTGTCTGAGCTTGAGCTTGTAAGCGAGATTGGGCACTCTCAAATCTGCCCGAATCTCTATTCAAAACCCTAAATTTTCAAATTGGATTGTATGCTCTCCTTGATTTCTTTTGATTTTAGGTCGAGGTTGTGGCCAAGAATTGGCACAGGTACACTCAGGCAATCATCGAGGCGGCGGTTGCATCACTCACTTGGAGGGCACGCTTGCTCTCGATCTTCTGCATCAAGGTCTTCTTCCGCCCCTCCCAGCCCAGCCCCGGGGCCGGCTGTTCAAGTCCGACCCAGGCGCATCTCGATGATGATGATGATGCATCGTGCTTCACACGCGAGAACAAACAAGAAACAACAAACTAGTAGTGAAGAGAAATTAAACGAAGAAGACGAATTAGGGTTTGTGAGAAAAATTGTGCGTTGGTGATTAATTGTACGTGATGGATTGTTTTTGTTGTTTGTTGTTGGCACGGTTATAGAGGTGATGCAGTCGGCAAACCGACTTGGATTCGGACGCCAAGAATTGAACTGGAGGCGTGCGCAATTGTTTGCCACGGTTGCAATTTTTCATAATTGGTAAAGGTTACTAGATATGCATGTTCCATTAGAAAAGATTAACTATTATTAATTAATAATAATATGGGTTTAGTTTAGGCCTTTCTTTAATTATGTGTAGGTTGGAGACAAAAGGGCAGAAAAGGTTCTTTTGTTCAAATTAAAGTAAGAATGAAAATTTTGTTTATTCGACACGAGTGAGCGTAGCGAAAAACTCTAATTCCTCTATCAATCATAGAATTACAATGAGCTTACTTAAAATAAAAACTCTTTTATTATTCGTAATGGTTAGATCTTGACTCAAATCAATCACAAGATATGTCTCACCGTGTTAGGAGCGTCCCCAGCGAACAACGAACTCGACATGCCAGCAGACCCATTAAAAGTTCAAAGAGAAAGCCTCGGGTCCTGACCTGAGCCCACACTCGTCCAAGCTACCTACACGGATCCACGACTATCAGGTCCCTTTCTGAGACAACATCAGTCCGGGTCATCTATCCGGATGCTTAACTTGAGTGAAGTTATTCTGCTAGTCGGAGGCCCCAACCTCCGCGATGACAAAGACCCTCTCCAAGGACTTTCACTTTCACTCTAGCGACAAATCAGCAATATGATTTTCGCGTATCACGGAATTAGTTGCACACGTTGATCTCCCCATACGCTCCAAGTGTTGTACATCTCAAGTAGTTGTAACAACCCTACAGCTAAGCAGGCGATTGTGGATAAAGACGGATTCCTCCGTGTATCAATCAAATAACCTCGGCGCGATCAAAACGATTGCAAGTCTACAGATACACAGTTCGAACGGTGATGGATAACAATGAATTCCTCTGCAAGCAATCTCAATGACCAGGCAAGCAGTAGTAGATGACAGCAAAATCCCTTACGTGTCTATCTAAATTGTCCAAGCGATTATGATCAGGGATTGTGCAGTATGAGAATCTTCGCTATCTTTGTTCTCACCAGCAACCTAAACACGTACACGCACACGCGCGCGCGCGCGCGCACACACACACACACATAAATATAGGGTGTAACTAAAGGTTACAATGGACATAGGGTGTAACTAAGTTAGTTACACACAGTAGTTTCTACAACACAATTTTTTTACAAGACCACCACACAATTTTTTTTTACAAGAAGAGATATAAACAAAAATTAAAGTATGTGGTCTCAACAAAGTGTTAATAGTTTATTTTAAAACTATTTTTGTGTGGTGAAAACCACTATGTGTAACTAAGTTAGTTACACATAGGTGTGTGTGTGTGTGTGTGTCTATATATATATATATATATATATATATATATATATATATATAGACACACACACACACACACACACACACACACACACACACACACACATATATGTATCTATGTATATATGTATCTATGTATCTATGTGCGTATGTATGTATGTACACCACACACACACACACACACATATATATATATGTATATATCTATATGTGTGTGTGTGTGTGTGTTTGTGTGTGTCTATGTGTGTGTGCGTGTGTGTGTATGTATATGTGTGTGTGTGTGTGTGTGTATGTATACACACACACATATACATACATATATATACACACACACATATACATACATGCATACACACACACACACACGCACACAGATATATATATATATATATACATACATATATATATATATATATATATATATATATATATAGAAAAATGTATATCAGCCCGCGGGCTGAGAGAACTCTCTCAGCCTGCGCTGACGTGGCTCAATTTTGCACCCCACTAACTTGCGGCCCGCTTATCGAAAGAAGTTAAATTACCAAATACCCCTTATGAAAAGCTACTTTTTCGGTAAAAGACAGTGAATGCTGCTTCTTTAATTTTTGTTATCTGATTTGATATTTAATGATTTTTAATATAGTCGCAGTACGTATGAGAACTGAAAAACACCTAGAGGGGGGTGAATAGGTGTTAGTGCCAATCTAAAACTAAATGCAAAACTAAGTGCGCTAATGACGGAAGCTAATGCAAATTATGCACAAACTAATACAATACAACAAGTGTAGCCGAATTCCCCTTGCGAGGCTCTGGACTAACTCCCCTTGATTCCCCTTTAAATGGGTTGAGGTGCTATGTGAAGCTCTTGTTGGATGAGTATAAGTTAGGCACACACAAGCAATCCAAGCAATATGAAATACTGAAATACACACAATCAAGCCAAGCATATAAGATTGAATTGCAATATGAAAGATGCAAGGCAACACAAGCAATGAATAAGAAGTGTATGCAATGAAAGAATGATGCTTGTATGAAATGATGCTTGCACAAAGTAAAGAGAGTAGAGTTGAGAGAAATTGGATCAAACGCTAACACAACGATTTGTTTCGAGGTTCGAGTACCCAACTCTACTCCCCGCCTACACCACCGTGTAGGATTTCCAATCCACTATCTCCCACCGAGGGAACCTCTACCGAAGAGGATTTGTTACAACTCTAGGAGTACCAAACTCCTCTCTCAAACAACCACCTCACAACCGAGGGGTTAGGCCCGTAGCCAATACAACAACCAACAACAACAATCTTCACCTCTCACAAGAGGGAGCAAACCAATCACCCGATCACCTCTACCTAAGAGGGATACACAAAGAATAGGGTGTTTACAACAAGTGGTTCCAAAAACCACAAACTCAATCTCTCTTTCTTTTTTTCTCTTTTTCCACAAAACAAATGATCCTAATAGATTAGGATAGTATGATAGCTCAAGTGTGGAAACTAGGTATTTTTGGAAACAAGCAACAAAGAAAAACTACTTGGGAAATTTCTTGTAAAAGATAGAAAATGCAAGATCAAATCAAAATCCCAAAACCTAGTTTTCTTTGATTTTCCAAAAACCCAAAACAATAAAGATTAAATTCTTTTTGGCACTTAAACTCTTTTAAAACTTGTTTTAAAACTAGAGAAACACAGAAATTTTTCTCCTTAAAAACCTTTCCCAAAATCCCAAAGAGATGGGGTTTATATAGGCCAAATAGAAAACTAGCCGTTAGGCTGACGTGTCAGCCTGACTGGCCTAACGGTCGACCGGCCGGTCGACCGTCCAACGGTCATATTTTGACCCGTTGGAACCTCCGGTCGACCGCCCGGTCGACCGAAACAAATAGAGAGCAGAGCTCTCTGCAGCGGTCGACCGTCCGGTCGACCGGCCCCCTGGCTGCCAGACGTGCACAAGTCTGTGCACGTCGGTCGACCGCGCGGTCGACCGGCCTTAGGTGCGGTCGACCGCTCGGTCGACCGTTCAGGCCTGACAGGTCAGTCTGGGTCCAAAACTGGTATAAAACATGTTAGAAAATTCTTTTAAAAACTTCTATCTTTTCTGAAAATTTCATAAACTTGTTTTATCATATAGCATTGATATTGAAACATATGATAATCATTTCTACTCAAATATCAAGCATATGAAATCATTTTGTTTCTTCTCATTTTTATCAAAAACAAACTCTTGTATTTTTATCAAACTTGGCTTTTCAACACATGAATAGTGATATCAAAATAAGTTTGTTTAGCACGTTTAAACCATGTATGTATATCTAGAACATATCTAATATACATAGAAATAAAGTAAACTTGTTTTGATTTACTATTCATGAAAACCCAAAATCCAAATCATGAAACGTGTGTATGTGTACTTGAGCATATCAACTATACTAAGCTTTACAAATAGATCTAAACACACTATCTAAACTAGGATACCTAAGTCTCTTGACGATCTTCCATCTTCAAGTAGACTTGCTCCCAAACGCGATCCACCGAGTGCAAAGGTATGATCTTTAAGCTTTGGCACCGGAATCACCATGATAAGCTTCCAAACACCTTGTTGAAGCTAATCACCAACTAATATCTTGGTTAATGATCTGAAACTTAAACAATATAAGATTATTAGTAAACATAACTACATGAGTTAATCATCATCAAAACTAGGGTGGAAGGCCTTTGGGCCAACAATCTCCCCCTTTTTGATGATGACAAAACTCATGGAGTTATATATGCATGGATTAAAGTAAAGCTTCAAGGAAGCTCCCCCTTAACTCATGCATAGCCAAATAAACATAATAATATGCAATGAAGGCTCTTAAAAACATGAATGCACAAATATGCATAAACAATAAAGGTTCTAGATACCAATGAAATATTTAAAGCAAAGCATGCTCTAGATACCAATTAACAAATAAACATTTTCTAGATGCTCTAGATACCAATAAACATACATTAAACTATATTAAACTTAATATATGCAAAAACATAACTATGCATATATATAAAAATATGTACCAATCATGCATTTTGAGTTGTGAGTTTATATATGCATGTTAAACTCTCAAATAATTCTCCCCCTTTTTGTCAATCATCAACAAAGGGGCAAACAATCAAAACAATATAATGAGGGGTAAAAATCTTTCTCCCCCTTTTGAGTCAAACAAAACAATACAAACAATGGTCTCCCCCTTTTTGTCTAAAACAAAAACAAGTCAATAAGGGGTGACTACAAACATGATATCAATTAAAATATGTCAATGAAGCATCTTGATACCAAAAGAAAATAAACAAAGATCAATAAATGTTATATGCTATATACATTCATGAAGAGGAAGACGCTAAGTTAGCTTCCCTACACATATGAGTTACATGAAGAAAGGAAGACACGCCCTAATTCACATAACACAAAATATGTAATGCATAAAAGGAGATGTGAAGCTCCCCCTACACACGTGTACCACATAAGGAAGAGTTGTCAAGCTCTTCAATACAAGATACACTCAACATGAATTTATACACATATAGGCAATGTAAAATAAATATGTTTTTCTTAAACAAAATTTTGAGATACCAATTTAAAACATTTAACATAAACATCTTGATATCATTAAGAGAAATGTGTTCTTTTAAACATATGATACCAATTTGAAACTATATTTTAACATAAAGCAAGGGAGTGGAAATCAAATACCATTGAAAGACAACATCAAGTTTTCTCCCCTTTATGAAATACCAAATAAACATATGCATAAGCTTGTTATGATACCAATTGAAAACAAATCAAACAATAGAAAATTTTTTTTTTAAGCTTAGCATAAACAAGTATATATACGTATGAAAATTAGATACCAATTGACATTGATATTCTTGAAAGAGTAGGCATACATATACAAAACATATATGAGTATACAAAAAGATCAAAAATTGATACCAATTAAAAGTGTTCAATGATACCAATTGAATGAGTAGGGTCAAGTGTATATCTCATATTATAACGAAGAATATGAACTAGTTAAAATGAAAAGTTTTGTTAACTAGTACGAAATCCTTCAAGTAAGGAATAAATACAAATCATTTTTCATAAAAATGAAATCCACATGATAATCACACTCTAATCCAATTAAGCATAAAAATGTCTCATGAAACAAAACATGAGCAAATAATAAATGTGAGTGTACAAGTCAAGTATGGAGATCACAATCATGAAATTTGTTTAATTAAGTTCAGTTATTCCTTTAAACAAGAAAACTAAAAATTAATATTATTTAATCTTCAAGGCATATGTATGTCTAATACAAACCAAAGTATACATACATATCCAAGATACAAACGAGTCCACAAGGATATATGCATGAAGGCACGTGGCTCAAAAAGGATATTCATGTATATCTAATGGTTTGGACAAGGTAAACATATACATGAAGTTTAAATACCAATTCAAAGAACATGAAAAGCATGAAAAGTATGAAAATTTAGCTTTTCATTAAAACATTTGATACCAATTCTTTTCAAGGTATATGTATGATTTGTCAATACAAGAAGTATACATACATATTCCTTAAACACACTTTGAGTCCATAATAGATATTTGCATGAAAGGCAAATGACTCAAGGGGTATACATGTATATCTTCAAGTTTTGGCAAAATACACATATACATGAAATGAAAACTCATAATCATAAAAACAAATACCAAAAATGGAATACAAGTTTAAAATGTATGAATCATCTAAACTAGACTATACTAGCACATCTAATGGGAGCAAACAAGCATTCAATCCCAAACATATATAGATTTGTTTGTAGCCATCATATGTACAAATATAAATCTTCTAGTTTTAATGAGAACTAACATCTAAACATGTAATCAAGGCATAAAACAAAACACAAATCATTTAGACTAGGATTTATACTAGTGTTGAAAAACATGATTATCATGCAAATACATATGTCATTAAACCTATGATAAACATGATAGCTAAACAAACGGTGAGAACACAAAAATAATGGTCTATATAAGACATGGGTGTCTCAAAATGCTAAACATGAGTGTCAAAGATCTAATAAACATGGTATTTACATACTAATCCATAGACAATGAAAAACATGCTATAAAACATCAATATGAAATACAAATCATAAATGATCAATATGCACATGCATGTGCATTAGATCTAGGTCATACAAATAAGTCCATATAAAACATGGATGTTTCAACCAACTAATAAGTATAACACTAATCTAATTAACATGGCATATTCATGATGATCACTAAACATCAAATCATGCTATGAGAAATAAACATGGAAAGCATGTAAACGTAAGGAGTTAGAGATTTGATACCAAAGCCAATGAGGGCACCGCTCTATTTCTCCAAAACAAAAGTGGTCCTCTCCACCAAGCTTTCCCTTGAAAGTGATGCATCCATTTGATTTCCTTTAAGTCCGGAACGCATCCACTCCAAGGTGTCATCACTCTCACGTCATGTGAGAGCCCACACCTACATCAAAAACTTTAGGGGTGGTCTTTGGTACCCATTGTCTTTTGGGTCCATGGGGGTTAGTCCCTTCCCTAACCCAAACAAATTTCTTTGCTAAATTTGAAACATTTATTCTATCATAACAAAATTTAGCAAGATGGCCCTTACGACCACAATGTGTACAAGTGTACACATGAGCATACGTGTGATGGTGTCCGTGAGGAGCATGTGTATGCCGTGGAGGATGTGCATGCATAAAAGTTGGAACTTGTTTCTTACGAACCAAGGTTTCCAAGCGAGTGTGGTTCATGGCACATTGGCTCATAGTGGAGCCCAAACAATCTACTCTCTTCTTTAACATACAAATATCATCATTAATTCTAGAAGAAGAGGTACATGCATTAGGTGATGGAACTACCCTAGCATGGCAAACATGAGCATCTATCTTATTTTGTAAAACAATATTTTTCTTTAAACATACATTTAAATCATTTGAAATGGAAATAATTTTATTTTCAAATCAACATTCTCTTTTAAAATAAAATCAACTTTTGAAGACAAGTTATCATTTTTCTTCAAAAGAACATGGCAATCATTTTATTTTTCAAAAACTCATTTTCTTTAAGTGCAAGATCAAGTTGAGATTTTAATGAATCCCTCTCATTAGCAATCTCCTCTTTCTCTTGCAAAACAACATCAAGTCTAGCAATCAAATTTTTATTTTTATTATTAATGCCTAGACTCTTCTTTTTCAAAACTTTATAGTTTTCTATTAATTTTTCACAAACTATGGATAGTTCTTCATTCAAAGCATGGGGATCTACAATATCATCACATGAAGAACTAGCATCATCACTATCTAGTTGAAGTTCCGATTGTACCTCAAGGGAGTCATTCCATTGGACCATATAGCATTGTTGTGGTTCGGATTCTCCACTAGATTCCTCTTCTTGGATATGCACTTGAAGCTCAGAGGTGGTGGTTGTTGTCAATTTATTCCACACTACAAAAGCGGAATCAAAGTTAGAAACACATAAAAGATAATCTTTAGATAAAGTGCTTCTAATGGCCTCTAGGGCTTGTGCATTGGCCCCTATATGATTGCGATCACTAAGGAAGGATTCCTTGGTAATAGCAAGATAAACTTTATGACCTAGGGTTTGTAAATAAACGGTCATCCTAATCTTCCAAACATGAATGTTAGAAGGGTCATACATAGGTGGGGTCATGAAGGCCATGGTAAACTAAATGTGTGCAAACAAGCAAATGCAAATAATAGATTAGCAAGCAAATGGATCTCACTCCTACGATGTTAAGCCTAAGTATCAGGAGCACTAGCTCTGATACCAATTGAAAAACACCTAGAGGGGGTGAATAGGTGTTAGTGCTAATCTAAAACTAAATGCAAAACTAAGTGCGCTAATGACGGAAGCTAATGCAATTATGCACAAACTAATACAATACAACAAGTGTAGCCGAATTCCCCTTGCGAGGCTCTGGACTAACTCCCCTTGATTCCCCTTTAAATGGGTTGAGGTGCTATGTGAAGCTCTTGTTGGATGAGTATAAGTTAGGCACACACAAGCAATCCAAGCAATATGAAATACACACAATCAAGCCAAGCATATAAGATTGAATTGCAATATGAAAGATGCAAGGCAACACAAGCAATGAATAAGAAGTGTATGCAATGAAAGAATGATGCTTGTATGAAATGATGCTTGCACAAAGTAAAGAGAGTAGAGTTGAGAGAAATTGGATCAAACGCTAACACAAAGATTTGTTTCGAGGTTCGAGTACCCAACTCTACATCCCCGCCTACACCACCGTGTAGGATTTTCAATCCACTATCTCCCACCGAGGGAACCTCTACCGAAGAGGATTTGTTACAACTCTAGGAGTACCAAACTCCTCTCTCAAACAACCACCTCACAACCGAGGGGTTAGGCCCGTAGCCATACAACAACCAACAACAACAATCTTCACCTCTCACAAGAGGGAGCAAACCAATCACCCGATCACCTCTACCTAAGAGGGATACACAAAGAATAAGGTTGTTTACAACAAGTGGTTCCAAAAACCACAAACTCAATCTCTCTTTCTTTTTTTCTCTTTTTCCACAAAACAAATGATCCTAATAGATTAGGATAGTATGATAGCTCAAGTGTGGAAACTAGGTATTTTTGGAAACAAGCAGCAAAGAAAAACTACTTGGGAAATTTCTTGTAAAAGATAGAAATGCAAGATCAAATCAAAATCTCAAAACCTAGTTTTCCTTGATTTTCCAAAACCCAAAACAATAAAGATTAAATTCTTTTTGGCACTTAAACTCTTTTAAAACTTGTTTTAAAAACTAGAGAAACACAGAAATTTTTCTCCTTAAAAACCTTTTCCAAAATCCCAAAGAGATGGGGTTTATATAGGCCAAATAGAAAACTAGTCGTTAGGCTGACGTGTCAGCCTGACTGGCCTAACGGTCGACCGGCCGGTCGACCGTCCAACGGTCATATTTTGACCCGTTGGAACCTCCGGTCGACCGCCCGGTCGACCGAAACAAACAGAGAGCAGAGATCTCTGCAGCGGTCGACCGTCCGGTCGACCGGCCCCCTGGCTGCCAGACGTGCACAAGTCTGTGCACGTCGGTCGACCGCGCGGCGTCGACCGGCCTTAGGTGCGGTCGACCGCTCGGTCGACCGTTCAAGCCTGACAGGTCAGTCTGGGTCCAAAACTGGTATAAAACATGTTAGAAAAATTCTTTTAAAACTTCTATCTTTTCTGAAATTTCATAAACTTGTTTTATCATATAGCATTGATATTGAAACATGTGATAATCATTTCTACTCAAATATCAAGCATATGAAATCATTTTTGTTTCTTCTCATTTTTATCAAAAACAAACTCTTGTATTTTTATCAAACTTGGCTTTTCAACACATGAATAGTGATATCAAAATAAGTTTGTTTAGCACGTTTAAACCATGTATGTATATCTAGAACATATCTAATATACATAGAAATAAAGTAAACTTGTTTTGATTTACTATTCATGAAAACCCAAAATCCAAATCATGAAACGTGTGTGTATGTGTACTTGAGCATATCAACTATACTAAGCTTTACAAATGGATCTAAACACCTATCTAAACTAGGATACTTAAGTCTCTTGACGATCTTCCATCTTCAAGTAGACTTGCTCCCAAACGCGATCCACCAAGTGCAAAGGTATGATCTTTAAGCTTTGGCACCGGAATCACCATGATAAGCTTCCAAACACCTTGTTGAAGCTAATCACCAGCTAATATCTTGGTTAATGATCTGAAACTTAAACAATACAAGATTATTAGTAAACATAACTACATGAGTTAATCATCATCAAAACTAGGGTGGAAGGCCTTTGGGCCAACAACTGCTACCACGGTCGCAGTCTTTTCTAAGGACTGCTACCAAGTCACAGTCTTTTTCTGAGGACTGCTACCAAGGTCGCAGTGTTTTATGAAACTGCTACCACGGTCGCAGTCTTTTCTAAGGACTGCTACCAAGGTCGCAGTCTTTTTCTGAGGACTGCTATCATGGTCGCAGTGTTATTATGAGAACTGCTACCACGGTCGCAGTCTTTTCTAAGGACTGCTACCATGGTCCCAGTCTTTTTCTGAGGACTGCTACCAAGGTCGCAGTCTTTTTCTGAGGACTGCTACCAAGGTCTGCTACCACAGTCTTTTCTAAGGACTGCTACCATGGTCGCAGTCTTTTTCTGAGGACTGCTACCAAGGTCGCAGTCTTTTTCTGAGGACTGCTACCAAGGTCTGCTACCAAGGTCGCAGTCTTTTTCTGAGGACTGCTACCAAGGTCGGTAAAAAGTTATGAGGGAGGGTATTTTTGGAAATTACAATGTTGAGGTGACTGGCATTAAATTGGGCGGGATTTTACAGGATTTTGCCCGCCAAAATTATTACAGATGTGGGGCGGTGATGTTGCCACGCCCGCAGGCTGAGAAACTCTCTCAGCCCGCGGGCTGAGGTACAGTAAGCCCATATATATATATATATATATATATATATAATATATATTATATATAATATATATATATATATATATATATTATATATATTGTTGGCCCAAAGGCCTATCACCCTAGTTTTGATGATGATCAACTCATGAAGTTATGTTTACTAATGATCTTGTGTTTAATTAGTGACAGATTCATTATCAAGATCTTAGTAGATGCATAGCTCAACAAAGGATATAATGTCAAGATTTGGAGCTAGCACGGTGTGATCCAAGGAGCTTTTGGATCAAGCTTGGACCAAGTCAAGAAGATGAGAAGCCTTCAAGTGAAGACTTCAAGAAGATGAAGACTTGTGTCTAGGTATAAGATTTTGTTTTTGTTTTAGTTAAAAATGTAAAGGATAGAGTAGTTGGTGGATTGCTCAAGTATATCATGCACACACACTCTTGATAGAATTGTTTTCATAAAGATTTTTTGGTTTAGAAAAGATTTTCATTTTGAAAAAATATAAGTTTGGTTTTGGTGTTTCTCATGTACTTATCTTTAAACCAAAATCAAGTTTAGAGCTTTATGACAAAAAACATAGATATTTCATTATGATTGTGTAGTGGATCATATCCATACACACTATACCTTAAAAGTATATCTTGTTTTCGTATTTGACGAAGGTTTGGAAAAATATGTTTTGAAAAAACTTGTTTTGGAAAACAGTTTTTATCTTGAGCCAAATATTTTCAAGGTACAAAAATAGTCCAATCTTTTATAACATGCCTTGATTTTGTGCAAGCATGTTTGTATATCAAAGTATATTGGTTAAACTATTTTTGTAAATTTTTAAGTATTTTATGGGATTTTATTTGAGGCAAAAAGACTAACTTTTTAATCTTAGAAAACTGTTTCAGGCTTCGATAAGTCGACCTGCCCCCTTTATAAGTCGACTAATCCTGGAGTCGGCCGACCGGACCGGTCGACCGACGTGCACAGATGTGCACGCCTTTGTGCACTGGAGGACGGCCGACCGTGCCGGTCGACCGCTCCAGAGAGCAGAGCTCTCTGGAAAGTTCGGCCGACCGTCGGGTCGACCGACAGAGAGTTAGACTCTCAGCTCCAGTGGGTCGGTCGACCCAGGCGGTCGATCGTGGCTCCAACGGTCAGAAATCCGACCGTTGGCGGTCTCGACCGCACCGGTCGACCGGCAGCTCTGACAGACCCCAACGGCTATATTTTTTTGGCCTATAAATTTGGGGTTTGGTCATTGTTTCGTGCCAAGATTTCTAGTGGACTTTGAGCCAGTTTTTCCCATTCCTTTAAAAGAGTTTTCTCCACCAAATAGAGAGCTAATACTTCCAATCAAAAGGGAAGAATTTACCAAGAGTGTTTAAAAGAAAGTCTTTAAGTTTTCCTCCACCTCTCTCATCTTATTTTTCTCACACCACACTTGAGCATCCATTGATTATTCATCCTATAGGTGGTTGTAGTGAGAGTGCTTTAGGTGATCAAAGTGTTGTGATCACCAAGATCTTTTCTTTGTACTTTGAGGAGGCGGGCAAGTGTGCTCGCGGTGGTTTTGAGTCGTGTGTGAACTCGGTGGTTTGAGGTGCGACCTCGGCGAGCTAGTAAGCTTGCGTGTGTACGGGACTAGGGAGTCCGAGGGCTTGTAGGTGTTGTGGCACCAGGAGAGATCCATTGGGATCTTGCATAGTGGAAATCCTTCGTGTGTCGAAGGCGAGGATGTAGAGCAAGTGTGCTCGAACCTCGAAACATACCCTTGTGTTTGCGATTGCCTTTTCTCTCTCTCTCTCCCTTACTTGTTTATATCTTGCATTCAATTATTGTCTATCTTTATATGCTTGGTATATTCATTTGTCCATAATTGATATACTTGCGTGGGATTGTTTGCCAACACTTGTATTCAACCAAGAGAGCCAACGCGGCACCTCAACCCATTCAAGGGAATCTAGAGGAGTTTGTCCAGAGCCCTTCACGGGGAATTCGGCACACTCTTTGTTATACGTGGTGTTTAGTGTAAGAAGTTTAATTTGGTCATAATTGTTTTAGCTTCAGCATTATTAGGCATTAAGTGACCATTAGATTAGCCATCACCTATTCACCCCCCTCTAGGTGAACCTACAATTGGTATCAGAGCTTGGTACTCTGATTTGGTCTAACAAACTAGAGTTAAAGATCCTCATTTTTAGGCTAATCACAATATTTTGTACACACACCATGGAGTTCATGTCACCACCCACCTTTGACATTCTTAACATCCAAATTTGGAAGGTTAAGATGTCATTGTACCTCAAAGCCTTAGGATTTCATGTCTATCTTGCCACCACTAATAATGCATATTGTTTAGATGGTAAGAATTTTGAGGCTAATGCAAAAGCCCTACGTGCTTTAAGATCTACCCTAAATGTTGATTATTTATCTAGGGTTTCTAATATTGATTCGGCTTTTGTAGCTTGGAACATCATCACCTCCCTCAGCGAAAAAGATCTATATTATGCGGGAGCGATTCGGACGTTGGAAGCGACATCTCCAACGTGTGCTACAGGGTCCAAGGGGATAACCCCCTTGAGGTAAACTCCGAATCCGATGATGAAGACATGTCATATGATGAGCTTACTACCTTTTTCATCTTGTGCTTGAAAAATATGACATGCTTAAAGGAAGAATAATAATTTGAAAAGGAACATTGCTTGCATGCATGTAGAACATGATACATTTAGATCTAACATTGCATGTTTAGAAAAAGATAACAAAAATTTGAAAAAGAATTTGATTCATTAGAAAATAAAATGGCATGCTTAGAAAATGAAAACAAAGATTTGAAAAATGAGAATGTTTCCTTGCTTGCAAAATTGAATGATTTATGTGAAGGAAACACTATTTTGAAAAATAAAGTTGATTTGGTGGAAAAACAAAAGAAGTTGTTTTTCAAGAAAATAAGTCTTTAAAAAGAAAATTTTGTGAAAAAGAAAAGAGTTTGTTTCACAAAAGAAAAGGAAAAATGATTTCATATCTCATCATGCTTTACATGCCACAACTAATGAGATTAAGAATTTGAAAAATTAAATGGATGGTTTGAGTTCAACTTTGAACTCTTGTGCTTTTAATCATTCTAGGTTGGAGTCAATGTTTTCAAAGAAACAAACTCCACACTTTCATGCACATCATAACCATGCATTTGCTTATGTTGCACAACATGATCACACTCCTACACATAAGCATACTAAGGTGTACATATGTACACATTGTAGCCGCAAAGGCCATTTAGCAAAATATTGTTATGATAGATTAGATCATTTTAATTTTTCTAAAAATAAAAGATTTTGGGTTCCTTACAAGTCTAACCCCAAAGGACCCAAGCAAAAATGGGTACCAAAACCCCCACCCCATGTTTTTGATGTAGGTGAGGGATCTCTCAAGACGTGAGAGATTTGGTGCCTTGGTAGTGGATGCAATAGACTTGATGGACATACTTTTGGATGCATCGCTATCAAGGAGTTTTGGTGGGACAACCACCATGTTAGGAGCTTTGGAGTTGGTAACAATCTCTAAACTCTTACTTTTTATGATCATGCTTGTTCATTCCTAATATTCATAGCATGTTCATGTTTTATGATTTATTGTGCTTCATGTGGTATGAACTAGTTTAAATGTAGATTTTATCAAAACTTGCATGTATACATATACAAATAGTGAATTATATTTGATTCATATATAATTGAACTTCATGCTCATTTGTATCCACTATATGCATATGTATAGACTAGTTTTGATGATTCTCTTTTATACATGTTTTACCTACTTTATGCTTTACTTCATGTATATGTATTCTTTATTCAAATCTAATAAATATACATGTATACCCGTGAGTCTCTTGCCTTCATGCAAACATCATTAATAGACTCTTTTAATATTTGGGATATGTATGTGTATTGTTAGGATTGGATTAATCATACATATACCATGAAGATTAGTGTTTTAATGAAAAATGATTTTTTAATATGTGACTTATGATCTTTTTGAGCTTCATTGACTATTTTCATAAAATGCTATTACATGATCGTTTAACACTCACACTTTTATTAAATATTTTGAGCCTTATAGACCATGAGTGCTTAAAGTTTTATGTATCTAGTTATATTTATGAAAAACATAAGATTTGATATATTTGAAGGATCTTTAACTAGTTTTTCAAAAACAATTTATACTAGTTATTTATTCTTCAATAATTTTTGAGATTGACACATGATTTTATTTTTCTCAAAATTTGATGCTTCATGATTTGAATATTAGTTTATATAGTTAGTTTTTGTCAACACTAGGATTTATACTTGTACATATCGTGGGCCACAAATAAATCTATTTATATTGGTGCTTGAATGCTTATTTGAACCCATGAAATGTGCTTGTATTGCTTGGTTTTGATGATACATACATTTTTAAACTTATATTCCCACTTTTTGGATTTGATTTATTATCATGTGTTTTTCATTTCATGTATATGTGTATTTTGCCAAACTTTAAGATATACATGTATACCTCTTGAGTCATTTGCCTTTAATGCAAATCTATTTATATGGACTCATTGTGTTGAAGAGATATGTATGTATACTTATTGTGTTGTCAAAACATACATATATTTTGAAATATAAATTTTGTTTTTAATAAAAAATTGTGTGATGATTTTCATATCTTCATGATTTAAAGGAATATTGAGATTAATTGACATTTTTTTGATTTATTCCTTACTTGAAGGATTTCGTACTAGTTTTAAAACATTTTCATATTAATTAGTGCAAATTCTTCATATGGTAGAGTATATGATAAGCTTACTCTTCAATTGGTATCATTGGATATTTTCAATTGGTATCAATATGATTTTTATATACTCATATTTTGATTATATGTATGAATGCTTTTCAAATTTAAATTATATCAATTTCTATTGGTATTATCTTTTCATACATATATGTGATCTATTTGCTAAGCTTAATTCAACTTTCAATTGGTAATTCTTAAAGCTTATGCATATGTTTTCAAATTTGATATCAAATAAAAAAAAATATGTTGATTTGATATCTCATAATGTGTTTTATTAAGTAAGTTCAAAATTTTAAAGAAAAATTTAAAATGTTTGATTTGTATTTCCTATATGCAAGGAGAGCTTAACATCTCTCTTACGTATGGATCCATGTTGAGTATATTATAAATTGAGGAGCTTGACAACTCCTCTTTATATGATATACGTGTGTAGGGGGAGCTTCACATCTCCTCTTATACATTACATAATATGTGTTATGTGAGTTAGGGCTTGTCATCCCTTCTTCATGTAATGCATATGTATAGGGAAGCTAACTTAGCGTCTTCCTCTTCATGAAGTATATCGCATATAATTTTTATTGATTGATTTGTGTTACCCCTTCTTGATCTCTTTGTTTTTGACAAAAAGGGGGAGAAATTTTGTTTGATTTGATTTTACGTTGAACCCTTTGTTGATGAGTGACAAAAAGGGGGAGAAGTATTTGAGTTATATGCATGTTTTCATTGCTTAAGGGGGAGAAGTATTTGTCTTCCTTGTTATTTATGCATATATGTTTTTGTATTGCAAATAGGAGAAAAAGATTTTGATTTATGCTTGTTGCATGTTTTATCTCCATACTTGCATACATATTCATGTGCCTCATTGCCATATCTATTATTTATTTTGTATGCATGAGTTAAGGGGGAGCTTCTTTGAAGCTTTACTTAATCCATGCATATATAACTTCATGTGTTTTGTCATCATCAAAAAGGGGGAGATTGTTGGCCCAAAGGCCTATCACCCTAGTTTTGATGATGATCAACTCATGAAGTTATGTTACTAATGATCTTGTGTTTAATTAGTGACAGATTCATTATCAAGATCTTAGTAGGTGCATAGCTCAACAAAGGATATAATGTCAAGATTTGGAGCTAGCACGGTGTGATCCAAGAGCTTTTGGATCAAGCTTGGACCAAGTCAAGAAGATGAGAAGCCTTCAAGTAAAGACTTCAAGAAGATGAAGACTTGTGTCTAGGTATAAGATTTTGTTTTTTTTTAGTTAAAATGTAAAGGATAGAGTAGTTGGTGGATTGCTCAAGTATACCATGCACACACACTCTTGATAGAATTGTTTTCATAAAAGATTTTTTGTTTAGAAAAGATTTTTCATTTTGAAAAAATACAGTTTGGTTTTTGGTGTTTCTCATGTACTTATCTTTTAACCAAAACTAAGTTTAGAGCTTTATGACAAAAACATAGATATTTTATTATGATTGTGTAGTGGATCATATCTATACACACTATGCCTTAAAAGTATATCTTGTTTTTGTATTTGATGAAGGTTTGGAAAAATATGTTTTGAAAAAACTTGTTTTGGAAAAACAGTTTTTATCTTGAGCCAAATATTTCCAAGGTACAAAATAGTCCAATCTTTTATAACATGCCTTGATTTTGTGCAAGCATGTTTGTATATCAAGTATATTGGTTAAACTATTTTGTAAATTTTTAAGTATTTTATGAGATTTTATTTGAGCCAAAAGACTAACTTTTTAATCCCAGAAAACTGTTTCAAGCTTCGGATAAGTCGACTTGCCCCCTTTATAAGTCGACTAATCCTGGAATCGGCCGACCGGACCGGTCGACCGACATGCACAGATGTGCACGCCTTTGTGCACTGGAGGACAGTCGACCGTGCCGGTCGACCGCTCCAGAGAGCAGAGCTCTCTGGAAAGTTCGGCCGACCGCTCGGGTCGACCGACAGAGAGTTAGACTCTCAGCTCCAGTGGGTCGGTCGACCCAGGCGGTCGACCGTGGCTCCAACGGTCAGAAATCCGACCGTTGGCGGTCGAACGCACTGGTCGACCGGCAGCTCTGACAGACCCCAACGGCTATATTTTTCTGGCCTATAAATTTGGGGGTTTGGTCATTGTTTCGTGCCAAGATTTCTAGTGGATTTTGAGCCAGTTTTTCCATTCCTTTAAAGAGTTTTCTCCACCAAATAGAGAGCTAATACTTCCAATCAAAAGGGAAGAATTTACCAAGAGTGTTTAAAAGAAAGTCTTTAAGTTTTCCTCCACCTCTCTCATCCTTGTTTTTCTCACACTACACTTGAGCATCCATTGATTATTCATCCTATAGGTGTGTTGTAGTGAGAGTGCTTTAGGTGATCAAAGTGTTGTGATCACCAAAGATCTTTTCTTTGTACTTTGAGGAGGCGGACAAGTGTGCTCGCGGTGGTTTTGAGTTCGTGTGTGAACTCGGTGTTTGAGGTGCGACCTCGGCAAGCTAGTGAGCTTGCGTGTGTACGGACTAGGGAGTCCGAGGGCTTGTAGTGTTGCGGCACCGAGGAGAGATCCATTGGGATCTTGCATAGTGGAAATCCTTCGTGTGGTCGAAGGCGGGGATGTAGAGCTAGTGTGCTCGAACCTCGAAACATACCCTTGTGTTTGCGATTGCCTTTCTCTCTCTCTCTCTCCCTTACTTGTTTATATCTTGCATTCAATTATTGTCTATCTTTA
>JAVJIF010004712.1:0-109903 GCA_038442645.1 Agave tequilana
TTTTTTTATGTCTAGACTGGGTTACGATGGATCAAAAATGGATTGATGTTAATAAGTTAAGTACCGCATATTGGAATGGTGTTTATTAAGTGTGGTGTTTGAGCATACCAACAATCCATCGTATTAAGTATCCGTGCATAAGACGTGGTTGCCATGAGAATATTACGATTGAAGTATTAAGAAACTATTTATTCTTTAATAGGATTAAAAAAAGTTATACAAGATGGATAAGGAATGGTGAGAGTGCAAGAAATAGACTGAGTAATTCAGATAATAGAAGATGTGATGAAAGAGAAAAATTTGATTATAGTGAGAGTAACAAATTAGAATACATGATCCAAGATGTAGAAAAGCACTTTATAGATCGCCCACACTTTATTTAGAGCCTGAAAGATGATGCAGAAAAACTACCATATGTTGGTTGTCCTAAATTCACTAAATTATATGCAGTGTTGAGGTTGTACAATTTGAAAACAGAAAATGAGTGGAGCGATAAAAGTTTTACGACCTTATTCAATCTCTTAAAAGATAAGCTTCCTGAGGTTAATGAACTTTCAGATCGTAACACAATGTCAAGAAGATCTTGTGCCCATTCGTATGAATTACGAGAGGATACATGCTTTCCCTAATGATTGTATTTTATACAAAAAAATTATAAAGGTTTGAAGAGATGTCCAGTTTGTAAAGTGATCAGTATAAGAAAAATAAGAATAAATTTCAACTAAGGTATTATGATATTTTTCAGTAATACCTAAATTTAAACGCATATTTAGGAATGCAGAACATGTGAAGAGTTTAATGTGGCATTCAGACGGGAGAATTTCTGATAATATGATTCGACATTCGACTGATTCTCCACAATGAAATATAGATTTGAAGTTTTTTCGATTTTGGGTGTGATGTAAGGAATCTCTGACTAGGTTTTTCATCCAATGGAATAAACCCGCATAGTAACATGAGTAGCACACACAGTACTTGACTAGTTGTTTTGAATATTTACAATCTTCCTTGCTGGTTGTGCATGAAGCAGAAATTTATAATGTTGCCATTACTAATATAGGGTCTCAGACCCCAGGAAATGATATAAATATTTATTTGACACCTTTTTTTGAAGACTTAAAGATAATGTATGAAGGAAGTATTGAAGTATTCGATACATATTATCAAGAAAATTTCAAGCTCAAAACTATATTACTTTGGACAATCAATGATTTTTCAGCATATGAAAACTTGTCAACATACAGTATGAAAGGACACAAGGCATGTCCTGTATGTGAAAAAGATACATTTTCTCTCCAATTAAAGCATTACAGAAAGACAGTATACCTTATTTCTTGAGATTCTTGCCCAAGTCCCGTCGTTATCGGAAGCTACGAAAAGCTTTTAATTGATCTACAAAAGAAGAAAGAGCTCCAAACGCATTGACCGGTGAAGAGGTATATCAATGGTGAACCATCTCAGAGAAAGCTATGACAAAAGGGAAGAAAATTACAGTTGAAAAGAATGTATGGAAGAAGAGGTCAATATTTTTTTATCTCCCATATTGGAAATTTTTGTTTGTGAGACATTACCTTGATATCATGCATATTGAAAAGAATGTATGTGATAGTATTATTGGTACATTACTCAATATACCCAGTAAGATTAAGGATGGAGTCAAAGTTAGAAAGGACTTGGTTGAAATGGGTATACGCAAGTAGTTGACACCAGAGTAGAAAGAACAAAATAAATATTTACTTTCAGCATGTCGTGCTTTATTTAGAAAGAAGAAGATAGACTTATGTCAGTGTCTTTTCTGAGATTAAGGTGCCAAGTGGTTACTCATCAAATATTCAAAATCTCGTTTCAATGAAAGATCTAAAGCTAGTTGCCTTGAAATCTCATGATTATCATGCATTGATGCAACAGTTGCTACATGTAACTATACATTCTATATTACCACAACATGTCCGTTATACCATTACCTGATTTTGTTTTTTTCTTCAATACAATATGTAAGGTAATTGACCCAACAAAACTGGAAGAGCTGCAAAAGTATATTGTGGTTACACTGTGTCAACTTGAGATATATTTTCGACCATCATTTTTTGATATCATGGTGCATCTAACAGTTCATTTGATCTGAGAGATTAAACTATTTGGTCGATCTTCTTAAGTTGATTTATCCATTTGAGCGATACATGAAAATATTAAAAGGGTATGAGAGGAACTGAAATCGACTCGAAAGTTGCATTGTTGAATGTTACACATATGAAGAAGTAATTGAATTTTGTAATGAATACTTATCAAATGTTAAAACTATAAGACTTCCTAAGAGAGTTTGTACTAAGGTAATAGATGACTTTAGTAAAATTGGATAAATTGTGATTTCTGTCAGTAAAGACTTATTGTGTCAAGCACATAGATATATCCTGAATAACACTGGTGAAGTAAAACCTTACATAAATGATCATATGAACTGCATAAGGCACACCAATCTAACTAAATCGAGGAGGGAGAAATAGGTAATTGATGAATACAATAATCGTTCATTAATTCCGAAATCGAGTTGCTGATCAGTTGACAACTAAATCAAATTGTATTTCTGAAATTTTGAGAAGGTTAATGCATGGGCCTCGCACGGACGTCTTGTCTTATAATGGTTATCTTACAAACGATTATTATTTTTACACAGTAGCATATGATAATAATTGTACTGTACAAAATAATGGGGTGACCTTAGTGGCTCAATTATTGCATATTTCTAGCGCCAAAGACAATAAACCAGTATTTGAAAACATGTCATACTATGGGGTGATCAAAGATATATGGGAATTAGATTACAACATGTTTTGTATTCCTATATTCCGGTGTAAGTAGATGAAGAATAATAATGATATCAAGATCGGTGAGATATGATTGATTCTAATGGATTTTAACAAAGATGGTCACAAAGAGAAAACATTCATATTGAAATCAACGCAAAATAAATATTTTACATCACAAATCCTGCTGATAAAAAATGGTCTACTATTTCTCGACAAAGCAAAAAATTAAACCTGATTCTGATGACATGAATAATACTAAGGATATTATTGATGATATTCCCTCTTTCTTAGTTGAATTAACAAGAGAGGATAATAGTGATGGTGATGATTGGAATGACAAATTCAAGAACAATGAGTTGTACATACGAGAAGATTATTTTGAAAGAATATTGGTGGAGAAAAGTTATAAAAAATAGAAAAAATAAAGGTATAGATCTATATATTTATCTAATCAATATTTTGCATATTTTTATCTATTTACTTATGAAAATTATTGTTTCTTACTTTCATATATTATTGATGAGATTCTAACAAATTGTGTTTATGTTTCTTAATAGGCATATGGATTCAGAAGATAGCAGTTGAAGGAGCAGTGAAAGTGGAAGTTCCACAAAAAAAGGATTCAAGGCATTACTAAGATGGGTGATCTCATCTTAGAAAGAAATCAAGGAAGGAAAATTTATGTGGAGTTCAATGAAAAGAATCAATAAATTGAAAATTTAATAAAATAATTGATGGGTTACCTTGGATGTGTGGCTCGTCATTATGTCTCTATTGACATTCTTAATTGGCGCAAGATTTCTGAAAAGCTGAAGTACAAGATCTGGGATGATATTTCTGTAAATAAATTTAAAATAATTTAATCGTCTATATAAACTATATCAATTGTTTATTAAGTGCATTAATATTTTTTTGTGATATATTGCATATTGTATTCAAATTGGATGAGGGAAACAAACATTGTTTACTAATTTCTGCAGGAAAATATAGACGAAATTTAAAAAGTAAGTTGATAAGGGAGTTCATAAACGAAGGTAAAACAGAAACTCCCCTTCAAAGTATGATTTCATTGAGGATGAAGTTTGGGATTGATTCTTATTTCAACATACTACTACATATTTTCAGGTTAATATAGTATGACAACAAAACTATTATATAATTGGATTAATGTTTGAAATTTTAATGCTTACTTAATAATTGTTTTTTAATAAGTTTTAAGTCAGAAGAATAAAAATATTTAGGAATTGAATATTTGTCGTCACACACTATCTCGTAAGGGATATGCTCTGTTTGAACAAGAACTGATAAGAGTATATTTTGTGTTGATTTTTAATATTTATATATCCTTTTGTGAATTATTACTTATATCTTGTATATATTTTGTACAATAGATATCCTAGAGATCAGTTGAGAATGACTCATCTGTTCCTCAGATCCCCGGCATGACTTGTTGGTTAGAGTTTGGATTAAAAAGACGGTTCATACATAAATGATGACAATCAATCTATTGCAAATGAAATTTAAGTGTTTACAACAAATTGTCATAATCATTTCCTCTAGTTTGAAACTTAGACAAGTGTTGATTATCAATCTTTTTGTAGGACTGTCTTTCTCAGTCGACATCTCAGGGAGACATTTATCCATCTGCGATGAATGATATTCTATCCTTGCTATTAGGTAAGCCCGAGCCACCCGGTCGTGTTAGAGGCGCCGAAAACGGGGATAGTGTTTAAAAGTCTTAAGTCTAAAATAACATTACCCTGCAATTGGAAGAAGAGGAGCATCTTCTTTGACCAGCATCTTCTTTGACCTTCCATACTTGGCGAGCTTATTACTTCGTCACAATTTAGATGTGATGCATATTGAGAACAATGTTTGTGATAGTGTAGATGGAACATGTTGGCCCAGAGGCCTTCCACTCTAGTTTTGATGATGATTAACTTATGTAGTTATGTTTACTAATAATCTTGTGATGTTTAGTTTCAGATATCTAATCAAGATATTAGTAGGTGATTAGCTTCAACAAAGATGTTTTGGAGCTTCTCACATGGTGATTCAAGAGCCTGAGCATCAAGATCATATATAGCACTCGTTGGAGTCAAGCTCGGTGGATCACGGTTTGGATCGAGTCGACTTGAAGACGGAGTTCGTCAAGAAGATCTCGGTACATAGTTTAGTTTTTGGTTTAGATCCATTTGTAAAGACTAGATAGTGTGATATGCTCAAGTTCACAACACACACACGTGTTTCTAGTTTTCATGTTTTGGTTTTCGGTTTTTGGTTTAACCGATCTTGTTTCCATGAATAGATAGATTCAAAATAAGTTTACATGGTTTAATGTATATTAGATATGTTCTATATACATGTATGCTTCATATCTTAGACAAACTTATTTTGATATGCCTATTCATGTGTTTGGAGTTTTGTGTTTTAACAAAACGTATTTTTGTATTTAAAGTCAAAAACATTGATATATATCTTTATATGTATATTGGATTATATCCATATACTATATGCCTAAAAGTTGTTTCAATATCATGTTTTTGTATTTGGATGAGTTTTGGACAAAATCGGATTTCCATTTGAAAAATCCAAGTTTTGAAAAATACGGACTTTGGTTTTCGGCGAAATTTTCATAAAACAAAAATGGTTCAAAAAGTTTGAAATTTGTGTTGAAAATTTTCACACAAGTTTGTATTTCAATGTATTATACATAACTTATTTTTATGAATTTTTAGAGTTTTTATGGGATTTTTTAGGAATTAAAAACCCAAGTTTTCTGTCCCTTAATGCTGCCTGCCAGGCTCTGGCGGTTGACCGGACCGGTCGACCGGACCCAGAGTCGGTCGACCGACGTGCACAAAATGTGCACGCTGGCCAGCCACTTGGGCCGGTCGACCGAGCGGTCGACCGACTGCAAGTACCTAACTCTCGGGTGGGGGCGTTCGACCGTAAAGCTTGGACGGTCGACCGAGCGGTCGACCGGCCAGAGAGCATTTTCTCTCTGGATTGGCACGGTCGACCGGGCGGTCGACCGGCAGGCTCCAACGGTCAAATTTTTGACCGTTGGCGGTCGACCGGGCCGGTCGACCGCCAGCCGCCAGGGCTGAAAAACAGCCCCAACGGCTAGTTTTTGTTAGGGGTTGTATATACCCCAAATTGAGGCCAGTTTTGGTTAAGTTTTTAGAGTGAAAAATTCCAGATCTCTTCTAATGTTTTTAAGAAAAAAGTTTTGGGTTCAAAATTCTTGATCTCTATTTGTTTTTAAAAGTGTTTGAAAAATCAAGAAATAGTCTTTTTGGGAATTGGTTTTTGATCTATAACTCTATATCTATTTTAGTGATTTCCCAAGTGATTTTCTTTGTTCTAAACACTTTATTTTCCACACTTGAGCTATATCTCCTATCCTATCTATAGGATGTTTTATTTGTGGGGAAAGTTATTTGTGGTTGAGATAGACCACCTTGTTATAACCCTCCTTATTTGTTGTATCCCTCTTGGGTAGAGGTTGATTTGGAGTGGTGGTTGGCTCCCTCTAGTGAGAGGTTGAGATTGTGTATTGCTCCCTCTAGTGAGAGGTGGAGTTGTGTTGGATTTGTATCCCTCTTTGTGAAGAAGTGGATTGTGGTTGTTTGGCTAAGGGCCTACCCCTCTTGTGTGAGGTGGTGTTTGCATTGCCTCTGTGTGAGGTTGTATTGGTTGAGAGAGGAGTTGGGTACTCTCGGTTATTGTACTGCCCCAAAATCCTCGGTGGAGGAGTGTGGGAGTCCTAGGTGGACAAGTTAGTGGATTGGAAATCCTTCTCGGTGAAGGCGGGGACGTAGAGCTGGGTGCTCGAACCTCGAAACACATCTTGTTGTTTGCGTTTGATCCATTGACTCTTAACTCTCTCTCTTTACTTTTGTGCCTTGCATTATTCATATTGCTCATTCATATTATATGCTTGGCTTGTTTGTGTGTGCCTCACTTGTGCTTAACCACGAGAGCTTTATATAGCGCCTCAACTCTTATTCAGAGGAATCAAGAGGAGTTAGTCCAGAGCCCTTCACCGGAATTCGGCTACACTCGTTGGTTGCACTAAGTATAGTTGCAATTAATTTTTAATTTTCGTATTTAGTTCATTAGATTAGCCGTACACCTATTCACCCCCCCTCTAGGTATACTTTCAATTGGTATCAGAGCCTACGCTCCTGATATTTGGTTAACCACCTAGGAGTGTGATCTTGGTTACTAATCTATCATTTGCATTTGCACATATATTGTTTGCACACACTCATGGATTGCTTGTCACCTCCCATATTTGATGTTTCCAACATTGACATGTGAAAATTTAAGATGTCCATGTATTTAAAAACCCTAGGCTTGCATGTTTACCTTGCTATTACCAAGAAATCTTTCCCTAATGATAGCAAGCATATAGAGGCCAATGCACAAGCCATTGAGGCACTTAGAAGCACGCTAAACAAAGAATATCTTATGATTGTTTCTAACTGTGATTCCGCCTTGCAGTGTGGAACACGTTGACCACCTCCAAGCTTCAATTGCCAATCCAAACGGAGGATGAACCTAGTGGAGAATCCGAGCAACAATGCTACATGGTCCAAGGGAATGACTCCCTTGAGGTATATTCGGAATCTCAATTATATTGTGATGATGCTAGTTCTTCTAGTAATGATTATGTTGATGCCAATGCCTTGAATGAAGAACTCTCAATTGTTTGTGAAAAATTGTTAGAAAAGTATAATCTTTTGAAAAAGAAGAATTTTGCATTAAATAAAGAAAATAAGGATTTATGTTCAAAACTAGATTTGATTTTGCAAGAGAAAGTGGAGATTTCTAATGAAGGAATTAATTGAAATCTAGACTAGATCTTGCCCTAAAAGAAATGAACTTTTGAAAAATAAAAATGATTGTGAAATAATTTTGAAGAAAAATAAAGTTATGTCTTCATAAGTTGATTTTGTGTTAAAAGAAAATGATTCTTTGAAAATAAAAATTGCTTCAATTTCAAAGGATTTAGAAGTTTGTTTAAAGAAAAATGAATCTTTGAAAAATGATATAGATTCACATGTTTGCCATGCTAGTGTAGCTTCACATTCTAGCTCACCTATTGCATGCTCCACTTCTTTTAACATTGAAAATCAGGATTTATGTTCAAAACTATATTTGATTTTACAAGAGAAAGTGGAGATTTCTAATGAAAGGGATTAATTGAAATCTAGACTAGATCTTGCCCTAAAAGAAAATGAACTTTTGAAAAATAAAAATGATTGTGAAATAATTTTGAAGAACATAAAGTTATGACTTCAAAAGTTGATTTTGTGTTAAAAGAAAATGATTCTTTGAAAATAAAAATTGCTTCAATTTCAAAGGATTTAGAAGTTTGTTTAAAGAAAAATGAATCTTTGAAAAATGATATAGATTCACATGTTTGCCATGCTAGTGTAGCTTCACATTCTAGCTCACCTATTGCATGCTCCACTTCTTCTAACATTGAAAATGATATAAACTTGTTAAAGAAGAATATGGATTGTTTGGGCTCCACTTTGAGCCATTGTGCGATGAACCATACACATTTGAAATCTTTGTTTTGAAAGAAACAAGTTCCATCTTTGCATGCACACAAATCATGGCATACACATGCTCCTCACGTGCACAACCATAACACGATGTATGCTCATGTGTACACATGTACACATTGTGAACGTAAGGGCCACCTTGCTAAATTTTGCTATGATAAGATGCATGATTTAAATTTAGCAACTAAATTTGTTTGGGTTAGGAAAGGTGCTAACCCCCAGGGACCCAAAAGAGTATGGGTACCAAAGACCACCCCTATTGTATTTGATGTAGGTGTGGGCTCTCGCATGACGTGAGAGTTATGGTGCCTTGAGGCGGATGCGTTCCGAGCCTAATGGAGACCTATTTGGATGCATCTCTTTCAAGGAGAGTTTGGTGGGAGGACCACCTTTTTTTGGAGACATGGAGAGTTGCCTTCTAGATTTTGGTAACGATCTCTAACTCCCATTTAAGTTTACATGCTTTTCATATTGTTGATTTTTAGCATGTTTTGATGTTTATTGATTTTTATGTTAAATTCCATGATAATTAGGCTTATGACATACATGTATAGTATTTGAGACACCCATGTTTAATATGGACCCATATTTTGTGTTCTCTCCATGTTTTAGCTATCGTGTATATCATAAATCTAATGCATGTGCATTTGACATAATAATCATATGAGTTTTTGTTTTGATTTATATGCTTCATAATTTGAATATATGTTTAGATGTTTGTTTTCATTAAGAGTAAGATATATACTTGTACAACTAGTGAGCCACAAATAGATTATTACATGTTTGTGCTTGAACGCTCATTTGTACTCATTAGATGTACTAGTATAGCCTAGTTTTGATGATTCATACATTTGACTTGTCTTCCCATTTTGTACATGTTTTCATGTTGTGTTTTAACTTCATGTATATGTCTATCTTGTCCAAACCATTGATTATACATATACATCCTTGAGCCACGTGCCTTCATGCATATATTTGTGGACTCGTTTATATTTGGATATGTATGTATATTTTAATTTGTACATGACATACATATACCTTGAAGATTAAATCGTGTTGATGATTTTCATGTTTTGACAAGGAAATTCAAATTGAGCTAAATTGACTATTTTCATGATTATGTCTTTCACACAAAACTTGTACACTCACATTACTTATTGGTTTTTCATGATTTTGTTTTCATGAGTCATATATGAGCTTTATATCTTTTGAGTGTCAATTGTTGAGTGATTTTTATGTTTCATGAAATATATTTTTGTTTTATTCCTTACTTGAAGATTTCGTACTAGTTTTCAAAATTTTCTTATAACTAGTTCGTATTCTTCATTTCGGAAGAGTTTTCAAACATATTCTATTTTCAAACCTAATTTTGAAAACCCTTTCCATTTTACGGGCGGTTGGTTGGGCGACCATGCCTTGTATGTTCTTTATTGAAAATCCATTTTAAATTTGTGCATGAAATGGGTGGAAGGTAATACGAGTTATACACCTAATCTTATTGTGTTTTCAATTGGTATCATTGGATCTTTTCAATTGGTATCAATATCGACATTCTTTTGTATACTCATATATGTTTTATTTGTGCTTACTATATCTCTATATTTTTGAGCACAAATTTTGGTTATGCTAAGCTTGATTTTTAATGACTATTATGTTTCAATTGATTAGTTTTCAATTGGTATCCTAATACAAGCTTATGCATCGTTTTATTTGATATTTCATAAAGGGGGAGAAAATTCGTATTTCATCTTTCAATTGGTATTTGGTTTACCTTTGATTTTCACTCCCATACTTTATGATGAGAAATAATTGAAAAATGAATATTGATTTTAATTTGGTATCATATGTTCAAAATGAAAAATACTTACAATTGGTATCAAGATGCTTATTTGTTTACTTTCATTGGTATCAAGAAAGAATTGGTAATCAAGGTTATCTTTATATCTTTCATTTTGATATCAAAATTTGATTTGTTTCTTTAAGATTTGTTTTCAATGCCTCATTTTCTTTCAATTGGCATTTCTTAAAATGTTTGTTGATGTGTTCACTTTCAATTGGTATGTTTTATTTATTTTATTGGTATCATGATGAAGAAAACAATAAAACAATGAAATTGATATATTTTTTCTTACAATTGGTATCATAAAATGTTTTGATTTGTATTGCCTATATGCAAGGGGAGCTTAACATCTCTTCTACATATAGATTCATGTTGAGTGTATCTTATATTGAGGAGCTCGACAACTCTTCTTTATGCGATACACGTGTGTAGGGGAGCTTCACATCTCCTCTTATGCATTGCATATTATGCGTTATGTGAATTAGGGCTTGTCATCCCTTCTTCATGTAATGCATATATGTAGGGAAGTTAACTTAGCATCTTCCTCTTCATGAATGTATATCGCATATATCCTTTATTTGTTTAATGTCACCCCTTTGTTGATTTTTGCTTTTGACAAAAAAAAGGGGGAGAGAACATTTTGTTTTTACTTTAACCCCTTTGTTGATGATTGACAAAAAGGGGAGAAGTATTGGAGAAGTATTTGATATATATGCATGTTTTGGAGTAGAATTTATGTTTATGCATATATGTTTTGTTTTGTAAATAGGAGAAAAAAAAGAATTTGATATGTTTCATGCTTGTTTTATGCATGTTTATCTCCGTATATTTGCATTCATGTTTAGTATTCATTGCATATATCTTATGTTTATTTCTATGCATGAGTTAAGGGGGAGCTTCTTTGAAGCTAAACTTTAATCCATGCATATATAACTCCATGAGTTTTGTCATCATCAAAAGGGGGAGATTATTGGCCCAGAGGCCTTCCACTCTAGTTTTGATGATGATTAACTCATGTAGTTATGTTTACTAATAATCTTGTGATGTTTAGTTTCAGATCTCTAATCAAGATATTAGTAGGTGGTTAGCTTCAACAAAGATATTTTGGAGCTTCTCACATGGTGATTCAAGAGCCCGAGCATCAAGATCATATATAGCACTCGTTGGAGTCAAGCTCGGTGGATCACAGTTTGGATCGAGTCGACTTGAAGACGGAGTTCGTCAAGAAGACCTCGGTACATAATTTAGTTTTTGTTTTAGATCCATTTGTAAAGACTAGATAGTGTGATATGCTCAAGTTCACAACACACGCACGTGTTTCTAGTTTTCATGTTTTGGTTTTCGGTTTTTGGTTAACCGATCTTGTTTCCATGAATAGATAGATTCAAAACAAGTTTACATGGTTTAATGTATATTAGATATGTTCTATATACATGTATGCTTCATATCTTAGACAAACTTATTTTGATATGCCTATTCATGTGTTTGGAGTTTTGTGTTTTAACAAAACGTATTTTTGTATTTAAAGTCAAAAACATTGATATATATCTTTATATGTATATTGGATTATATCCATATACTATATGCCTAAAAGTTGTTTCAATATCATGTTTTTGTATTTGGATGAGTTTTGGACAAAATCGGATTTCCATTTAAAAAATCCAAGTTTTGGAAAATACGGACTTTGGTTTTCGGCGAAATTTCCATAACACAAAAATGGTTCAAAAAGTTTGAAATTTGTGTTGAAATTTTTTACACAAGTTTGTATTTCAATGTATTATACTGAACTTATTTTTGTGAATTTTTAGAGTTTTTATGGGATTTTTTAGGAATTAAAAACCCAAGTTTTCTGTCCCTTAATGCTGCCTGCCAGGCTCTGGCGGTCGACCGGACCCAGAGTCGGTCGACCGGACCGGTCGACCGACGTGCACAAAACGTGCACGCTGGCCAGCCACTTGGGCCGGTCGACCGAGCGGTCGACCGGCTGCAATTACCCCACTCTCGGGTGGGGGCGGTCGACCGGCCAAAGAGCATTTGCTCTCTGGATTGGCACTGTCGACTGGCAGGCTCCAACGGTCAAATTTTTGACTGTTGGCGGTCGACCGGGCCGGTCGACCGCCAGCCGCCAGGGCTGAAAAACAGTCCTAACGGCTAGTTTTTGTTAGGGGTTATATATACCCCAAATTGAGGCCAGTTTTGGTTAAATTTTTAGAGTGAAAAATTCCAGATCTCTTCTAGTGTTTTTAAGCAAAAAGTTTTGGGTTCAAAATTCTTGATCTCTATTTGTTTTTAAAAGTGTTTGAAAAATCAAAGAAAATAGTCTTTTTGGGAATTGGTTTTTGATCTAAAACTCTATATCTATTTTGGTGATTTCCCAAGTGATTTTCTTTGTTCTAAACACTTTGTTTTCCACACTTGAGCTATATCTCCTATCCTATCTATAGAATCTTTTATTTGTGAGAAAATTTGTTTGTGGTTGAGATAGACCACCTTGTTGTAACCCTCCTTATTTGTTGTATCCCTCTTGGGTAGAGGTTAATTTGGAGTGGTGGTTGGCTCCCTCTAGTGAGAGGTTGAGATTGTGTATTGCTCCCTCTAGTGAGAGGTGGAGTTGTGTTGGACTTGTATCCCTCTTTGTGAAGAGGTGGATTGTGGTTGTTTGGCTAAGGGCCTACCCCTCTTGTGTGAGGTGGTGTTTGCATTGCCTCTGTGGTTGAGAGAGGAGTTGGGTACTCCCAGTTATTGTATTGTCCTAAAATCCTCGGTTTAGGTTCCCTGTGTGGGAGTCCTAGGTGGACAAGTTAGTAGATTGGAAATCCTTCTCGGTGAAGGCGGGGATGTAGAGCTGGGTGCTCGAACCTCGAAACACATCTTGTTGTTTGCGTTTGATCCATTGACTCTTAACTCTCTCTCTCTACTTTTGTGCCTTGCATTATTCATATTGCTCATTCATATTATATGCTTGGCTTGTGTTTTCCATTATGTTTGCAAAGGGAAAAACTTACAAAAAAGAGTTTGAGGAGCTAAATTACAAGTATTCTTAAAAAGATTACAAGTAGATCTCCTCAGAGATTCTGGAGAAGTGTGCCGATAGGAGTCTGGTCAGCGCGCGACCACTTTGTCCTTTTGACGATGCGAGGATGAGATTCCCTTCTCGCCTGGTTCGGGAATCAGAGAATAGAAGGTTGATAGAACCCTCTTGCTGCTTCTCAAAATCGCCTTCAATAAGGAATTCCTTCTCGCCTGGTTCCGGAGATTCCTTGAGAAGAAGGACGATGTTAGGGTATCAACACCCTGGATAGAGAAAGCAATTCTCTAAAAGGTCTCTGAATTCAAGAGCGCACGGCGCGTTATGAAGAAGCCTTTGCTTGTGGAGTCCTCTTGTATGCGTCTCTGCGTGTGTCTCTCTCCTTGTACCCTTGATGGGCTATTTATAGGGAGAGCAAGGGTATAATCGTCCCTTGAAGATATGGAAACAGATTGAATCAAATCTGTTTAAATCTGGAAAGTAGCCCTGCTGCGAGGCTAGGATCAGCTTCTGCGAAGCTAGAATTGGCAGGTCGGTGGACCTTCTCGAGCTGTTTTGATCCTTTCCATATCGTTGGAGGATTTCCCCTGATCTTCTTACTCGTTTTAGAAGAGTCAAGAGATTGTGGTAATCAACTGCCAAATTTGATCTCTGATTTGATCTTAATTAGATTTGATCTGATTGGATCCGATCTCATCCGGAGATTTGATTGGTCAAAGGTTGACCATAGCAGACCAATAGCGGAGCTATCTGTATTGAGCTCATAGCAGAACTAGAGATGGTTTCTGGCGAAGTCCGAAAGAAACCCTTTAGCGGAGCTGGAAGTCCTCTGTGGCGAAGTTTGCGAGTCAGCTTCTTGGCGAGGCTTTGAATGGCTTCAAGGCGAAGTCGGGTGATATTAGCCTCTCAGGCGAGGCTATCCCTTTGGGCTCATGTAATGCTAAGTGTTAGCACCTTAGACTTGCTGAGGTCTGTTTAGAAACAATCCGGGTTCACTGTCTGCTTGCTGGATCAGTGGAGTCCAAGTTGCTTCCTTGTCCCTCGGAGATGGGTGAAAACTGGTCTTCAGCTCGTCTGTCACTTGTCTTTTGTAAATGTCAACAAGTTTAGACATTGTTCGGACCAATAAGAATCTTGTCTTTTTTAAGTGTCAACAAGACCCCCTTCAAAGTTTTCAGAAGTCTGCAATGGCTCAGACTTTGAAATACTTTGAACTGCTTTGATAGGTGGTGAATGAACGTCGCCATGATGGTTGAGTTCAGCTTCGCTTTAAATCCTGCTTTGGGATGCTTGCCGAAGAATTGCACAGGTTCGTGCCTCTGAATAGCTTTGCGTGCGGGTAGCCCCGCGTCTGGGCTTCCGAAGATATGTTCGCTTGGGAGCGCATGTCGCTTTCCCGAGATCAACCGCCGTGGGTCGATTTTCAAGGAAGATTTTCTCCTTCTCTTGCGCTGACCGGGGAAGATATTCTCCGATTTGCACGTTTCCAAGGGAGGATATTCCCTTTCTTCAAGGCGCCATAAGTGCCTTTTATGAGGGAGACGTTTCTCCCTTTGCACGGTTCCAAGGGAAGCCGTCCCTGTTCTCAAGGCGCAATAAATGCCTTAAATGCGCTCGTGCTTCCACGCTTGAGGCGGCAGCGTTCAGGCCATGGGGCCTATAAATAGGACACTTGAGGTCCTCTGAAGAGAAGTGATCTGCTCTTCTTCTCTTCTCTTGGTTGAGAGAGATACTCAGATCTCTGAACTAGTGGGAATGCCCACTCTGGTCATTATCCGGCCAAGGACCGGTAAGTCTTGATCGTTCGACGACTTCACCGATTTTAGGGAATTCATCTCCCTTGATTCATCTTTAGCAGCTGCTTTAGGGATTAGCTTCCCTTGTTCTCTATTTAACTGATCTACAGAGAAGGATTTTGGCATAGCTTCCCAGTGAAGCTATCAACTTGACTTTGTCGCAGAAAGATCATTGCATGTTAAGTCCGCTGCACAGGCAGAACTTAGGACCTGGTATCTTCAAGGTTGAGCCAGTCTTGCCATATACGTGAAGCTAAGACTGTGTCCCATAGGATCAGTCTGGCTTAGCCATATAGGCGAGGCAGGACTTGGCGTTTGCTGAGCTAGCCCATCATCACTGTGCAAGCGAGGCTTACCCTCTGCTTTACCGAAACTGGATCGCTTCGACCCAAAAGATTTAGCTTAATTCTTTTGTAGCCTCTCCTGTGCTTAGTTGCTAATCTGTTCTGATCTGCCTTGTAGTGGGCTATGTTCGCCAATCTTGTGACTTGATGGAAGGAACCATAAAATTGCCTTATGCTTCCCCGGTTGAAGCTTTACTTTTAAGCAGGAGGAACAATTTGGGGCAGCGGGTGCGTGTCCCAGAGGCTATTGGCAGCCTCTTATACGAGATGATTCGTTCTGAGGTGAGGCTAGTAGCCGCTTATCCGGAGATGATCCGCTTCGGGGTAGTGGGCGTCACCTGTGAGATCACTGGCATCATTGCCAACTTTCAACTTTGGTGGCCTTTGTCGGGGACGATCCACTTCGGTAGAGCAGGCATCACACCTGTCGGACCACTGACATCACTGCCAATTCCCATTCATTATAGGTGGTCTGACGTGTTGGCGGCGATAAGTTTTATTGCCAGGCTTCAACAAAGATGACCTCGCTTTCTAGTGGCAAAATCTGCCATTTTTGTGGAGAATTATGGCCGTGTCTCCGTGACACAACTGGTTACAGCCTTGTGTAGGAGGAAGGCCTTTCGTGTCCAGCCGGTCTGACTTAGAAGCAGATAAAACCGCTTGTATGCCTTTTGCGCAAATGACCCTGTCGAGCCACTGAATGTGTTGTATGAAACACAACTTTGATGTAATATCAATGTACCCTTCCTTTTAAATCAATGAAAGTTCATCTTCTGATCCTCTGATTTTTGCTTACTTTCATTGAAAGTTTGGCCATAGCGGGGCTAAACTGTATGTGGAGTTAAGGGCATAGTCCCTTCTTTGAATGAACTTCACGAAACTGATATGTCCGCGAACAGCGCCTTTTTAAGGGGCTAAGATAAGCCTTTCGGCGAAGTCCCTGAAGGATTGCGCGAAGTCTGCATTTTAAGCCAGGGCGAAGTTAACCCTTAGTGGGATCGAAGCAGTGCTTCTCGGGAAGCGCTTCGGGTGGCGTTTTGAATTAATTCAAAACGGTAGCGTACGCCCTTTTTGAGTCCTCGTTTCAGGCGCTGATTGGCCTATAAAAGCCCGATCGGGCTGAACAGGAAAAGATCTCCTTTTTCAGAGAAATTTCTTTACTTTCCCTCTCCCTCTTCCTTCTTCATTCAGAGAACTTTGAGAACTCTTGCAGCTTTTCAATGGCGCCCAAAAGACGAGCTGGGAAAGAAGTGGCGACTTCTGCAACGGAGGGTCCTCCTCCTCTGGTCATCGAGCGACCAATCGCCGGTAAGAGACTTTCTCTCCTAATTAGAGACTACGATCTCTTTCTTTTAAAGCCGGTATTTGGCTTATCAGGACGATCGAATATGATCTGTCCTCATTAGGGAACTCGTCTCCCTGAATTTTCCTATCTTCTTTGTACAGGGAATTAAGAACTGAACAGTTCTTCTTTGGGCTTCCGTATGAAGCCATTACTTGGGCTGTCTTCATCTTGTTTGAGGAACAGGATTCGGGTCTGTCTCTTCAGTCATGGCCACGAAGGATGACTCTTGACCATAATGCCCTCTTGATGACGTCAGCCCTTAAGGCTGTACCACTTCCTGCTTAAGCGAAGTTGGTATTTAGACGTTTTCTTGCAAAACGCAGATTTGTCTGCGAGATCAAGCTTTGTCGAGGCTGTCGCTTTACTGGCCTTGCTCACGGGGCGAGGCTATGCCTTAGCGAATCTTATATCTCCATGTCCGTTTGACTGTTGAACTAATCATAGTTCTTTTCCTTTTTCTTTCTTTGTAGTGCCCTACACCCCTGGTCCCTTGAATAGTCTGTTTGGGATGACCAGCCGAGCGGATGGCAGCATCAGCCTTCAATTCTATGGCCAGGCTTCTCTCTTTAGTGAGCGGAGTTCCATCGTCCGGGACACGCTTATCCATGGTGGTGACCCGCTCACCATGAGGAGTATTCTAACCACCGCTCCTCTCGAAGACATCAACCGTCGGACTTATAAAAAGCCCAATTTCATGTTCGGAGATGCCGCGTCCGATCCTGATTGCCAATTGCAGGCAGGCGAGGGACAGTGGATCTTCAAGTTGGATGGCGAGAAGTTTTATCTTCCGTCTAACAAGCGGCACTTTCCTTTGTCTTCTTTTGAGTGTGTAACTCAGGCTCGGAAGATGGCATGGGGCGTGAGCCGAAGTGTCGAGTCCGTCCACGTCGGGAGATTGAAATCTCAGTCTCCTGGTTTTTCAAGGGCGGGCCCTCCTCACAACATAATAGGCCTATATCCTGGAAACGTGTCGCGGGAGCTTCCGGTAGGAGAGAATCCGGCTGTGGCGCAGACCTTTGGCACCCAATTCTACGCAGTTGACGGAATTATTCCGCCACTGACTTCAGGACTCCTGGTTGGGTTCATCCCCCAAAGACATGGTGGGCGGATTTGACCAACTATATCCTTGCTCACTTCGAGGAGGACTTGGAGAGGTTGAACCTCTATGAGGCCGTAAGGGCGACATGCTATGGCATTGATATGAAGGTGGTGTGCTTCTACACCATCCTTGAATTGTATTGCCCAGCTTCGGGGACTTTCTTCACCCCAGTTGGCGAGTTGGGCATGACTTTGCCCGAGATGAGGGAAATCTCTGCCCTGCCTTTCGGGTCTCTCCCGTATGAAGAGTACTTTCCATGCGAGACGGAGTTGGCTCTGCTGGAGAAGCAGGAGCCTGTTTTATTTGAGACTTATCGGGAGTTAATGTGCCATTTGCACATTTGTTCTAGCATCCATGGTGGCAGCAAGGGTAGCTCGAAGAGCTTGAAGAATTGGGGGAGTTACCTATTCCCAGATATGAAGAATGCTCCTGAGGCAGGTCATTGTGGAGTTGCAGATGGCGACATTTTTGAATGGATGGAGGTATGCCTCCAAAGGGATATTGTCATGACAGAAGACGATGGTCCCTATAAGAAGGGTGATGTCCTTCGGAGCTTTCACCATCAGGCTCGTCAGCCGATGTCCCGGAAGGCACTGTTGGTCGGTTTCTTAACCGTCTGGTTGAAGAAATGCGTAGTGCCATCCTCCTCGGGTGACATCGTCCACCCGAATGTTTTGCTGCCTGCCGTTCGCTTGGTCCATGGCCACCGTCTGGGTCTCCTTCCGGCCATGGTGTGCTGTATTCAAAGAGGCCTTCGCGCATTAACGGAGGCTTTCTGCAGGCCACCGGCGACGAGGCGTGGGAAGAGTGTCATCCTGCCTTGTGATGGACCCAATCCTAGGGTGGGTCTGCCATACACTTACTTAATGGCGTGGTTTGCCTTGCACTGCCCTTCTTTGATTGAAGCTGGAGAGGACCCTCCGCAAGGTGTTCGAATGGCTCTTCTCCGCCGATTCGAAGGATGTTCCTGGCTGAAGACCTACGTGGCCGAGGCCCGCAAGTTAGTGCGTCGTCATGACGCTTACAACCTATTCCGCTGTTTTCCTCGCATTCGGGGCGCAGGATACGACGAGGAATTTCGAGATGCGGAGTCAGGACGGTCTCCCATGAGTCGGGGGGTTTTTGAGTGGCTGGTCAGCATCCGGCCCTTACATTTATTGTATATAAGCGGGGATGTCTGCTATTTAGAACCTTACATCCCAAGCCGGTTTGCTCGACAATTTGGGTACGACCAGCTGTATGTGGGCAACCCCAATCTCGATTTAGCCTTCATGAGGAGTCTCATCGATGGGGCCCGTGCCTGGCGATTCTTTACTGCGGGCGGCATTGGGGCGTGGCTGCGCACGCCATTGAAGGATCCCAACCTTCTGACGACCCTGTGCTTTTGCCAGTGGTATGCGGCTTCCAACTCCATACCTCCTGGGTTCAATGCCAACCGTTCGGGTGTGAAGTTAATCTCTCATCGACTGAAGCGGAAGGCTTCTGAGAGAAAGGAAGGCAAACGGGTTCGTATCCCTGGTTTGGAGGAGTTCATCGCTGTAGATGATAGCGAGGCTTCTGATGCAGGGAGTCCTTGCTTTGGGGCGGGGACGGGAGCTGATACTCATGCGGCTGGCTCTGGTGTGGTGGGGACATCTTCCCCACGACGTGCAGGAGAAGTGGGAGAAGAGGATTCTGACGTCCACTTCAAGAGGAAGCGTGGGAGTGAATCCCGCAGGAGGTCGTTGGCGAAGAAGCCCCGTCGCCAGGCTCCTACAATTATGGCGAAGGACCGTCCCTCTGCAGTGATTCCTCTTGCTGCCCCATTAGCGGCTGAACCGTCGGTCGCTGAACCGACTAGCGGTGAATTTGCTCCGGGTCTGGGTAAGATTAACCCCATCCATATAGTACGCCTTTGGTGTATCCCAAATAACTCATTATTTGCTTCTTGTTGCAGGAGCTGAGGCGGTTGGGGAGCAAGGGGAACATTATGATCCCCTATTCGCTTATGGGACTGCTGTTGGTTCCTTTACTCACGCGGAGGAGTTCGGAGTGATGCAGCCGACATTGGTCCCTCGGGCGCTGGGACTTCTAAAGGAAGTCCTGAGGCATCGAGCTCTATTGGGTGGTCCACAGGATAATCAGCAAGCGAAAGCGAGCCGGCTGTTCGTGCTGATTCTGGCAAAAGTTTTCTGATGGAGCCCCTGGAGACTGATGCGGCTGACGAGATGTTCGAGGCAACATCATCCTTTGGTATTGTCCTAACCTCTTGGCTTCTTTTGTATGTAGCGACTAACCGTAGTCTTGTTACAGGTGTTCGACCTCAAGGTACATCAGCTTTAAGAGAGCCGGAAGATCCCCCGAAGGGCCAAGGGGTGATACGAGCGCTTCGACCGCGGTGGATGCTGCTATGTTGGACGCGCTGTATGGCGACCTGCCTTCTTATCGGCCCAAATCAGCCGAAAGGCCAGAAGTTGCAGAGGCGGCAGTCCCGGAGGTGTCCTCACTCCCAACTGTATCAACGAGTGGGGTGCCGACGATTTTGCCAAGTACAAAGTTGAGGGTGATCACAAGCCCTACTTCTCCAACCCTGGTGGTCGAGTCTGCTGCTCAGGAGGTGGTTGCTAGTCCTCCTTCCGCGGTGGCTAGCGTTCTGGTCTCGATGAGGACTCCGCCGAGATCGCCCTCGGCTTGACCGCCTGCTGTCAGTGCTCCCGCTGCTTCTTCTGCGACGGCGTCGACCAGGCTGGTGGACTATTCCGAGGTTGTCTCTTTACCGGAAGTGGCTGAGGTCGAGAACGATTACATCGGTGACCTGGTCGATAACTTTTATAAAGGCTTAGGGCGAACTATCGACCTGGTTCTGAAGGGCTCGACTATGCCATTCTCAAGGTTAAAGGGGGTCCTCTCCCGTGACATTGAGAGTATTCGGGACTTTGAGGGGTATCACCAGGCCACTGCTTTGGAACTCCTCGTGGATGAATTTGAGAAGGATGCGGAGGAATGGCGCCGCCTCCACCGTTCAGACACGGAGTCTTTAGTTGATGACCGGCTCGCGCTTCTCATTGCTCAAAAGCACGAGACCCGGCTTGCCGCTCAAGAGGTTGCTAAGGCTATCTCTTCTGACTTGAAATCCTTGGAGACAAGGCAAGCGGAGGTTGGAAGTGCAATTGACGCCTCCACTAGTGCTCTTCTCGGCGCTGAGGATAAGATTGCGAAGGCTGAGGAGATGATCAGGAAAGCAAATCTCCTCTTATCCAAGGCCATACCGGTGCGTCTTGAGGAAACTGCGTGGCTTGAACAACTCAAAGCTCAGAGTGAAGAGCTTGCGCGGCAGGAGTTGTCACAGAAGGCAACTTTGGCGGAGGCCGAAGCTCGTCTGGCTCAGGCGGAAGATTTCAATGAGGCTGAGCTGAGGTCACAAGCGCTTGCCCAGGCTGCTGATGACAGGAAGACGAGGCTAAACACCCTCGGAGAGCGGCTTAGATCGTACAGTGCGCGCTTGTAGCTCCATGTACTTTATCCTCTTGAAATGAATGAAAATTCTTTCTTCTTTTGTCGAATCTTCAATCTTGTTCTTCTTTTTGAATTGCGATTCTAAATTGTAGTGCAATTTCTTGAGAACATAGTTCTTGTTGGGTTGGATAATGAGACTTGTCTATCTGTCAGTTCAGAGGTCGCGATGACATAACTGGTTGAGACGTCACCAAGCTTCAAAAATTGTGATACTCGTTTTTTGTAAATGTCAACGAGTATCGAGACCTGCCTTTTGTAAATGTCAACAGGGCTCGGAATTGAGACTTAGCTGTCTGCTGGTTCAGAGGTCGCAATGACATAACCGGATGAGACGCCACCAAGCTTCAAAAATTGGTGATACTCGTCTTTTGTAAATGTCAACGAGTATCGAGACCTGTCTTTTGTAAATGTCAACAGGGCTCGGAATTGAGACTCGGCTGTCTGCTGGTTCAGAGGTCGCAATGACATAACCGGATGAGACACCACCAAGCTTCAAAAATTGGTGATACTCGTCTTTTGTAAATGTCCACGAGTATCGAGACCTGTCTTTTTTAAATGTCAACAGGGCTCGGAATTGAGACTCGGCTGTCTGCTGGTTCAGAGGTCGCAATGACATAACCGGATGAGACACCACCAAGCTCAAGGTTGGTGATACTTATCTTTTGTAAATGTCAATAAGTATCGAGTTTGTAGTGGAATTTGGGAGAAGTCTCGTTTTCACGGGGAGAAACGAGGGAATCACTGTCATAGATTTAATGTTAACGTAACAGCGAAATGTATTTGTGGTCTTACCATTCTATGGATGAGAATTGGTAAGTGATTTTGGAGGTCTCGTCCTCGCGGGGAGAAACGAGGGAATTGCTGTCATAGGTTTAGTGTTAACGTAACAGCGAAATGTGTATGTGGTCTTACCATTCTATGGATGAGAATTGGTAAGTGATTTTGGAGGTCTCGTCCTTGCGGGGAGAAACGAGGGAATTAAACGGGAACAGGTCCCTTAGGATTTTTAGCAAACCCCCAGCTGTCAACGGGTTTGATATGCCTTTACCAACTACCGTTTGAGTCGGGCTAGCCATGCTATTCCCCTCAGCATGATGAGTTGTCAAGGACTTATGTTGGGCTTAAAAGCCAACATTTTCCTCTATCCTTAATCGTTAAGGATATTAGATTATCGGGTTAATGTCTGCATAACCCTGATTCCCCTCTAGGATAACCGGTGCACGGCCAGGTTCCTGTTGGTTTATGGCTGTATGATTTCTCTTGGGGAAGAGAAAGGCTCTCTTTGTGTGTACTTTGCACACGAAGGTCTTGATCAGAGGTGTAGTGTTAACTTGATTAAGAGAAGGATCCTTGATTAAGGATAATACTTCTTTAAGAATTTGCCATTGATCGGCATCATGAGTAGATCGCCCTCTGCAGTCGTGAGGCGGTATGCTCCATTTGAATAGACTGTTTCTATTACAAACGGTCCTTCCCATTTAGGCTGAAATTTGCCTTTGGTCTTGTGCGTCATAACCATCGGTCGTCTGACGGCTAAGACCAGGTCTCCTTTCTGGAAGATTCTCTGCTTGACCTTCTTATTGAAGGCTTTTGAGATTCGAGCTTGATATAGCTCGATATGCTGCTGAGCTTGTAGTCGCTTCTCGTCCAAAGCCTCGAGCTCTTGAAGGCGTAGGCGATCATTGTCCTCTGATGTAGTTTTAGTAATCAGAGCTACTCGCAACGATGGCATCTGGATTTCCAATAGGAGGACTGCTTCGCACCCATATACCAGGGAAAAAGGCGTATTGCCTGTCGGTGTCCGCACCGTGGTTCGGTAGGCCCAAAGACATTCACCAAGCTTTTTGTCCCAATCTCGCTTGTTCGAGGAGACGAATTTCTTGAGTAGCTTGATGATCGTTTTGTTGAATGCTTCCGCCAAGCCGTTAGCGGCGGGATTATAGGCAGTTGAAGCCACATTCTGAATTCGATATTTATCGCAGAATCGATAGAATACCTGACTTATGAATTGGGGACCATTGTCATGGATGATCCGCCTAGGGACACCAAATCGATGAATGACATGGTGCTTGATGAAGTTAACCACATTAGGGGTTTTGACTTCAAGCAGTGGTATAGCTTCTGCCCACTTTGAGAAGTAATCGGTTATTGCCAGGATGAACTGGTGACCTCTTGTCGAAGAGGGGCTGATTGGCCCTACGACATCGATTCCCCATGCTTCAAATGGCCATGAAGCAACAGTTGGGTGGAGCAGCTCCGAAGGCTGGTGTATGAAGTCCGCATGAATTTGGCATGCTTTACACCTTCGTGCGTATTGGATGGCATCGGCTATCATAGTTGGCCAATAGTATCCAAGTCTGTGCAACCTGTCTTTGAGCTTTGGACCTGGCTGATGAGCTCCGCAAATGCCATCATGCGCTTCTTGGAGCGCTTCTTGTGCCTCTGAATTGGAAAGGCAATGGAGGAGAACACCGTCATATGAGCGACGGTAAAGTGTCTTCAAAGTCGGATCGTAATAGAACCGGAGAGACCTTCGTCTGATGGACGCCGCTTCCTTGGGATCGTCTGGAAGCAGACCGTGCAAAGCATAGTCGATGAGAGGAAAGCGCCAATCTCTTGGTTCGAGATCCGTGGAGACATTATAGACTTCTCGAGTTCTTAGTATGTGCTTGGAGCATACAAGATGTCGAGTTGCGACTGTGAGGTGATACTCGGTGTCGGCTGGCAAGGCTAGCGTCGTCGCTAATGCAGCGAGAGCGTCCGCCTTGGTATTCTGAGATCGGGACACATGCCCGATGTAGAAACCTTCAAATAGGTTAGCCAATTCGATGGCTGTATGGTAGTAAGGCATCAAGTCCTCATGGCGGACTTCGTATTCGCCTTTAACCTGATTGATGATCAGTTTTGAATCGCCATAAGCTTCGAGGTAGCGTACCCCCATTCCATGGGCGAGTTGAAGACCGATGAGCAGAGCATTATATTCTGCTACATTGTTGGAGCACGATTCTGTCAGAGAAAATGCTCTGGGCAAGACATGATTCTGTGGGGAGATAAACACAACCCCCACTCCGGCAATAATCTTACCTTTAGGGCCCATTCGCGATGCTCCATCAAAGAACATCTGCCATACTTCCTCTTCTGAGGTTGCATTAGACTCGAAGACCTCATCAGGGATGTCTTCGTGAAGCTTTGAGTGTTCCGGAACTGGATGAGCAGCCAAGAACTCTGCAAGGGCCTGACCTTTAACCGCCTTCTGAGGCGTGAAGATCATGTCGTATTGAGACAATAAAAGTGCCCACTTAGCCAATCTTGAATTCGATGATCCTGGCTTCGTCACAAGAAGACGCAATGGGTTTACTCTGGAGATGACATGTATGGTCTGGCCGACCAAGTAATGTCGTGTCTTCTGAACAGCGAAGACGAGACCTAAACACTCTTTCTCAATAGGGTTGTAGCGAGATTCCGCTCCTATGAGAGTTCTGCTCAGATAATAAATGGTCTGCTCGTGGCCATTGTCGTCCTTTTGAGCGAGGAGGGCACCGAGGGAGTAATCCATAGCTTTTATATAAAGCAAGAATGGTTTCCCTGATGTAGGGGCCACTAAGACTGGAGGCTTTGTGAGGTACCTCTTGATGTCTTCATAAGCTTCCTGACAAGCTTGATCCCATACAAAGGAGGCACCCTTTTTCATGAGTCGGGTGAACGGTTGACAGCGGCCTGAGAGATTTGCAATGAATCTTCTGATATAGGCCAGCCTGCCTTGCAAGCCTCTGAGCTCTTTGAGATTCCTCGGTGGATGCATGCTCTGGATGGCTTTGACTTTGTCTGGGTCAAGATGAATCCCTTTCGATGTGACAATAAACCTAAGGAATTTGCCACTTGATACTCCCAAGAAGGATTTTGTCGGGTTCATTTTCAGTTGATGAGCCCGCATTATGTCGAACATCGTTCTCAAGTCATGAAGATGTTCATTCTTGTTGTGGCTTTTGACGGCAATGTCGTCGACATAGCACTCCACCGTTTTTCAGAGATGGTCGCGGAAGATTGTATTCATTGCCCGCTGATAGGTTGCTCCGGCGTTCTTCAGTCCGAAGGGCATTACAGTGTAGCAGTATACCCCCAATGGTGTTCGGAACGAAGTATGCTTCTCGTCGTCGGGATACATCTTGATCTGGTTGTACCCTGAAAAGCCGTCCATAAAAGACATCCTTTCGAACCCACATGTGTTGTCGATCATGACGTCGGTGATGGGCAGTGGGAATTCGTCTTTAGGACAGGCCGTGTTGAGATCACGGTAGTCGATGCAGATCCGTATTTTCCCGTTCTTCTTGAGGACGGGGACGATGTTAGCTACCCAATCTGGATGTTGCTCCTCCCGGATGAAGCCACATGCAATGAGCTTGTGAACTTCGGCTTCAATAGCTTCCATGATGTTTGGGCGAAACCGACGTTGTTGCTGCTTGACTGGCTTGACGTCAGGCTTGATGTTTAGACGGTGCATAGCGACCTGTGGATCAAGTCCGGGCATATCTTCGTAGCTCCACGCGAAGACATCTATATACTCCTTTATGAGTATTATCAATTCTTCCTTCTTCGTAAGCGATAGGCTTTCACTTATAAAGATGGGCTTGGGGTTATCTTGACTTCCCAGATTGACCTGCATCACCTTGTCTTCAGTAGGTGGTTCGCGCAGCTCGAACCGCTTTTCCCATTGGATGTTTAATTGCTGGGCCCACGGTTCTTCATCGGTAGCCTCCGCAGGTTCCAACTGACTGCTCGACGTCATATTAACAGTGAGGTCTTTGAACATTCCTCCTATACTGATATCGGAGTCCCACTCGGAGGATGAAGCCGAATGTGATGGAATTGGCCCGTCGTCTTTGACTTGAACTGTTACTGATGATGTGGGCGTGACGTAACCCAACCCCCTGCGTGTACTATCATAGTAGTTTGCAGGCTTCCCTTTAGGCACAAGGTTTCGCATCAAACCGCGCCTTCCTTTTCCGAAATTCAGGCCTGCTCCATACTTCAAGTCGTACCCCATTTTCTTCATAATGTGGCGCGCTGGCCACGCATAATGGAAGAACTGTGGGGCGTCTGAGTCTGAGCTCGAATCTGCAGTTGTGGGTCCCCGTGACTGGGTTCTACCGAAGATTATCGGCGACTGACCTTGTTTGGACGGAGGGATCACCAGTGTGGCCCCCTCTATAGCTTCCACAGGTGTGCTGGCCACACTTGGCTCATGTACGGGCACATGCAGAGAGCCATCCGTAATGGATTTAATCGACCCAATACTCGCAGGATAATCAAAAGAAATATTATCATTAATTACCCATTCACCTTCATCCTCTGAAGGAGTATTACATAGAGGATTATTGAGACATGCTATAATTGGCTCACCAATCAGAATGGCTGGCATGCCTATTTTGGATTCTGAATCCGCCTCGTTGCCACTTTCATCATCGTCCGGCAACGGTTCTTTAAGTGCTCCACCGGCCTCTTGATATAGGAGAGCGTCAGTGAAGTAGTTTTCCACCCCTTTGAATGGTTGCCTCTTAGCAAAGACAGTTCGTACTGTCGTGTCATCTTCAACATATTTGAAGCATTGGTGCAGAGTAGAGGGAACGATCCAGTTAGTATGGATCCATGGCCGTCCCAGCAGCAGGTTATATGAAGTGTCAGCGTCAATGACATAGCATGTCACTTCTGACTTCAGGCTCCCGATTCTGCAACGGAGTCAGATTTTCCCCAGTGGATGACTGCTCCCGGCGTTGAAACCGTATATTGTAGTAGTGGTTGCGGACAACCTGTACAATGGTATGCCGAGGAAGTAGAGAAGCCTTTTGGGGATGATGCTGAGTGCAGACCCCGGATCGACTTGTATTCTCTCGATGCACGTTGAATCGATATATCCGGTGTAGTACAGAGGTCGATCGTGCTTGTTGTCTTTGAGAAGCATATCTTCCGCCGTGAATGTAATAGCGGGCACCTTTGATTGTGCATGATGACATTCTGGGCAAGGAGACTGAACGTCGTCGTTAGGAATTTCAGGCATGCATGTCAGAAAGGATTCTGAATTGGCTAGCGCATCCCTGAGTGCTTCTCTTGTTTCTTTCGAGAGGCGAAGGAGCTCGTGTATAGTGATACGAGCTGGGATATTGGCCAGCTGAGCCAATATATCAAAGCGAAAGGGCGTATCAAACCCTTGGCCTGGTGGTTTCTTCAACACGTGGTCGAATCGTACCTCCTTAGGCCTCTCTTTTCCCTTGGTTGGGATTGGAGTGGATGCTGGTATTTGTACTGACGTCGTTTGCTGTTGTGTCTCGTCAGTAGGCTTTTCATACTGCCTCAAGTATGATTTTCCTGATCGGGTGCCCGTCTGTTGAGGCGCGTCGGCTTGCGCTGCGCAAGCATGCTTTTCCCCTTCTGAATCACTGAGGGAAGCCGATGTAAGATTGCCGTCGTCTGGCAGGATGGAGATGACATTGCAAGACTTGCCCTTTGAGTTGGGCTGCTTTGGATCCCGCTGTACGTCTTGGACGAGGTCTAGATGTATCCACATGACCTCTCTTGTCTCCAATGTTAAGGGAACAAGACCCTTATTATCTTGAGCTGTAGCTGGAAGATACTTGACTTCCAACCGTGGCGCAGGGACGGAATAAGTCCCGTCAGGAACTGTGACCTTCGGAGCTTTGCCGAACTCAAGAGTCACCATATTGGCAGTGACTTTCTTCTGCTCCGTCTTCAATGTCAGAACCCCGGCATCGACCAGGGCTTGTATTCTGTCCTTGAGGACATAGCACTTGTCAGTAGGATGGTGAATCATCCTATGGTAGAGGCAGTATTTAGGGTCATTTGTGCGCCCTATCTCATTGGGACACCGAGCATCTGGCAGCTTAATTTTGTTCCCTTTGTGGAGCAGATGGAATATGGTGACCACCTGATCGTCTTTGAAGGAGTACTGCTTTGGAGGGAACTTGGGTTCCTGATTGTTGAAGCCGCTCTTCTTGTCTTTTGACTGCACATCTCCGGATAACTCCACAGACATAGTCTCTTTGCCTTTAGCTTGAGAAGATTGCGGTAGGTCGCTACGCCCTTTGTTGTTCGTCCCCCATTTGCCTCTAGGGGCGGATGGTTCGAACTTTTTAGCCGACTTCTCGGCTATCTCAACTTGTTCGACCAATTCTTTCCAAGTGTGGGCTTTAACAGCCCCCATGCGAACTTCCACTTGGTCTAGGAAGTTGTATCTGCATGTCTGTAAGAGCATAGGTAATGGCATCCCTGCTGGGCACATCAAGGATAAGTTTCTGAACCGTTCAATGTAGTCACGGACAGATTCGCCCTTCCTCTGCACAGTGGAGAGGAGCTTGTCCATGGTTACTTCGGTATCATCCTCATAGAAACGAGAAAGGAACCGAGTTTTCAGGTCGATCCAGGAGTTGATAGAGCCCGGAGGGAGACTGCGAAACCAGTCAAATGCCACCCCCTTTAAGGTGCCAATGAACAGCCTAACCATGATGGCGTCATTGCTTATAACATTACCAGTCTGAGACCAGAAATAGTAGATGTGCTGATTTGGCGAGCTCTTTCCATCATAGGTATGCAGCGTTGGCGGTTTGAACTTCGGTGGATATGGCACCGAATCCCACTCCAGCGGATAAGGACAGACTGCCCCTACCTTCTTTAATTTATCCCTCTGAGCTAGGGATGCGATTTGAGCCTGGAGGCCCTTAAGGACTTCGGCGTCTAAGGAAGAACCCTGTTTGGATTTCTCCGTCTTTGGCTGCTCATTGCTGAAATGTTCCTCCTCATCGTGATTGCTCCCGGCATCATTGTTATTCCGGTTATTGAGGAGTTGAGCGAGCATCTGCTGAATATTGTCCAGAGCCTCTTGCTGGGTTCTGGAAGTTTGCTCCTGAGCTTCCAGGCGCCGACGAAGATCGTCGTTGACGTTATCAGCCATATTGACTGATGCTCTGTTTGTTCGCACCGAGCTAACTGTCGCCAAAGAGGCATACCCACTATCTTCACCTTCTTCGTCCGATGATTGGAGTGATCTCCTGGGTTCTGGCGAGGCTAGGGCCGTCGAGGAAGAAGGCTGTTCATAAGTGTAGGGTATCGCCGCCCTGGATCTGGTGTTCCGGAAAACACCTTCTTCATGCACCAAGACTTCGCCTAAGCCTGGGCTGTAATCTGAATCTGGGGAGCTGTAGGGGGTGTCGTCAGATGTTTGTCTTCCCCTGTGCAGCTCCCGCCCTCTCCCAGTCATGTTGACGGATGCGGAGGGGAGATCTCGCAAGATACTCCTTCTGCGATGCTTCATCGGGGCTTGTACCGATAGTCAATCAAAAACTGACCGTCGTCTTGGAGGCGTGGCGGGGATTGGTCCCAGCCGACAATGGACCGAGTGGAATGTCACCAGCTGACATCCCACTTGTCGACAACAGGGGGAAGAGGTTTGTCTATCCGTCAACAATTTCCTCAGATCGGACCCAGTTGGGTCTCTGCAATCGAGCGCAAAGGCTCTTTTGGGTCGCACATAGGATGACGTCCTGCTTCTTTTATCCCTGCAGATGGGATTAACACTGAATAGTGCTTTGGTTCTAGCTTCGCCATCAGGCGTGAGCTTAGTGCTTGACGAACTGGAGAGCGGAGCACGCTGCGGTGCTTTACCCGCTATGCTGCTGCGAAGGCAATTGGCCTTAGATGGTACTTTGGCTTTAGCTTCGCGGTCACGAACCCTGCGCGTACGCTGTGGTATAGTAGCTTCGCTCATGAGAACGAGGCCGGCGCGAGGCATTGCTGCTCTTGAATTGGGTAACGGTATGATTGCCGTCTTGATTTTATGATTGGAGCAGACATGCATCTTGCCTTTTTCTTCGCGAGAGAGGCGCGGTTTAGGCGTAGCTACGCCTGAAGCTTCAGTCGGAGACTTCTATTTAGGCTTCCATATCCGCCTTGGCAGAGGAGACTTAGGTTCGCAAGGAACCTGATTAGCCACACACGATGCTGAGGGGTGTTGGCAGAATTCTGCTTCCGATTTCTGATTTGAAACCTTGGTCGTGGAAACCCTCCTATGCTTCCGTGCTCGAAGCATTGGGCCACCCCCAGAGAGGACTTCTTCAAATCTTCCTTGATCGAACTGAACCACCAAGTTCTCACAAGTAAAGGAATCAGACTGCGGACGTGCCTCCTTGTTGCGCCAAATAACCTCAGTAGGTTCGTAGAGAACCTTTTCAGTCTCCGCAGAGACTTTCCTTGAAGATTTAGCCAGAAAGGCTCTGGCTGCACCGACTTTTCTGAATTCAGAGTTAGACCCGAAGGTCTGTTCGTCGCATTGCGACACTTGATTCTCGGCAGTGGAGAATTTCATCCCCAGCGGAGTCGCCATCTTGTTTTCCATTATGTTTGCAAAGGGGAAAACTTACAAAAAAGAGTTTGAGGAGCTAAATTACAAGTATTCTTAAAAAGATTACAAGTAGATCTCCTCAGAGATTCTGGAGAAGTGTGCCGATAGGAGTCTGGTCAGCGCGCGACCACTTTGTCCCTTTGACGATGCGAGCGATGAGATTCCCTTCTCGCCTGGTTCGGGGAATCAGAGAATAGAAGGTTGGTAGCACCCTCTTGCTGTTTCTCAAAATCGCCTTCAATAAGGAATTCCTTCTCGCCTGGTTCCGGAGATTCCTTGAGAAGAAGGACGATGTTAGGGTATCAACACCCTGGATAGAGAAAGCAATTCTCTAAAAGGTCTCTGAATTCAAGAGCGCACGGCGCGTTATGAAGAAGCCTTTGCTTGTGGAGTCCTCTTGTATGCGTCTCTGCGTGTGTCTCTCTCCTTGTACCCTTGATGGGCTATTTATAGGGAGAGCAAGGGTATAATCGTCCCTTGAAGATATGGAAACAGATTGAATCAAATCTGTTTAAATCTGGAAAGTAGCCCTGCTGCGAGGCTAGGATCAGCTTCTGCAAAGCTAGAATTGGCAGGTCGGTGGACCTTCTCGAGCTGTTTTGATCCTTTCCATATCGTTGGAGGATTTTCCCTGATCTTCTTACTCGTTTTAGAAGAGTCAAGAGATTGTGGCAATCAACTGCCAAATTTGATCTCTGATTTGATCTTAATTGGATTTGATCTGATTGGATCCGATCTCATCCGGAGATTTGATTGGTCAAAGGTTGACCATAGCAGACCAATAGCGGAGCTGTCTGTATTGAGCTCGTAGCAGAGCTAGAGATGGTTTCTGGCGAAGTCCGAAAGAATCCCTTTGGCGGAGCTGAAAGTCCTCTGTGGCGAAGTTTGCGAGTCAGCTTCTTGGCGAGGCTTTGAATGGCTTCAAGGCGAAGTCGGGTGATATTAGCCTCTCAGGCGAGGCTATCCCTTTGGGCTCATGTAATGCTAAGTGTTAGCACCTTAGACCTGCTAAAGTCTGTTTAGAAACGATCCGGGTTCACTGTCTGCTTGCTGGATCAGTGGAGTCCAAGTTGCTTCCTTGTCCCTCGGAGATGGGTGAAAACTGGTCTTCAGCTCGTCTGTCACTTGTCTTTTGTAAATGTCAACAAGTTTAGACATCGTTCGGACCAATAAGAATCTTGTCTTTTTTAAGTGTCAACAGCTTGTTTGTGTGTGCCTCACTTGTGCTTAACCACGAGTGCTTCATATAGCGCCTCAACTCTTATTCAGAGGAATCAAGAGGAGCTAGTCCAGAGCCCTTCAACGGGAATTCGGCTACACTCGTTGGTTGCACTAAGTGTAGTTGCAATTATTTTTTAATTTTCGTATTTAGTTCATTAGATTAGCCGTACACCTATTCACCCCCCCTCTAGGTGTACTTTCAGAACATTGTTAAATATTGTTGGAAAAACAAAGGATCATCTGAATGGTCGGCTTGATTTGTAAGGCTTGGGAACAATAAATAAACTTCATGTGGGATCCTGTATATGGCAACTACAACACTAAAAGAAAAGAAAATAGTGTTTAAAATAAACTTATCAAAAAGATTAGTAACTTGAAGAGTAAATATCAATCACAAAATAAAATCAAGAAGATAATCGCAAACACAAAGATTTCATCCTGCTTCGTTCCTCCAGACCTACATCCAGTGCCCAAGCAACCCCGCTTGAGATTTTTCTTTATCCTTGATTTTGAGAACTATAAAATCAACACAAGTACACTAATTGATAAACACCCTTGCCAATTCTGTACACCTCTTTTCTACACCGAGAAGACCTTTACATTTTACCCTTGACAACTTTCAATCTATAGGCCCTGAATGTGGAGTGCACGTGGTAGCTTGCAGTCGCTTGTAGGGTTTCTCTTCTACTTCTGCTTTACAAGTCATTTGAAAGTGGATTTAGAGAAAATGAGAGAGTATATGATTTTCTTAACAGAAATTCAGAATTTTTGAAGCCAAGAACTTGAAATGAATTGTCTTAATGAAAGTCTAAGAATCCCTAGCTATTTATAGGGATTTTGGTAACTAAAAATTAGTTATTGGACATTTCAAAATCTAAAAAAATAGCTATTAGAAGGAGGGAATACGTATCAAAAGATCAAAATTACAACAACTATAAACTGCCATATCAGTCGACTAGAAGAAGTATCAGTCGACTGATAACACTATTCTGTGAATTATCAGTCTATAGATTTAAATCTTTAGTCTACTGGACATCACAAATAGAAAATAACAATATTCTGTTGATATCAGTAGTTGACTGGGCCAAGGTATTAGTCGACTAGAGGGTATTATTAGTCGACTAATCCATATTAATATTCGAACATGATTGCACCAAATGGGTATGCATCAAGTTGATGGGTGTTATAACTTCTAGTAATCAACTATATGAAGTTATAGGCTAACTAATAGTGTGTATTTGTATGTGTATGTGTTCAAGGCTTTTACAAAATCACCTATGATATTAAAGAGATTATTACAACTTCAACTTCATGAATGTTACATGTCTTCAATGTCTTCAAATAGTATCTTCCATCTTAGTTTTTATGTGGAAGTGGTAGAAACCTTATGATATCAATATATAACTTGATAAGCAATTGAAAGTTTTGTATACTGCATAAGATATTAGTACACACACTTTATATTGTTATCATCAAAACATGAAAATAAGAGATCCAACATTCTCTCCCATTTTAATGATGAGAACCAATTATCCCCCTGCATTAATGATGTGAGAAAACATATATATATCAGTAATAACACATTACTCTCCCCCTGCATTAATGCTTGGTTAGTGACCAATAATTTCTCTTCTTTTGTCATTAACAAAAGAGAGTTTGCGTATAATCATATAAAACATTGTTACTGTATAAAACTACTATTAGCATCTATCTTTCCTTCCGAGGTACCTGAAAATATAAACAAACTTGTTTGATACCCATTTTCAATAAGGTCCAAAAGGATTAGCCTCTAGGAGCCCAAATCTATTTGGAATTTGATTTTCACTTGTTAGCATAAACATAATGAATAGAGTTGCAAACTGTGTTTATATATAAAGCAACATAAGTATTCTTGTCAAAAGAATTTAATCATTAGGAACCCATACATATTTGTATTTACGTCTTCCTAAAAAATTATTCGAATTCTTCTTAACATATAAATGAATGATTAGTTCTACCATATGCATGAAAAATCATTTTTTTTCCTTTTGAAAAACCAATGCCAAAATGATTATTTGAAACTTTTATGAAGATAACAAATTGTTCAAATTTCTTTTCCTTTATTAAATTTTGGAACATTTTAAAATTTCTTCATATTTGTCCTTGAAAGATGAAATATCCTTTTTCAAATCTGATATTCGAGAATTTAAAGAAGATATTTCTGATTTAAAAGAAGAATTTTCTTCAATCAAAATATCATTTTCCTTTTTCAAAAACTTGTTTTTCATATTTTCCTTTTTAAATTCAAAAAATAGTTCATTGAAAGCATCCAATAATTCATCATAATTTAAAAATTTTTGTACCTCATCTTCTTGAGCGATGAAGCACATATTTGTTGTTTCAGTTGCTTCTTCTTCTTCTTCTAAAAATGATGAATCAATATCATCCCAAGTAGACTATAAAGCCTTCTTTTTCTTGAACTTGTTCAATTTGTTTAAGTTGTTGAAGTTGACTTTTAATTTAAGTAAAAGACTATCTTTCTTCATGTGTCCTGGTTTGTTACACTTAAAATACAAGGGAACTTCATTATTATCTTTAGTTTTATTGAACTTACTTTTTTTTAAGAACTTTTTAAACTTCTTTGTAATCATCTCAATGTCATTTTCTTCATTATCGAATTTTTCTGTGTCTAAAGATGTTTTGAAGGCAAGTGTTTTCTTCTTAGATTGTTGTTCATACTTCTTTCTTTTTTCCAATTTTACTTCGTATGTCATCAAGTTACCAACTAGATTCTCTAACGTGAGTGTGGAAAGATCATTTGCCTCTTCTATAGCAGTGGTTTTCTTTTCCCATTCTGGTGTGAGTGCTTGAAGTGCCTTCTTATCATCTCCACTTGGGTGTAGGTTATGCCAAATGCAACCAAGGAGTTTGTGATGTCCGTGAATCTTGTGATCATCTCAGCGATTGTTTTATTTTCCTTTATTTTGAACAATTCAAATCTGTGCACAAGAAGAAATTTTAAATTTCTTTACTTTATTTGTACCTTTATGAGTTATATGTAATGTGTGCCATATTTGATGTGCTGATGTGGCTGTTGACACACGATTAAATTCTTCTTTGTTCAAGGCACAAAAAAGAGCGTTCAATGCTTTTGCATCAAGGTTAACCGCTTTTTTTTGTTCCTCTGACCATTGACCATAATTTATATGTGGCTTCTCTTATGTCACTTCCACGACGTTCATAGTTCGTAGTAGATCGATTGTAGGTAGATCATCAATCTACACTTTCAATAGTTATAGTTTGATCCATCGAACAGTGGTGGTCATTGTGTGGAGTGGCCTTCCTTGAATTGAGATGAAGGAAAATTCATTGTCATCTTTGTTCTTTGCTCAGATACCAAGTGTTGGATCCTATATATGGCAACTACAATACTACAAAAAAAGTGAATAGTGTTTATAATAAACTAATCAAGAAAGATTAGTAACTTAAAGAGTAAATATCAATCACAGAAATAAATCAAGAAGACAATCGCAAACACAAAGATTTTATTCTGGTTCGGTCCTCCAGATCCAATCCTCAAGCAACCCCGCTTGAGATTTTTCTTATCCGTGATTTTGAAAACTATAAAATTAACACAAGTTCACTAATTGACAAACACCCTTACTAATTCTGTACACCTCTTCTCTACACCGAGAAGACTTTTACCATTTACCGTTTATAATTTTTAATCTATAAGCCTTGAATGTGGAGTGCACGTGATAGTTTATAGTGGCTTATAGGATTTCTCTTCTACTTCTACCAACAAGTCATTTGAAAGTGGATTTAGGTAAAATGAGAGAGTATATGATTTTCTTGATAGAAATTCAAAATTTTTGAAGTCAAGAACTTGAAATAAATTGTTTTAATGAAAGTCCAACAATCCCTAGCTATTTATAGGGCTTTTGGTAACTAAAAATCAGTTATTGGATATTTCAAAATTCAAGAAACTGTTAGAAAGGAGAGAATAGGTATCAAAAGATCAGAATTACAACAACTATAAACTGTCATATCAGTCTACTGATAACACTCTTTTGTGAACTATCAGTCTACTAGTCCAAATCATCAGTCTACTGGACGGAACAAATAGAAAATAGCAATGCTCTGTTAGATCTAAGTAGTCGATTGGGCCAAGATATTAGTTGACTAGAGGATATTACTAGTGACTAATCAATATTAGTAGTCGATTAATTTGAACATGATTGCACCAAATGAGTATGCATCAAGTTGATGGGTCTTATGACTTCTAGTAATCAACTATATGAAGCTATAGGCCTACTAATAGTGTGTGTTTGTGTGTGTATGTATTCAAGGCTTTTACAAAATCACCAATGAAAATAAAGACACTATTACAACTTTAACTTCATGAATGTTACATGTCTTAAATATCTTTAAATAATATCTTCCATCTTGGTTTTTCATATTGAAGTGATAGAAGCCTTGTGATGTCAATATATAACTTGATAAGCAATTGATAGCTTTGTATTTTACATAAGATATTAGTACACACACTTTATATTTTATCATCAAAGTATCAAAATAAGAGATCTAACGCTTTACCCTCGGCAACTTGAAGTAACAAGAAGTATTTACTAGTTGCATGCTTCTCAATGTCATTAGGAGAGGATATTTTATGCAAAGTTAAAACAAGTGAAGGTTCTGGATGGCTTTACGTCCAACATTTCACGATGTGTGCAGGAAAATGAGCACATGATTTCAGGATTAAAAAGTCATGATTGCGTTATGCTCATACAAATATTAAGCTTTACAAAAAGTTTTACCAATGAATATGCATTCGCCTTTGATTGAACTGTGCAACTTCTTCAAAGGATTATGTTCCAAAGCTTCTCGCGTTAGCGACCTTGAGCATCTAGAATCTCAAATTGTGCAGACATCTTTTCATTTGGAAAGAATCATTCCACCTTCGTTCTTCGATATTTTGGTGCACTTGCCTATGCATTTAGCAGTTGAGGCTAAACATGTTAGACCTATTCAACATCGGTGGATGTACCCTATCGAGAGGTATATGATTGAAGTTTTAGATTTTCATTTGAGTCAATAAATGTCATGTGGTTACAATTATATTTTGACTTTTTCTATTTATTAAATGTTATAGGTACTTGCGCACACTCAAATCATATGTACGTAACAAGAGTTTCCTTAAAGGTTCCATTGCAGAAGGACACTTAAGGGAAAATGTACAACATTTTGCTCTAGATAGTTAGATAGTGTTGAGACAAGGTTCAACCAACTCACAAGGAAGCTTGATGACAGTGCCTCTAGATCACATGGAGAGTCACTGATTTTCTCTCAAGTTGGTCGTTCTATAGGGGAAATGGAGCCACAACCACTAGATCGAATTACTTGGATGCAAGCCCATCTTTATGTCCTTTTTAGTTGTCTTGCAATCACCCCATTCTTTGAATAAGAAACATGACTTTTGTTGTTTCCTTCTATTTATTTGGTAAAATAAATCTGTTAGGAACTTATATTGTTCTAACTTGTGGAGAGTACATGAACATAATTAGAAGAGATTATCATAATCAATAAAGAGAAAGGGATAAATTTCACAAGCATCTCTTTCCTAAATGGTTTAAAAATCATGTAAGTATGAAGTGTTGTATTTTAGCATCAATCTATGTTTTCACTATGAATTAGATAAAAAATATAATTGAAATAACAATACCTGTTACCAATTAGGTTGAAGACATTGAAGTGCCTGAAGATGTTAGGTAGCCAGCACATGGTCCAAACACAATGGGAAGGGGGTATAAGCTCTTCATTGTGAATGGTTTTAGATTTCACACTAATGATATTGACTATGAAAGTAAAAAATCAGAATAGTGGAGTTGCAGTAAATACTAAAGGTGCTACCTACTACGGTGTATTAACTAACATTATTGAACTTGAATACACAACTAGTTGAAAAGTAGTGTTATTCAAGTACAAATGGCTTGATGTTTTGTCTCACGGTAGAAGATTCAAGAAAAATAAATTTGGTTTCGTGAGTGTGAACTTCAGCCAGATAATATATTCTGATGATCCTTTTGTGCTTGCTCTCAAATTGAGCTAGTCTTTTATGTTAAAGAATTTATTGACACTAATTGGCGTATTGTGATAAAGAATCAGCCTAGTGACTTTTATGATATATATGGACAAGAGAATCCAAATGACGCTTAGATGTATTTGCGTAGAGAGCCAGACATTGTTGAAAGTTTACCAGATATAACATTTCATGAACATAATGATGTTAATTGGCTTAGGAGGGAAGTCAAAGGAACCACTATTGAAACAAGCTTAGTAATGAATCTTGATGTTCCTATTGTTAATAATGAAGTTGATGATGAAGATGAAGAGGAAGAGGAAGATAATGAGGATGATGATGATGTTTAACGGGTCCTTTTAGTTTGGAACTATTGTAGTGCTTTTATAATTGATATGAGATGTTGTAGGAATAGTTATTTCATGATTTGATGCTAAATTGATTCTTGTAGCTATTTATTTTCTTTTTACTACCTGTTTTCATTATATAGCACATCTTAGGGTTTTTTTGTTGTTGTTTCTCTTAGTCATGATGTCACTTGAAAAGTCTCGATAGTCCTTTAAGAGCCAACTTCAAACTCTATTGGAGACCACACGTATTAACTTTTCTCTTGTAATTTTATATGAATTTTTCATTTTGATGAGGTACAAATAACCACTTGGACTCCTTCTATGTTTTACTGATTTATGCAGTTGCAGTATTACGGCAAAACCATACTTTTGCATCCATACTTAACTCAAGGGATTGGGTAAGTCTCTCATCCATAAAAAAGGAACAATTGTTCCATTCTCAAGTCTTGCAGAAGAAGTACAAGTTGTACATGCGTCAGCTCATGAATGAAATGAAGGAGAATTATCTGTCAGAGCCTTTGCAGTCCCAAAGTCTGTTGTGCCACAGCCACAACAACCTGATGAGGATCCCTTGAATCTCCAAGCACAGAGAATAATCCCAAACAGTACAAAATAATCACCAGAAAGAGCACAAACGCAAACAAACAACTTTAACGAGGTTCGGCCTCAATGCCTACGTCCTCGGGGCAATCCAGAAGAGAGATTAATTACCAGGAAGATTATTATAATTGCTAGCAGCCTCTTTGAATGAAAGAGAGCTCTATCTTTCAGATTCTTCTGATACAAAACCCTAGAAACTAATAGCAGCCCTTAAATACAACAGGTTTCCAAACCTGCAAATCGCAGCCCACACCCGCAGGTCGGTCGACCGGGCGGTCGACCGACTTCTTCCACCGGTCGACCGCTCGGTCGACCGAGTGCCAACAGAGAGTTGGGCAATTACAGTCAGGCATTTTGATAGACCGAACGGTCGACCGGGTGCCCAACAGAAACTTGGGCTATTACAGTCAGGCAATGCGGTCGACCGGGCGGTCGACCGCTCTCTGACCCTGTGCACGTTGTGCATGTGCGGTCGACCGGGCCGGTCGACCGCTGAGCCTGTTCTGCTGCTGCTGCTTTCTTCTGCTGTTGTTTCCTTCGCCTTTCATCGTCGACTTCCTTGGCGATCACCTCGACGACCTCTCGGCTATCCATGTCAACTTCCTTTGCAATATATCCTCTCTTTCCAACAATTCTCCACCTCGGTGAAGATTCTTCAAATCTGAGCCGAACATCGACTCGAGAGCGGCTGCACCAATGTGGTTGCCTACGTACCCCTGCCCAAGGGATCAAGCCATCCGTAGTTCACCCAAATGAGCTTCAACAAGTTCAAACCACCTGAAGGACATGGAGCAAAGCTTTGCAATGTGCAAACTTCACTCCCGACACCACCTTCGTAAGCATGTCGGCTGGATTCTCCGAAGTGTGAATCTTTAACAAGTCGATGTCACCTTCCTCCAGAATCTCCCGAACGAAATGGTACCTGACGTTGTAGGCTGTCTAAAAATCATTAAAGACAAGCCGTCAAAAGCAGAGTCCCAACTCCGGACGCAGGGTTAGTCATAGCCAGCACTGCAGCACCAAGGCGCGAGGGTCGAAACCCGCGTCTCAGCCAGTACTGCTGCACCAAGGCGCGAGGGTCGAAACCCGCGTCTCAGCCAGCACTGCAGCAGCAAGGCGCGAGGGTCAAAACCCGCGTCTCAGCAGCACTGCAGCATCAAGGCGCGAGGGTCGAAACCCGCGTCTCAGCCAGCACTGCAGCACCAAGGCGCGAGGGTCGAAACCCGCATCTCACAAGCACTGCAGCACCAAGGCGCGAGGGTCGAAACCTGCGTCTCAGCAGCACTGCAGCATCAAGGCGCGAGGGTCGAAACCCGCGTCTCAGCAGCACTGCAGCAGCAAGGCGCGAGGGTCGAAACCCGCGTCTCAGTTATAACTTCCCTCGTTATGGGGGCAATCACCACCCGCATAATGAGGAAGTTAACCCCCATTGTGAAGTATTTTTAGGGGGCACGTTCACCCCTGAAACCTCTATAAATAGCCCCGTTGCTATGGAGAAGGGGTCGGCAGATTCAGATCAGAGAAATTAAGGAGAAGAGCTTGACTTGAGAGCTTCTACATAGAAGGAAAGAGAGTCCAACTCTTCAAGTAACTTGTTGCGTACAAGTCAATCTTTTCCTGCAATCTCTTTGAGATTCTTGGTCGACAGAGCTGTGTTACTCCGTCCGCCATCCTAAGAGAAGATCCCCAAAAGTTCTTAACGTTCACCCGGTCAACGGAAAACAAGATTCACTTTTCATCGCCACCTGAAGAACCCAGCATTAACAAAGGGAGGATCCAAGACTCAATATCCTCCCTCCCTTGTAGTCGGAGTATAAGTTTGTTGTAATTTTTCAATTCATTCAAGGAAACTTTACGCGAATTTTTCTCCCACCAAACAAGAGATGGCGACTTCGCTGGGGATTACTTTCGTTACTGACGAACAAGTTGTGGCGCAAGATGACGTCATCTACAAGGGGAAAATGGTCGAATCTCTCGTCGTAGAATTCGACCAGGCAAAGTATGAAGAGTTCCTCTCTTCCGGCTCCAAGAGTCCAAAGGCCCGCGCCTACCACAGGGTCCCTACGGGGACTTGCCCCAAAATCCGCTCTGAGCCTCTCTCAGAGGCAGCTGCTATGAGGGATGTTGTGGCCAATCACGCCATGCATGACACCCGCGCCAACGTCTCTCAGGAGACCCGCGTGGTCAAGTTCTCTGGTGTCCAGCCAATCCATCCTCTTCCTCAGCACCAGGTCATCGTTGGTTTCTCTCAACCCCCACGACGTAACCGGAACGCTGAACGCCGACAGAGGAGGCGTGCGCATCAACTGCAAGTTGGAACAACTGATCGTCCAACTGAAGCAGGACGCAAGGTTCAAACCGGCGTCTCTGCTGCACCACATCCGGCACGCGAAATCCGCGTTTGGCAGCCCAAACGTGAGGTTCACCAAGTTGGCTCCTCTGAAGCCCCACTCCCTAGACGCAAAGGCAAAACTCGCACGCCTTGTCGAGTATAAGAGGCACACGCCTCTAGGCGTGAGGCCCAGCAGCCCTGCATCACTCAAGCGTCTCTGCCCCGACGCAATAATCAGCAACGCGATAGCCGCGTCTCTTCTCAGCAGAGACGCCAGACGCGCGTCCTGAAGCCACGACGCGAGAACCGCGTCTCTGAACCCCATGTCCTAGCTGTACAGAGCAAGGATGCCTCCCGCCCTCGGCATTACGAGGCTAATCTCTTTGATCCTCCTCCCACGGATCTGAGAGATTATTTGACGAAGAAAATAAGTGCTAATCGAATCACTTTGTCATGTTGCTGCGAACGGCTTATCACGATGCTCTCTAAGTGCCGTTGCAGTTCAGGTGCAAACCAACAGTCTCTAGTTAGACAGATGACCCTGATTCCCCGATCAGCTAAAAGAAGTCGTTCCCACAGGAGGAGGGTCTTCTTTGACACTGAATATCCCAAGCTCACTACAAACATGGCGAGCAGGAGCAGGGGAAAACAACCTACAATCAATTCCGATGATGAGTCTGACACAGAACCGGAAGGAGTGTGCCGACACACTCACACCCGGACCGGGGCAATCCCCCCGATTGACTACAATGCTCTAGCCCGGGGCATTGAGGTGAATGACTCGCATTCCGCTATTGCAGAGTCACAGGCTTCAAACTCTTCTATAGAGAAAGAGGCCTTTATATACATGACCAGTACTCCTGAGGAGACCGCAAGGCGCTTGGAGCAGCAAGCCCAGATCCAGAGGAAACAATTAGAGATGATTCGTGCTCAACAAGAATCTATCGATTCCCTCAAGTAGATGCTGGCACAGTTGCTTGAAGACAAGAGGAAGTCAACCGACAAAGCCTCCTCTAAAAAGTCTAAAGGCAAACGAAAAGAGGGAGAAAGCTCATCTTCCGTACGTATAGAGGAGAAAGAGCAGCCTACCTCTGGTTCGTCCAAATCCTTGTCGCAAGGAAAAGACGATCGAGACCAGGAAAAGATTCATTCTAGAAGAATGAATCAATTGGAGTAACGTCTGGAGGCCCTTACCAACCGAAAAGGCCTGCAAGAAGCAGGGGTGGTCCGACCATATCCGACCGAGTGGGACCTTGTTCCATACCCTCTCAAGTTCAAGGCTCCGACCCTCCAAGCATTCGATGGGAAAGGTTTACCGAACCAACATATCTACTACTTTAAATCCAAACAGGGAATGTGGTAGATAATGATGCCATTCTGGCACGCTTGTTCATCGGCACCCTAAAAGGGCTTGCCTTTGAATGGTTCATGAAGCTCCCAGAGGGCTCCATCAAGAATTGGGGTGACTTGGAGAAGCTCTTCCTAACGCGCTTCTTTGAAGATGACTCGGAGGTCACCATGCCTACTCTGTTGGCCACCAAGCAGCGAAAGGGACAGTCCGTCAAGTCTTTCGTAGAAAGATTTCGGAATGTGGCACTCCGATGTCCAAGCGGTATGACCCAAGTTACCCTGGTGGAAACATGCCGCCATAATCTACAAACCTCGCTCCTCGCCCAAATAGGAGTCGCCGAAAGCCGCACCTGGAAGCAGTTGATCCAACAAGGTGAACAGGCTGAAGAAATTGTCGCCCGGGTCAGGGCAGAAGAAAACAAACCCCGACCTGAGAGGACAACAAGGCGTGCGCCCGACACACCCCTCCAAGCGAAAAGGAAGGATAACTTGGCGACAGGGACCAAATCTCCCGTCAAACCTCAACCGGTCAAGGGAAGTGGCTCTTCAAGCCAACCACGCGCCCCAGTATTCCTTTAAGGATGAACATGTCGACTCGCTCTTCAAATTACTCAACAAGAGCAACAGACTGAAGCTTCCTGAAGCTAGGCGCCTGAAGAAGTCGGTAAAACCGATAATTCCCAACTACTGCATGTATCACAGGATGTTGGGACACCCCACCAAGAGCTGTTATGTCTTCAAGGACATCCTTCAGGCTCTGATTGACGCGGAGGTATTAAAACTCCGTCCAGAGCAGAAGAAAGTGGCGGCCAATATGACGTCATTCCTCCAGTTTGGAAGACAACCTCCAACACCCTCTGGAGTAGTCCCTGTCCCAAAAGGAGAGCTAAGAGTGGTCAACACAGACCCTCACCAGCAGCAAGAAAAAGGCCTGATACCTGTCCCCACACCTCGGGGAGAAGTCATGTGGGTTCATCCCGACCTTGTGGATGGCCAGCAATGGACCACTGTAACCAGCAGGAAGTCCAAAGGCAAAACTAAGGCTACATCCTGTAATGTGGTATGTGCCTTTTCTCGGGAAGCGGAGTTTGATGTTCCCTCACTGACCGATTCAGAAGAGGAAACGTTAGCTCTGGCCACAGAACCCAACCAACTTGTGGCAGGAACCCGTTCAGGGCAGTCATATTTGAAAAAGTATGACGAAAACGCGGTAACTCCTCCAAAACCCGCTGCAGAGTCAGCCAAGCCTTCCACGAAACCACCCGTGGAGAAATAGAAAGAGATCCGATTCTCCAGAGTCCTCTCGAAAGACATCGCGAAAGGATCCGTAGCGCCTCACCGCTTCGATGTCCTGACTCAACTGGCCAATATCCCAGCCCGAATTACTCTTTATGAGCTCCTCAAGCTATCGAAGTCAACCAGAGAAGCTCTACAAGAGGCCCTCGCTAATGCTGAGGCTTTCATGACTCAGGTGCCAATCGGACCAAAGGAGGAAGATGTAGAGGATTGCCTTCATACCTGCCAAAATGTTCCCTGCATCACCTTCACGGCAGATGATATGCAAGTCAAAGGGAAACATGATCGACCCCTTTACTTTGCAGGGTATATTGGATCATCTGAGGTGAACCACATTCAGGTAGATCCCGGGTCCGCATTGAGCATTATGTCTCGCCGGGTCATGCAACATCTAGGGATTCCTACTCACCGCTTGAGCGCCACCCAGACTACTATTTATGGGTTCAATGCCAATAGTACCCGTCCAATGGGGAAGGTCAAGCTCAAATGCCAGATCGGGGACCTAAGGTCAGAGGTGACATGCTACGTGATAGATGCTGACACCTCCTACAATTTGCTGTTGGGACGACCATTGATTCATCGTAATTCTATCTTTCCCTCTACTCTCCACCAAGTCATGAAATACATCGACGGGAGTGGAAAAGTGCGAACGTTGATTGCCGAAAGGCATCCGTTCAGGGGAGTTGAGAATTATTTTACAGATTCTCTCCTGTATCAGGACTCTATGGAAATAGATGAAATCCCGCAACCAGAGGAGCCCGACTCTGGTAATGAAGCTGACACCGAGCCGGAAAAAGAGGAGTGCATGTGGGAACTAGATCCACTTGTAACGGGCATTAATAAGCTCGATGTTGATAATACCACCAATGATGTAGGCGGATGGTATATTAATGAAGAATTAGATTTGGCGTACTTCTCTGTTTTCGCTTCTGATTCAGTGTTGTGGACACTAGTACCGAGGTGGATGATGATCTCTGGTCGGCAATGGATGCTTTGACATCATTGCATGTACCAATGAAGTCGTCCTTCAAAACGCACCGAGATGCTGGTAATGCGCAAGAATCCATATTCATGGTTCCAGGGAGACGGAAAGGCCAAAAACTAATTCTTTTCGGACGAATTGAATCCGAACCAATGACTTGTGAAAAATCAGAAGGCGAGGAGGAATTCCCTCAGTTCGGTCATTATGAGCCAAAGGCACTCAGAATGATGGAAAGCATGGGGTATGATCTGACGAATGGTCCAGGGTTAAATTTTGGAAAAGGAAGGAGAACACTTCTCCGATCTTTTATACCAAAAGGGAAAACCCCTGATTATTGTCATCGGACTCGCAGGGGGTTGGGCTATGTGTTAACTCCGATCCCATCAGCTTCTGAGTCTAAAGAGTCATTATGCCATGATTACTCATCGGACACGTCATCGTGGGAGTCAGATGTTAGTGTCGGCAACATCTTCAGAGAACTTTCAGTGAATATGATTTCAACAAGCCACCTGGAAGACGGAGATGAAGAAATGATCCAATTTGATACAGATCCTTGGATCAAACACTTAAATGCTCTTTGGGATACCCGCTTTGAATAGCGCGAGCCACCCACAGAAGATAAGGTTGTTCAGATCAATCTAGGAGATGAGGCTAATCCTAAGCCCATCTTCATAAGCGAAGGTCTGTCACCTTCGGAGAAAAAAGATCTAATATCTCTTGTGCAAGAATATATAGATGTCTTCGCCTGGAATTACGAGAACATGCCTGGACTTGATCCTCAAGTGGCCATGCATCGCCTCAACATTAATATGGACGTAAGGCCTGACAAACAACAACAGCGACGGTTCCGTCCAGAAATAATGGAGGCAATTCAATCAGAAGTCAGAAAGCTTATAGATTCTGGCTTCATTAGGGAAGAACAACATCTTGATTGGGTAACCAACATCGTCCCCGTTGCTAAAAAGAACGGAAAGATCCGAATCTGCATTGATTTTCGTGATCTAAATGAGGCCTGTCCCAAGGATGAATTCCCACTGCCAATCACAGATGTCATGATTGATAACACATGTGGATTCGAGCGAATGTCCTTCATGGATGGATTTTCAGGATATAATCAAATCAAAATGTATCCTGACGACGAAAAACATACCTCTTTCAGGACACCACTGGGGGTATACTGCTACACCGTCATGCCCTTCGAACTGAAGAATGCAGGGGCAACATATCAAAGGGCCATGAATGCCATTTTTCACGAACACATGCGCAAAACGGTGGAATGCTATATTGACGACATCACAGTAAAAAGCCGCGCTAAAGGTGATCATATAACTGATCTAAAGGCTGTCTTCGCGGGCCCATCAATTGAAAATGACCCCACCAAGTCCTTCCTGGGGGTGGCCAGTGGAAAATTCCTAGGGTTTGTAGTGACTTCCACAGGAATTCATTTGGATCCAGAAAAGATTTGCACTATTCAGGAGATGCAACCTCCGAGAAATCTCAAGGAGCTCAGGGGATTGCAAGGACGATTGGCATACATCCGAAGGTTTATCTCAAATCTCTCCGGAAGATGCCAACCCTTTACCAAATTAATGAAGAAGGGTGTTTCGTTCATTTGGGACAATGCTTGCCAACAAGCATTTGGGAAATTAAACAATACCTCACATGACCACCACTCCTTGCAGCTCCGGTATCCGAAAAACCTTTCCTGATATACGTCCGAGCGATGGATCGTTCTTTAGGAGCTCTACTGGCTCAGAATGATGATCAAGGACGAGAGCAAGCGATCTACTATTTGAGTAGAACAATGATCAGAGCCGAACATCGGTACAACCCGATCGAGAAGGAATGTTTGGCATTGGTGTTTGCTATTCAGAAAATGCGATACTATTTGGTAGGCCAAACTATAAATGTCATATCAAAAGTCAACCCCCTGAGGTTACTTATGACAAAGCCTTCATCGTTAAACGGCCGACTAGAAAAATGGGCCATATTGCTATCCCAATATGAAATGCACTTTTTACCACAAAAAGCCATTAAAGGACAAGCGATGGCGGATTTCCTAGCTGAGCATCTAGATCCGAGGGCAGCCAAACTTTATGAGGATCTCCCAGACGAGGTCGCTAAAGCCTGCCAGACTCAGACATCCTTTGAAAGGCAAGTGTGGCAACTTTTCTTTGACGGTGCATCGAGAACAAGCCCAAAAGGACATATAGTAGCGGGGGTAGGAGTAGTACTCGTCTCCCCACAGAATTATGTGATTCCTCGAGCTGTCTCATTAACCGAGCCTTGTTCCAACAATGTGGCGGAGTACAATGCTCTTTTGATTGGGATGCAACTCGTCGATGAGATTGGCGTTAAAATCTCGAGGCATATGGTGACTCTAAGCTCATCGTCAGCCAAGTTCGTGGGGAGTACGAAGTCAGACATGAAGATCTAGTACCCTATTACAACGCAACTGTCCACATGGCCGAGAGGTTCACAACCTTTTACATTGACCATGTACCACGCAAGCAAAATGCGCATGCAGATGCACTGGCGTCTCTCTCTGCCTCTTTAGCTCTTCCAGCCGAAATAGTGGAGAAAATATTTGTCCACAGCCACGACCTGTATTGTCCGAGAATTGCTCTTGAGGACTACCAGGAGCCAATGGGAGATTGTCAAGGCAAAGAAATTCTCGAGTCGTCAGCCGGTCCAGAGCCTAGAGACTGGCGATTCCCTTACATTGATTATGTCTTGTATGGCATCCTGCCTGAAGACACCAAAGAAGCGGCTGCCATTCGAAGGAAAGCCCCCAATTTCTACTATAATGCGATCACACGAACATTGTATCGTCGATCGCATGACGGGATCTTGCTCCGCTGCCTTTCACCAAAAGAGGCACAGGAGATATTGAAAGAAGCCCATGACGGTATGTGTGGAGCCCATCAACCTGGCCCAAAACTTGCATATCGACTCCAAAGGTTGGGATATTACTGGCCCAAGATGATTACTGACGCCATCACTTATGCCAAAAGATGTCACGCTTGCCAAGTACATGGCGATTTCATCCATCAAGCATCAGGCTACCTTCACTCTACGACCTCTACCTGGCCATTTGAGATGTGGGGATGGATGTGGTTGGCCCTATCAGCCCACCATCATCAAACGGACATCGGTTTATCTTAGCCATAACCGATTACTTCTCCAAATGGGCTGAAGTCGTTCCTTTGAAGGAGGTAAAATCATCTGATGTGATCAAATTCGTGAAACATCACGTCATTTACCGTTTTGGAGTACCCCGGCGAATCGTCCATGACAATGGACCTCAGTTCATCAGTCAGGCTTTCCACAGATTCTGCGCTAAGTTCAGAATCCAGAGTGTGTCCTCAACGGCATACTGTCCCGCCGCTAATGGTCTCACAGAAGCTTTCAATAAGACCATCGGTAAACTTCTCAAGAAATTCATCTCAAAAAGTCAACGTGACTGGGACGACAAGCTAGGTGAATGCTTATGGGCCTATCGCACAACTGTGCGAACCCCAACTAAAGCTACGCCATTTTCTTTGGTATATGGGTGTGAAGCCGTGCTTCCGCTGGAAATCCAAATTCCATCTCTACGCGTCGCCTTGACAGCAGAGATGACAAATGAGGAGAAGTATCGACAGCGACTCCAAGAGTTGGAAGCCTTAGATGATAAACGTCTGCAGACCCAACAACAGATCGAGCTCTACCAAGCCCGGATTACCAGAGCCTTCAACAAGAAAGTTAAAGTGTGAACTTTCAAGAAGGGTGACCTTGTCTTAGCCGTCAGAAGACCTATGGTGATGACACATAAGACAAAAGAAAAATTCCAGCCCAAATGGGAAGGACCATTTGTAGTAGAGTCAGTCTACTCAAATGGATCATATCGCCTCATAACTGCAAATGGCGATACACTCATGATGCCGATCAATGGCAGGTTCCTAAAGAAGTACCATCCTTAATAGTACTCCTCCTCTGATCAAAGCACCAAGAAAAGTTTCTTTCCTTCGCCAGACCAGAAGCTAATCGGGCACTGACTGCACCATGATGCATGATGTAAATATTGAGAAAGGAACTTGGGTTCTAATATTCCTATCTTCATTAACATCCGACGCCTCCGACGGCTAAGGACAGAGGAAAATGTTGGCTTCTAAGCCCAACATAAGTCTTCGACAACTCACTATGCTGAGGGGAATAGCATGGCTAGCCCAACTCAAACAGTAGTTGGTAAAGGCACCTCAAATCCGTTGACAGCTGAGGATTTGCTAAAATCCTAAGTGGATATAGTTCCACCCTCTCCTCCAAAATCCCTTACCAATTCTCATACACAGAATGGTAGGTCTACAAAATATAATCATTGCTAGGTTAACGCTATACCTCTGGTAATGAAAATTTTCAATACTCCCTATTGAGTACAAACCTTATTTGTCAACTCTATATGGAGTAGTAAGCCTTAAAATTTGTCAAGTTAAAACTACACCTCTGACATTTTTAAATTTCACTTGTCAATTCTCATCAATAGAATGGCAGGCCCTCAAATTGCTCATATCGCAAACCAATCTTTGTCAAGTTAATACTACACCTCTGACAAATTACTGTTAAGTTAACATCACACTTCTAACGGTAATCAAGTTCCTGCCAAGTTCAATGTTAAAACTTCTGACAGCCATTTTTCCCTCAGACTTCCATATCGAAGCTGAAATAAACGATGCTAAGTTTAACACTACACCTCTAGCATCCAGGTCATTGCTAAGTTTAACAATACACTTATGGCCATGACTTTTCCTCGGACTTCCTTGTCAAAGTCGAGATGACCAATGCCAAGTTCAAAATTACACCTCTGGCATTACCCTCGCTGCTAAGTTAAACATCACACCTATGGCAGTAATACTTTCAGTTTTCTCAAATAAAACTGAAATGCTTTTGAGTCAAGTTAATATCATACATCTGACTCACATTCTTGTCAAGTTAACATCACACTTCTGACAAGGCTATATTCAACCCGTTGAGTTAATATCACACCTCTAACGGTAAAAACTTTCCTAGATCCCCCGCGAATCTATTCTCACTTGTTTTTCTTATCAACAGAACAACAAGTCTGCCTAAAAACATTGTTAGGTTAACATTACACCGTTAACAGTGTTTTCATTAGATCCCCAGCTGATCTTAATCAAGTTAATCCCGAACCTCTGATAAAAGCTCATCTTCCTTGGGGGTACAAGTCCCACTTGTCACTTTCCTTTATAGAGTGGCAGGTCCACAAAAACTATGACAGCATTGTTGAGTTCTTGAAGTAGGATCTCTCTCTGCAAACTTTGACTCGTTAAGATTATCATCATAGTTTTGACAAGTCAAAGATTCTTTGCTTCTATTCGTCTGACTCTAAAAAAAAGAGTTCAAGACAATAGAAAGGAAAAAATGTCACTTTTATTTATATCCAACATATGAAAGTGATACAAACGCTCTCTTATACAATAAGATTGAGTGTTACAATAAAGGAGTACAAAGAAGTCCCTCTCTCTCAAAGGTTGCACTCACTCCTTGAAGCTTCTCACCATTCCAAATACAAGATGTTTGGAAGGGCGCCAAAGATGGGTTGAGCACTGTGATGACGTTCGGAGGTTGATTACGTCACCATGCATGACGTGAACATCGAAAGAGTCCATTGTTAACCAAGAACAATGGTGTTTCTTGAGGTCGAAAGGCAGCAGAATTTTCTGATTCCACCTGACCATCCGAAGTGGGGGTATGATCCTTCACCACCAGAAAGTCATCCAATGAGTATGGAGTTTTCATCGATGTCACTTCTGAGGTAGGTGAAGGGAGAATCTAAGAACATACCCACCACTATATCCACCGCCATACTCACTCTAACCATGCCATGTCAAGAAGCATGACCGGTGCATTGAATCCAAAGAGATCTTGGCGGGTGTCAAGAGCCATGACTTCTTCTCCAGTAGTCGACCATCGAATAAGTTCGCTGGCCGAAATATTCTCGCAGGGGCCCAGCGAATATGAAAAAGGATGATTAAGCCTACCTACAAGAAGCAAACAAAAATTAGAAGATCTGAAGCTTAAGATACTTCAACAAAAAAGCTAAGTGACAGACGCAGCTATTGCTGAAAACTTCAGACGTAGGAATGACCCGCGTAGTGAACCAAACTTCTGCGGCGGCAGAAATAGACGCGATCAAAGCTGTGATACACACAGATTCGAACGCGATCCAGTTTTGCACCCGCGTCTAAAATATGAGACGCGAAGAGAATCAGACGCGAAAATTGCCATCTCCCTGTTTGATAAACAGGGGTTGCTACATTCAAGTCTGAAACCTTCGATCTGAGTTGAAATTCTTCTAAGCCTACAGCCTCAGACGCGAACTCTGTGTGTAAAGCTCGCGGTCCAGGTGCAAAAGTCCATTATACTTGCGTCCAGAGAATTTTGAGTCAGAATGGCGCAACTTCCAAAAGATGGGCGCACCAGTTAGACTTCAGGAGAAGGTCAAGAAGATGAATCTCTTTAAGAGATAGCAAAACTGAAACCCAGTGGGCTGAAAATTTCATGGCAAACCAGGAAGTCATACCCGCAGAAACACCCATTAAGGGTTGAACTTTCTGCATCAAGGCGCGGACGTAAAAGGTCCTCAAGGAGACGCTTTTTGATCATGAAATCACTTGACAGTGATAATCTTCTGAAGAGATTAAACAGAAGCATGAAAGCTCTGGGTCATCATCGTCCATGGAGGCAAGTCCCAGGTAAAGTCCTTGAAGGGAGAAGATGGAATCCCTCAGAGCGCTGGCTCTCGAGGGAAAATAGTCTAAGTAATGGACTGTTAAAAGAAAGGGGTGAGCCCTATTTATAGGCAAACCATAATGCCTATAATTAATGGCTCACTAATCAGAACCGTCGGCTTTAATTCTCACACAAATGTCAAAGCCCAATGAAGGGCTGACGCGTGGATTGTTGCTTCGGGAAGCATCGAAGACGCAAGTCTCCAACCGCCAGCGCTGATTTGGCATTTAAAGGCATTAATGCCTAAACCCAATGAAGGGCTGACGCGTGGACTACCGCTTCGGGAAACATCGGATGATGCGAGTCCCCAATCGTCAACCTCGACTTAACATTTAAAGATCCAACGAAATCTTTATGACAAGCTGCATGTAATGCCTGGGAAGTTGCACCAAACGCAGGCCCGAGAGCCGCGTCCAGGAACTTGCGTCCTTTTCGGCGTCCTCTTTCATTCCAGTTAAGAGAACTGTGACCACATCTCTCAGAGCGGTTCAAAGTTGTGTCCCCTCAGCAAAAGGGACCTATTCTGGGGTTGCGCTTGGAAGGTACAAAACCGCGTCCTAGGACTTACTTCTACAACAAAGAAGGCCTACGTCATTCACAGGTATCACAGGCATCCTGAAGTTGCGTTTATATTGCAAGATGACAATGGTATTCCTATCATAAACTCAATATAATTTGAGTTTGCACTAAGTCGAGGATCTAGAGACATGCCTCCACTAAGACAGTGTCGCGTCCTCATATCTATGCGTCAGCCTTGGAGGAGCATAAAACTGCGTCCTCACTTCATCCTGAAATTCTGCATCTGGATAGAAGTAAGGGCTGCGTCTCAGGAGCCGCGTCCTTCCATAACCAAAGCAACGTCCTTCGCGCAAGCTTGAACCGCGTCTCAATTTGCAGGTCAGAGTCGCGTTTCTCAGAACTGCGTCTCCACTACAAATCAGAGCCGCGTTTTGCAACAAAAAAAAGGGAACTCAGTTTAGCTTGAGTTTATTATCCATAGTCAGTCAAGGAGCACAACCAGAGACTGCAACTAAGAAATTAGATTCATCTACAGTGAAACAACGAAGATGGAGCAAAATTTCAAAGGACTTTTATTATTTGAACCAAAAATGATAAAAGTAATACAAACACTCTTGATGAATAGAGTGTTCTCTTCTTTACAAAAAAAAAGAGGCTAATAATCTTGGTTCGCCAAAGAACGAATTTGTTCTCTGAGGCGATACATCTCATGTTGACGCGCTTTCTCAGCTTCCATGAGAGCTTGGACCCGCAACTCCTCCTCAGATAAGAACTCCTTCGCAGCCAGTTGCGCTCGTAGAGATTCCAACCTCGAGGAGTGAGTGGAGAGGCTTTCTTCAACCTGCGTCCTGGCAGCTTCCAGCTCTTCCGGCTTCTTCTTGGCAGTGGCAAACTTTTGCTCATTGATTGCAATCAAGGCCTCTGCCTTGGCTATGGTAGCCCGAGCAGTGATAATAACCTGCTCTGCGCTCTGCATGACGAGTTCAGATTCCCTTGAATCGCCAATCAGCCTTTGATGGTCACCCTGGAAATGTTGGAGATGGCGGGTCTCTTCAGCTATTTGTTCCTCCATCTCCTTCTGCTCTTATTCTTGAGCAGCCAGAAGCCTGTTCAGGGTTGCCCGGGCCTCGTGTACTGAGACAGCATCTTCCAAGGACTTGAGCTCTTTCCAGTCACTTCCCAACTGCTCCACCAGCATCAGGCATGCCCTAGCCTGCGAAGGACCTCCAGTATGACCAATGTTCTCGATCAGATTTTCGAGAAGCACTCGGGCAAATTCGAAAGAACTGCCCCCAGAGAGGATGAGGTCAATACATGATCGCATGAAAGCAAAGAACTGCTGCACCATTTGACGTGTCAGTTCTTCCATGATATCATTGGCTGGAGAGAACTCTGCTGATGTGCTCCCAGATCCCCTTTCCATTACAGGGCGAGAGATGGGAATCAATTCATCTCGCGCAAGAGTAAGGCCAACGACAGGTGCAGGGGAAGCTGAAATGGTCGCCGATACTTCCGGGGTAGTTACTGTCGTAGCAGCCTCCATGGCAACTGAAGTAGCAGCAAACCTGACCTCTTCGGAGCCCTCGGTCGAGGCTTGAATTGTACTGCCTTCTGGGTTGACGCTGGCCGCAAGATCCTCTGCCTGAGCTCCCTCAGCGCTCTCTGCAAATCATCAAAATGTCAACCATGACAGTAAAAGGAAGATATTCAAAGCTTCAATATTTTCTTACCGAGCTGAGGGTTCAAAGACGGCGAATTCCTAGGCGAATCTTGTAGGGTTGAGGTCTCCCCGACTTCAATAATTGCCCTCTCTTGAGGCATTTCAGTAGCAGGAGCCTCAACGTCCTCCTGCTGGGCCAGCTCTTGTATCATTTCCTCGATATGGGAGGAAGTCGCAGCCTCGCTGTCCACGGCCAGCCCTGCAGCATAAAGTTAAAAAAAAAACGTCAGAACCTTTTACCTAATTAAAAGGAAACCGGGTCTAAAAGGCAAAGAGAGTACCTTCAGGAGAAGCAATTGCCGCTAGTGGCGACGCCGTCACCAGATCACACCCATGTATTTCTTCCTCCGAAATATGTGAGAATTTACTCGGATCTGGAAGAGCAGGTTCATCGCCAAAATCGACTTCGTCGCCTGAATAATATTCATCCTCTTCGGACGATGAAGACGACAGCGCAACACAAGAGGCCTCGGCAATTGAGACCTTACCACCAAGTACCCCGGTAGTGGGACTGGGATCGACTACCCTCGAGCTGGGCATCAATACAACAGGAGACCCAGGCTGTGATGCCTCATCTCTCCTCTCTTGAGCTGAAAAAGATCCTGGCTGAGTTGAGACTCCTGAAATCTCAACATCATCCCTTCCCACCAGGTCAGCCTCAAGTTGCTCAGCCTCATCAGTTGCAGTGGGATCATCAGCAAGCTCTCCTTCTTCTAAGATCACGGGACCCCTGCTGCGCAATCCACGAGGGCGAACAAGGGGTGTTTCGTCTTCCTCCTCCTCTTCTTCCCTCTGCTCCTCAACACCGGAAGGGACGGCCTCGGACATGGAAGTTTTAGCCCCTGAGTCTTTCCTGGCCCTCTTCGGGGCAGGCTCAACCTGGAGAGTAGCGCCATGAGGACGTTTAGGCACCGCCCGTTGATGCCTTCTAGCAGGCTGATCCCTAGGTGCTGCTGCCCTCGGCTCCATCCCTATCTCCCCTCTGGCTTCTTTCTTAGCTGCCTGGTATTCATCGATACCTCGCATGCGCTTGTTGGACGCCAATTTCTCCTCATAGGACGCATTAATGCTCTTAATGCATGAGCGCTCCACTGAGTAGCCAGGCATCTTGCTAGCCTGGGAGTACCAGGTACAGAAACTAAGGCTTGCATAACAGTTTGGCGTCTTGTGAGGCAAGCTAAAAAGATCCTTTGTCCCCCCAGCCACGCTGTAATACCAGGCCCGAGCACCTTCAAATAAATTTTCACTGAAGGCGAGTTGGGCGTTAGGGTTGCCGACATATAGTTGGTCATAGCCGAACTATCGAGAAAAATGATTCGGCATATAAGGCTCAATTGTGCATGAGTTCCCTTGCCGGAAGAGCAGATACCCGGGCCGAATATTGATAAGCCACCAGAAGACTCCCGATGGCAGCCTTGTGAAGTCGTCCGGACCCACAATGTCGGCAAATTTATCCCCATAAGCAGCATCGGTAATCTCGGGGAAGCAGCGGTTGAGATGGTAATTCGAAACGTTCAGAATACATTTCCGAATGTAGAACATATAGTTGTTGGACCAGCTCGAGCTCTCCAGCCGCTGCACAAAAGGGACAAACCCCTCGGATCGAGACACTGGCGTCATCAGCGAGGGGCAGTGCATAACATACCAAGCCATTAAGTACGTGTAGGGAAGCTCGATCCGGGGGTTGGGAGTCTTTACTCTCGGCCTCCCCTCTGAGTCAACCTCCGGTCTTCCTTCTGAGTCGACGATGGCCTCCACTTTACACAGGCTCTGATTCAGGGCCCGCAACCCACTTTGGATTTCGGCCACCATTGTCGGAAGGAGAGCGATGGATCTACCATAGGCCAACAGGACCGCCGGATACACCACGTCGGCAACAATCACTTCATGCGACAGTGTCGGCACTACACAGCGCTTCAACCACAGCATGAGGAAACCCGCCAGTAATGCCCGGTCAGAAATGCGGACCCGGTCTTGATGATGGAAACTTTCAAAAACCGTATCAAGTTTGAAAGTGTCTTCATTCGACTCCGTGGTATAAGAACTCACAGAGGCATCAATCCTCTCGGCGATTTCTTCGTCGGAGCTGGGAGCTAGAATGGTCACTGAGTGATCTTTCTCAGTTATACCATTAAACAGGTAGCTCGCCCAAGACGTCTGCTTAACTCCCTAGTCCTCCAGGAGGTTATTTGACCGCAGATGTGAAAGTGGCACAACACTTCCCGTGGGTCTCATATATCTGAGGGCACTCTTTTCTCAAGAGATGAAGCTCCTCAGAAGTGAGAACATTTCTTCATAGGGGGCATCTCCCATGACCAGCCCCGAAACTTCATATAGTTCATGCAGGGCGAGCCTCATTTATCCGACCGGGGTAAAGAATGTCCCCGTCAAAGGGTTGTAGTGCTCCAGGATCCCATAAAAATTGTGGGAGCTCGGCGGGATGCCATACTACACAGCCCTGACCGCATGACGCAATCCTACTTGTTCCAACAGAGCTCCAAATTCGGCGAGGACAAAGCCCACCATCTTGCCCCACCAGGACTTGTCGGAAGAACGAACCCACCCGAGCGGGCGAAAGTCAACGGGAAAGTCACCCCTTACCTTCATGAATTGATTAATGAAGGTAGTGCCGAGCTGAGGGGTTTCCCCTACTGGGTACTCAGACCTGAGTAATCTAGGAAACAAGCCAAAAACTTCCATCCCGTGTCCGGCAGGGTATACCTTCCTGGCGCCCAGTATGCCGAGAGAGACATTGGGGACAAATCGGGCAAGCTCCCATTCCATTACCCGGGGACAGACATGTGCTGGAGATAGGATAAGGGATACATTCTCTCCATATTTGGAAGAAAGAATTTCCTACCCTCTATCTGGCGAAGCCACTTGTAATCGCCGTCATGCAAGATGTGACCACCCTCGCCAATGTTGTCCCCAAAGAAGAAGACGGGTTTTTTTAACAGAACACACGAATCCGTCTTAAATTCTGCGTCAGTCATAATTTCCTGGAAGGTCCCCTATGTCGACCTTGGAGAGCCTCTCCCTTCGCTCCTTCGACTTGTCAGCAGTCACAGGAGCAGTCCTCTGCAACACGAAGGTTAGGTTACGGTCAGCACCGCCTACGTGCCCGAAGTGACATTTCTTGGAGAGAGGGTTGGAAGAATATCACACTGCAAAAGAAAATAATACTTGATCAGAAATCTGAAAGAAAATGATCAAGTATTTACAACTTAAATGCAGGAATGAATCCAGACGCGGAAATCATCAAAATCTGCATCCAGATCCAAAGATCACGAGGCTAGCATGGAGCCCGCATTTTGAAAATTCAAGACTTATGAAAAATCTCTAAGTATTTGGACTCAGATGCAAGATTCATGAGGACCAGCGTCTGATTTCAAAAGACGCAAGAGTCATAAGAAACTGCATCTGAATCTTTCACACTTAGAAATATTCTAAGTGTTGAATCCAAAACACAAGGCTCATTGGGGCCCTGTGTTCAACAAGCAGACGCAGATTTGAGCAGATAAAGAACTGAGGTCATCAAACATGCGCCCTGTTGGTCGACTCAAAAAATTGCGCCTAACGATTAAACACGGGCTTGAGCCCGCGTTGGCGGTTCATATTCAAAAGGATTTTAAGAGTTCAAAGAACTCTATAAACCCTTTTAATGGTGGAAATCAAGTCCGATGATTTTCTTTACCTGAAATAGGGGTTTCTTGCATGGAGGAACCGCCCCTCTGAGTCTCAGAGATGACCGCCTTTGAAGACGAAGAAGTATGCTTGGCCTTTGGTGCCATTGCGATCAAGGATCCGATGTTAGATGAAGGAAAAGAGAACAAAGGAAGCTCCTTTCTCAAACCCTAACAGATGCACACGAAGACGAAGGAGAGTCTAATGATGACTCTTGAAGGACTGTTGCCTTTTATAGGCACAGTGATTCGCAAAGATACGCGGCGCTTGGCTCGACGCCTAATCACCGCCTGACGCGTGGACAAAGCTTTAAATGCAGCGTGAAGTTCGCACGCCAAAAAAAAAAAAGAGATGTTCCCTCAATTCAACAGGGCACGTGGCAACATACTCATGGCATGGATTCGCATCCAACAGTCGCGTCTTCGTCCCAAGAGACGCATCCCTCTGATGGACGCACCTTCTCAACCAAGCCAGAGTTGCGTCCGGAAAGCCGCGTCTTCATTCCAAAAAACGCGTCCCTCTGAAGATCGCATCTTTTCAACCCGGCCAAAGTCACGACTACCTCATGGAGCAACAGTCGCGTTTTCATCCCAAAAGATGCACCCCTATAGAAGGCGCGTCTTTAAAGCAGTATTACCCCTGCGTCCACAGAACTGGCGTTCAGTCCTTGCTTCTGCAATTCAGTTCAACAGTACACTGGCACAAGTAGACGACTGCCCACCCCTGGTTTAAAGTGCACCAACGATAAACTCAAAACATCGGGGAGGTTTAGACTGTGTATCTAGACACTCAACACGATCAATTTTGGCGGCTTCAAAGAGTTCCACAGTACACTCACGAAGGCCATACTCCAAATAAGATCAAGCCCGGAGCATTATCAGTCCAGTCATAAGAGTGAATTCAGCTAGAGTCCAAAGTATTTCGAAATCCGTCCCAGCTAACTGCGGAATATCGAAAACTTTAGAGGGGGTTCTGTAGGCTATCTAAAAATCATTAAAGACAAGCCGTCAAAAGCAGTCCCAAACTCCGGACGCAGGGTTAGTCATAGCCAGCACTACAGCACCAAGGCGCGAGGGTCGAAACCCGCGTCTCAGCCAGCACTGCAGCATCAAGGCGCGAGGGTCAAAACCAGCGTCTCAGCAGCACTGCAGCATCAAGGCGCGAGGGTCGAAACCCGCGTCTCCTGCAGCACCAAGGCACGAGGGTCGAAACCCGCGTCTCAGCCAGCACTGCAGCACCAGGCGCGAGGGTCGAAACCCGCGTCTCAGCCAGTACTGCAGCATCAAGGCGCGAGGGTCGAAACCCGCGTCTCAGCAGCACTGCAGTATCAAGGCACGAGGGTCGAAACCCGCGTCTCAGCCAGCACTGCAGCACCAAGGCGCGAGGGTCGAAACCCGCGTCTCACCAGCACTGCAGCACCAAGGCGCGAGGATCGAAACCCGCGTCTCAGCAGCACTGCAGCACCAAGGCGCGAGGGTCGAAACCCACGTCTCAGTTACAACTTCCCTCGTTATGGGGTCAACACCACCCGCATAATGAGGAAGTTACCCCCATTGTGAAGTGTTTTTAGGGGGCACGTTCACCCCTGAAACCTCTATAAATAGCCCCGTTGCTATGGAGAAGGGCTCGGCAGATTCAGATCAGAGAAATTAAGGAGAAGAGCTTGACTTGAGAGCTTCCACAAGAAGGAAAGAGAGTCCAACTCTTCAAGTAACTTGTTGCGTACAAGTCAATCTTTACCTGCAATCTCTTTGAGATTCTTGGTCGACAGAGCTGTGTTACTCCGTCCACCATCCAAAGAGAAGATCCCCAAAAGTTCTTGACGTTCACCGGTCAACGGAAAACAAGATTCACTTTCCATCGCCACCTGAAGAACCCAGCATTAAACAAAAGGAGGATCCAAGACTCAATATCCTCCCTCCCTTGTAGTCAGAGTATAAGTTTGTTGTAATTTTTCAATTGATTCAAGAAAATTTACGCGAATTTTTCTCCCACCAAACAGACGTCAATATGCTTCGTCCTTGCATGATAGTCCTGGTTCCTTGCCAAGTAAATGGCACTCATGCTGTCACAGTTAATCTTCAGCAAATCCTGTTCCACGCCTAAGTCATCAAGCAACCTCTGAAGCCAGATTGCCTCCTTCATGGCCTCTGTCATAGCCATGTACTCAGCCTCTGTGGTCGACAAAGCGACGGTAGACTGCACTGTGGAGCGCCAACTCACCGGTGCCTGTGAGAATGTGAAGACATATCCCGTCGTCGACCGGCGCTTGTCAAGGTCACCTGCATAGTCTGAATCAACATACCCTATGCACTCTTGCTTTCCAGTGTTGTCCTTCTCAAACACTAGGCCTACATCAATTGTTCCCTTGATGTATCTCAAGATCCATTTTACAGCTTCCCAATGACCCTGTCCCGGATCATGCTGTTGGCCCAAAGGCCTTCCACTCTAGTTTTGATGATGATTAACTCAGTAGTTATGTGTACTAATTATCTTGTGATTTTAGTTTCAGATTATTATCAAGATATTAGTTGGTGTTTAGCTTCAACAAGATGAATTGGAAGCTTGCACATGTTGATTCAAGAGCCCGCGCATCAAAGATCATACATTGCACTTGCTCGGTGAATCAAAGGAGCTTTTGGATCGAGTCAACTTGGAGATTGCGCTCTACAAGAAGACTTAGGTATCCATAGTTTTTAGTTTGGGTTTAGATCCTAATTGTAAAGATTAGAATAGTATGATAAGCTCAAGTTCACAACACACACCTTTCATGTTTTGATTTTCGGTTTTAGGTTTAACCGATCTTGGTTTTCAAGAACTAATAGATTTTTATCAAAACAAGTTTACATGGTTTATGCATATTAGATTTGTTCTATATACATGCATGCTTCAATTGTTTAGACAAACTTTGTTTGATAATCTATTCCATGTGTTTTATGTTTTGGTATTTACAACAAAACATATTTTTGGACTTAATGACAAAAATCATGATATATATATATTTCTTGTATATTGAATTTCTATTCATATACAATATGCTTCAAAGTGTTTAAATATCATATTTTTGTATCATGGATGAGTTTTAGGCAATGTGTATTTTCTATTCAAAATACAAGGTTTTAGAAAATACGGTTTCTGGTTTTTGGCAAAATTTCTATGACACAAAAATAGTCAAATATGTTTGAAATTTGTGTTAGGATTTTTAACACAAGTTTGTATTTCAATATAAAATGATAAAACTATTTTTGTGGAATTTTAGAGATTTTGTGGGATTTATTGGAATATTTTTACCACTGTTTTTCTGACCCATTATAGGCTGACAGGCCTGTCGGTCGACCGAAGCGGTCGACCGCACCAAGGGCCGGTCGACCGGTTCGGTCGACCGACGTGCACAGACCTGTGCACGTCTGCAGCCCAATGGGCCGGTCGACCGAACCGGTCGACCGACGGAGAGCTGTTTGCTCTCAGGAAGTTTCGGTCGACCGGACCGGTCGACCGCAGCTGTAACGTTCGAAAATTCGAACGTTGGGCGGTCGACCGGGCCGGTCGACCGGCAGGCTATTTCTGGCATAAATTCTGTAAACGGCTAGTTTTCTAAATTGCCTATAAATACCCCATTTGCAAGAGTTTTTCTCCAAGAATTTTTGTGCGAATTTTTCCATTCTCTCAGGTATTTTTACAGCAATCAAAATAGGTTTTTGGATTCAAATTGAACAATCTTTTTGGTGTTTTCATTAGGGTTTGAAAAATCAAAGAAAAGGGTTTTGGGAAAGGATTTTAATTGAACTTCTCTATTTTGGTTTCATCTTATTTCCCAAAGATTTTCTTTGAGTTGCTGGTTTCAAATCCCTTATTTTTCTCCACACTTGAGCTATAATCTACTATCTTCTCTATAGGATTTTGTGTGGGTAAAAGAGATTGTTTTGTGGTTGTTGTTTGAAACCACTTAGTTGTAAACCCATTTCTTGCTTTGTGCCATTTCCCTCATTGCGTTGAGGAGGTTGTGCAAATTGGGTTGTGAGGTTTTGTGTAAGCTTGGTGCTAATCCCTCAAGTTGTGAGAGGTGATTGTTTGTTGTATTGGAGGAGTGCCTCAAGGAGGAGGTTGAGTTTGTAAGGAGGGGAGTTGGGAACTCCTTGTAATTGTGATTGCCCCAAATCCTCGGTGGAGGTTCCCTTTGTGGGAGTCCTTTGTGGACAAGCTAGTGGATTGGAAATCCTTCGTGTGTCGAAGGCGGGGATGTAGAGCTGGGTGCTCGAACCTCGGAACATATCTCTTTGTTTGCGCTTGATCCATTGACTCTCTCTCTCTCTTTACTTTGTGCAAATTGTTATATCTTGTACTTGCGTGTGTGTGCATCATTGTTGTTATTGCAATTAGTTTTTAAATTCCGCATTAAGTTGACTAGATTAGCATTGTCACCTATTCACCCCCCCTCTAGGTGACTTTTCAATTGGTATCAGAGCTAGCGCTCCTGATATTTAGGTTTAACCACCTAGGAGTTAAGATCTTGGTTTGCTAATCTTCATTTACATTATCATTTGCACACATATTAGTTTGCACTCATGGCTAGCCTCCTATGTTTGACCATTTTATACTTGATGCTTGGAAGGTGGACATGACTAGGCATTTAAAAACTCTAGGTCATCTAGTTTGTCAAGCCATCACTATAGAATCCCTCCCTAATAGTAGCAAGCATAAGAAGGCCAATGCATTAGCCCTTAGGACACTTCTAGCATCTCTAAATGAACATCTTTTACCTATTTTTGATCGCTATGATTCGGCTTTTGCAGTTTGGAGCATCTTGACTTCTCCCGAGCTTCCAAGGATTATCAACAACTTGAGGAGATCTAAAAGAGAAAAGTCCGGAGAGCAATGCCTCATGGTCCAAGAGAAGAACTCCCTTGAGGTACAATCGGATTCTCATATTGATGATAGCTCTAGTTCCTATTGCCATGGTTGTTTTGAAGTTCAAACTTTAAATATGGAACTTGTTCAAAAGCTTGAGAATTTGTTAGAAGAACATGATTTGTTGAAAGATGATAATCTTGTTTTGAAAAATGAATTAAAGGATTTATGTTCTAATTTTGAATTGATTTTGCAAGAGAAAGAAGAGATCACTAGTGAACGTGACTCACTACAATCTCAACTTGAACTTGCACTTAAAGAGATTGAAGATTTGAAAAACAAAAATGATTTGATGATGTTGTAGAACACAATGAAGTTTTGTCTTCCAGATTGGATCTTGTTTTTAAAGAAAATCTTACTTTGAAAAATAAAATTGATTCAATTACAAAAGAATTGGATTTGGTTTTGATCAAAAATAAATCTTTGCAAAATGATATTGATATTCATGTTTGCCATGCTAGTGTAGCTTCTACTTCTTGCACACCTATTGCATGCTCCACTTTGTCTTCTAGCATAGAAAATGATATAAATAATTTGAAGAAAAGTGTTGATTGTTTGGGCTCCACTTTGAGCCATTGTGTCATGAATCACACACGTTTGGAAACCTTGGTTCGCAAGAAACAAGTTCCAACCTTGCATGCACACCCATCTATGCATACACTTGCTTCTCATGATCACCATTATCATATGTATGCTCACGTGTACACATGTACACATTGTGGTCGAAAAGGCCACCTTGCTAGATTTTGTTATGATCGCATTTATCATGAAAATTTAGCAACTAATTTTGTTTGAGTGAGAAAAGAAACTAACCCCCGTGGACCCACTAAAAATGGGTACCAAAAACCACCTCTTTGGCTTTTGATGTAGGTGGGAGCTCTCGCATCACGTGAGAGTGGAGGTAACTTGAGGTGGATGCGTTCCGAGCTTGAATGAGAACTATTTGGATGCTTCACTCTCAAGGAGATTAGGTGGAGATGACCACCATGTTTTGGAGAACTAGAGATGCACCTTCATTGGTTTTGGTATCATTCTCTAACTCCCATTTATTATTTACATGCTTTTTAGATCATTCATTTATAGCATGTTGTGTTTTGATGTTCATTATGATTATGCCTTGTTCATTAGACTTGAGATATACATGTTTAGTTACTTGAGCACCCATGTTTCATATGGATCTATATTTAGTGTTCACTTCTTGTTTAAGCTAACATGTATGCCCTAGATCTAATGCACATGCATATGCATAATGATCATATGATGTTCATGATTCCATGATTTTTGTTTAGATGATTATATGGATGTTCGTGATATATCTTGTGTGCATTTCATCATTGCACTTTATTCATTCTTTGTTCGATCTATTCTCATACAACAAGGTTGCATTGCGCACCTCTAACCCATTCAAGGGGAATCAGGAGGAAGGAGTTCAGAACCCTTCACGGGGTATACGGCTCTTAGTCTTGTTTTGAGAGATCGTTGCATCATACATCCATCTTAGTTTTAAAAAGTCATTAATACTTCATATTTTTGATTAATATGATCATATTGATTTTTGACCCGTTTTATGCCTCATGATTTGATTACTTGCTTGAATGTTAGTTTTCATTAAGACTAGGATTTATACTTGTACAACTAGTGAGCTACAAATAGACCTTTATATATTTGTGCTTGAACGCTCATTTGTAGTCATTTGATGTACTAGTATAGTCTAGTTTTGATGATTCATGCATTTGACTTGTATTCCTCATTTTTAATCTGTTTCTATGATCTTGTGGTTGACTTCATGTATATGTCTATCTTGTCCAAATTATTGTTTATACATATACATCCTTGAGCCACGTGCCTTCATGCATATACTTTTGTGGACTCTTCATGTTTGGGATATGTATGTATACTTTAGTTGTACATGACATACATATGCCTTGAAGTTTAAATCATTATGATGATTTCCATGTTTGATTGTGATTTCAATTGATATGATGATTTCAATAAATTACATGATTCACTATTATATCAAGATTTGATAATTTCTATATTAAGCTTAATTGTCCATTTTCATGATGAAATGTATTTCACATTACACTTGTTCACTCTTTATTATGTTTCTCATGATTGTGTTTTTCATGAGTATGATATGAGCTTTATGGACTTTGAGTGTTTAGTGATCTTGTGATTTTCGTGTTTCATGAAAAATCCTTTTTTTTTATCTTGAAGGATTTCTACTAGTTCTCAATTTTCATAAACTAGTTGGTATTCTTCAAATTGGTAGAGACTTTCAAATATACTATATTGTTCAAATCATTTTTTTGAAAACCCCTACCATCAATGGGCGGTTGGATGGGAGATCATGTTCTTGAATGCTTTATAATGAAAATCCTTTTTATCTTGAACCATGATTGGGTGGTAGTTGATATGAGATATACACTTGATCTTATTGTTGTTTCAATTGGTATCATTGAACTCTTTCAATTGGTATCAATATGACATCTTTTTGTATACTCATATATGTTTGTATTTTATATATGTATGCTTGCACTTCATATAGTATCAAATTTCAATTGATATCTATCTTTGACATACATATATAGATGATTTATTTGTGCTTCAAGATATCACAAATTTTGTTTATGCTTAGCTTGAACTTTTCAAATTGAAACAATGTTAAAGCAAATTTTCAATTGATTTAATTTTCAATTGGTATCTTATTTCAAGCATATGCATATCTTCATTTGGTATTTCATAAAGGGGGAGAAATCTAGTATTTTATTTTTCAAATTGGTATTTTATCTTTCAATTGACATTTTTTTTTCACTCCCTTACTTTATGATAGAAAATAAAGATTTCAATTGGCAAATAAATACTTTTCAATTGGTATCTTGTGTTTTTAAAGAATAATTGTTTCATTTGGTATCAAGATTGTGTTTTAAGGAAATTCAAAATTAGTATTGTTTAATTCCAATATTGGTATCTAGTTTGTTTGTTTACAATTGGTAGGTTATTTGTTTACTTACTAATTGATATCAAGATTTTCATTTTTTTGTGTATTCAATTGGTATATGTTCTCGTTTTGATTGATTTGTTGTTTTTCAATTGGTATCAATATACACTTCATTGCCACATTTTTTTTTTGGTATCATTTTTGATTTGACCCTTTATTAGTTCTTTGCTTTGAACAAAAAGGGGAGAAAAATTTATTGTTTTTGCTTTTATTTTTAACCCTTTTGATGATTGACAAAAAGGGGGAGAGAATTTGAGTTTTATATGCATATTTGTGTTTGCATATAGTTTACATTTGATGAAAAGAAGCCTTGTTTATATGCATGTCTATGCATGTTTTATGTGCATGTTTTATGTTTCATTTTTATTGGTTTTTTATTGGTATCAAGAGCATGTTTTGATATTGTTTTAAATACATATAAACGTGTTTTAAGAACATTCATTGCATATCTTATATGTTTTATTGTTATGCATGAGTTAAGGGGGAGCTTCTTTGAAGCTTTACTTTAATCCATGCATATATAACTCCATGAGTTTTGTCATCATCAAAAAGGGGGAGATTGTTGGCCCAAAGGCCTTCCACTCTAGTTTTGATGATGATTAACTCATGTAGTTATGTGTACTAATTATCTTGTGATTTTAGTTTCAGATTATTAATCAAGATATTAGTTGGTGTTTAGCTTCAACAAGATGAATTGGAAGCTTGCACATGTTGATTCAAGAGCCCGCGCATCAAAGATCATACATTGCACTTGCTCGGTGAATCAAAGGAGCTTTTGGATCGAGTCAACTTGGAGATTGCGCTCTACAAGAAGACTTAGGTATCCATAGTTTTTAGTTTGGGTTTAGATCCTAATTGTAAAGATTAGAATAGTATGATAAGCTCAAGTTCACAACACACACTTTTCATGTTTTGATTTTCGGTTTTAGGTTTAACCGATCTTGGTTTTCAAGAACTAATAGATTTTTATCAAACAAGTTTACATGGTTTATGTATATTAGATTTGTTCTATATACATGCATGCTTCAATTGTTTAGACAAACTTTGTTTGATAATCTATTCCATGTGTTTTATGTTTTGGTATTTACAACAAAACATATTTTTGGACTTAATGACAAAAATCATGATATATATATATTTCTTGTATATTGAATTTCTATTCATATACAATATGCTTCAAAGTGTTTAAATATCATATTTTTGTATCATGGATGAGTTTTAGACAATGTGTATTTTCTATTCAAAATACAAGGTTTTAGAAAATACGGTTTCTGATTTTTGGCAAAATTTCTATGACACAAAAATAGTCAAATATGTTTGAAATTTGTGTTAGGATTTTTAACACAAGTTTGTATTTCAATATAAAATGATAAAACTATTTTTGTGAAATTTTAGAGATTTTATGGATTTATTGGAATATTTTTACCACTGTTTTTCTGACCCATTTATAGGCTGACAGGCCTGTCGGTCGACCGAAGCGGTCGACCGCACCAAGGGCCGGTCGACCGGTTCGGTCGACCGACGTGCACAGACCTGTGCACGTCTGCAGCCCAATGGGCCGGTCGACCGAAGCGGTCGACCGACGGAGAGCTGTTTGCTCTCAGGAAGTTTCGGTCGACCGACCGGTCGACCGGCAGCTGTAACGTTCGAAAATTCGAACGTTGGGCGGTCGACCGGGCCGGTCGACCGGCAGGCTATTTCTGGCATAAATTCTGTAAATGGCTAGTTTTCTAAATTGCCTATAAATACCCCATTTGCAAGAGTTTTTCTCCAAGAATTTTTGTGCGAATTTTTCCATTCTCTCAGGTGTTTTTACAGCAATCAAAATAGGTTTTTGGATTCAAATTGAACAATCTTTTTGGTGTTTTCATTAGGGTTTGAAAAATCAAAGAAAGGGTTTTGGGAAAGGATTTTAATTGAACTTCTCTATTTTGGTTTCATCTTATTTCCCAAGATTTTCTTTGAGTTGCTGGTTTCAAATCCCTTATTTTTCTCCACACTTGAGCTATAATCTACTATCTTCTCTATAGGATTTTGTGTGGGTAAAAGAGATTGTTTTGTGGTTGTTGTTTGAAACCACTTAGTTGTAAACCCATTTCTTGCTTTGTGCCATTTCCCTCATTGTGTTGAGGAGGTTGTGCAAATTGGGTTGTGAGGTGTTTTGTGTAAGCTTGGTGCTAATCCCTCAAGTTGTGAGAGGTGATTGTTTGTTGTATTGGAGGAGTGCCTCAAGGAAGGTTGAGTTTGTAAGGAGGGGAGTTGGGAACTCCTTGTAATTGTGATTGCCCCAAATCCTCGGTGGAGGTTCCCTTTGTGCGAGTCCTTTGTGGACAAGCTAGTGGATTGGAAATCTTCGGTGTCGAGGCGGGATGTAGAGCTGGGTGCTCGAACCTCGGAACATATCTCTTTGTTTGCGCTTGATCCATTGACTCTCTCTCTCTTTACTTTGTGCAAATTGTTATATCTTGTACTTGCGTGTGTGTGCATCATTGTTGTTATTGCAATTAGTTTTTAAATTCCGCATTAAGTTGACTAGATTAGCATTGTCACCTATTCACCCCCCCTCTAGGTGACTTTTCACATGCATATATCGACTCACCATGAGACGTCCTGTGATAGATCTGGTCTCATACACACCATAGCGTACATCAAGCTACCCACCGCACTAACATATGGAACGTGAGACATATACTCACGCTCTTGAACACTCCTCGGAGACATCTTTGCAGACAATTTGAAGTGAGGAGCCATAGGTGTACTAACAGACTTGGTATCCTTGCTGATATTAACCTCTGCAGTACCTTCTCCAAATAGCCCTTCTGAGTCAAACTCACCCTGCCAGCTCTCCTGTCTCTAGTGATCTCCATGCCCAAAACCTTCCTAGCTTCGCCCAGGTCCTTCATCTCAAACTCTGACGATAGATCCTTCTTCAGAGCATCAATAGCAGATCTCGACCTCGAAGCAATCAACATATCATCTACATAAAGAAGTAGATAGATATATTCACCTGATGGTAGCCTGTTGTAGTACACACATGGGTCATAATGGCTACGTGTGTACTTCTTCTTCCTGATGAAGCTATCAAATCGCTTGTACCACTGTCTAGGAGACTGCTTCAATCCGTACAACGACTTCTTTAGCTTGCATACTAACTCTCCCTTCCCTGCAGTTTTGTAACCTGTAGACTGTGTCATATAGATCTCCTCCTCTAGATCGCCGTGGAGAAAGACGTCTTCACATCAAGTTGGTCAAGGTCCAACTCATTCTGCGCAACCAAGGCCAATAGAATACGAATTGACGAGTGTTTAACTACATGAGAGAATACCTCGTTATAGTCAATTCCTTCCCTCTGAGCGTAGCTTTAGCCACCAACCGTGCCTTGTAGCGCACTGCATCTTCTTGGAGAGATCCTTACTTCTTAGCATATACCCACTTGCACCCTATGGCCTTCTTCCCTTTGGGCAACTTGGTGAGTTCCCATGTGTCGTTCTTGTAGAGAGATTGCATCTCCTCATTCATGGCCGCTTTCCACATCTTTGCTTCCGAACTGATCTCAGCTTCTCTGAAGGTAGATGGAATAGCCTCCTCGACAACTGAAAGTGCATACGCAATGACCATATCAGTGGTGAGCCAACCTGGTCTCCTAGTGTTCCTTCTTGGTCTTTCAACTGCAGTTGGATCTGGAACAGTACCCATGACCTGCTCTTGACCCTGATCATCCTCTTCAGCATCTTCTTCAACTGCTCGATCACTACCCTGTGTCACCTCAGGAATGATCCGAACTGATACTGATTCCTCCAGAGATGGTGGATCTGCATCAATCTCCACCTCCTGCAATATCTCCTTGGTCTTACTGGTCTCCACCTGCTGAGAGACCGTAGGCTTCATCAAAGAAGCCTCATCGAACGTGACATCCCTGCTGAGTAAGAACTTGTTGTCAGTTTGGTCCCAAATCTTGAACCCCTTGGTTCCTCGCTTGAAGCCAACGAACACCCCTTTCTTTGCCCTTGGGTCCAACTTGTCTTCTCTGACATGGTAGTAGGCTGGACATCCGAAGACCCGTAGCAAATCATAATCCCCAACAGCTTTTCCTGACCAAGCTTCAAGAGGAGTCTTCCCCCTATTGCAGACGACGGCAACCTATTGACGAGGTGGCATGCATACGCCAAAGCTTCAGCCCAAAACTTCTTTGACAGTCTTGCATTGGATAACATACACCGGACCTTCTCTAGCAAAGTCCGGTTCATCCTCTCAGCCACCCCATTTTGTTGCGGAGTCTCTCGTACCGTGAAGTGTCTTTCTATGCCCTCATCAAGGCATAGCTGTAGGAAAGGATCCGATTTGTACTCTCCTCCATTGTCAGAACGGAGGACCTTGACCTTCCTTTCCGTGCTTCTCTCCAGATTAGCCTTCCACTTCACGAACAGTTCTAGGACTTCATCTTTGTATCGCATGGTGTACACCCAACAGCGCCTAGAAAAATCGTCAATGAACGACACAAAATAGTGGTTACCTCCAATCAATGAAGTCTTGGTAGGTCCCCATACATCCGTGTGAACATAGTCAAGAATACCCTCTGTGCAGTGTGAAGTTGTGCCAAACTTCACCTTGGTCTTCTTGCCGATGATGCAATGCTCACAGAAATCCATCTTGCAGGTCTCAGCACCCTTCAGCAACCCTCGCCTCGTAAGAGCTTGCATTGACTTCTCCCCTGCATGTCCCAGCCTCATGTGCCACAGCCGGGTTGAATCTTCCTTCAGACTGGTAGAAGCCGCCACTTGCCCTGTCATCGTACTACCCTTCAAGTAGTATAGGTTGTACCGGCGCTCGGCCTTCAACACCACCATCGAACCTTTTGTCATTCTAAGGACTCCTTCCTTAATAGACACCCCAAGGCCCAATGATTCCAAAGCTCCTACGGAAATCAAGTTCCTCTTCAACTGAGGTACATACCTCACTTCTTTCAGCTCCCTCACCATCCCATCAAACATCTGATTGGAATAGTGCCAACACCCTCCATGATGCACGGATGATCATCGCCTATGACGACCGAACACCCCTCCAGCTTCTCAAAACTGGTAAACCAGTCTCGATTTGGGCATACATGATATGTTGCACCTGTATCCAAGATCCACTCGTTTTCACCCGAGTAGCCTATGATGGGCGTAGTAACTGAAAAAGAGAACACCGAAGAATCCGAATCCGATCCATCTGCCTGTGATTTACTGCTTGCAGAGTTTACCACTTTTGCGAGATTTGCCTCGGACTTTGATTCTTTCTTCTTTCCTTGAACTTCGGACAGTCCACCTTCCAGTGCCCAATCTCTTTGCAGAAAGCACACTGATTTCTCTTGAGATCCTGAAGCCTGGCCTAGACTTCGATCTTTCTCTAACCTCCTTGCCCTTCCGCGATGAACTTCTGCCTCTTACTTCCAGTGCCTCTGCCGATGAACTGGATTTAGAAGGATGTCTCTCCTTCTTCCTCGTCTCATAACTAGTCAATGCAGATGACACCTCATCATAATCTAAGGTCTGCCTTCCATTGATGAAGGTCAGATTGAATGTCTCATACTCCTCCGCTGGGAGCAAGTTCAGAAAAATGATCGCCTTATCTTCCTCTTCTATCGTGACATCCACGTTTACCAAGTCTGTAAGAAGCTTCGTGTATCGGTTAATGTGCTCATTCACTGTGCTCCCCTTCTTCATTTGAAAACTGTACAGCTTACTCTTAGCTGCAACCTGGACTCAACACTCTTAGTCAGGTATTTCTTCGCAAGGGTTTCCCACAGTTTCTTCGCCGACGTCTCATGTTGTGCAAGATATTTTATGTCTTGCGACAAACATGAACGTATCAATCCACATGCCAATCTGTTCATCTTTGCCCACTCTTCATCAGTGGTCGTGCTCTTCTTCTTCTCCAATAGGAGAGTGTCCTCGAGGTTCGATGCATTCAGCGCATCTATAACCTCGCATCTCCACATACCGAAGTTATTTGTACTGTTGAACTTGACAACTTCAATCCTAGGGTGAGAATTCATTGTCTTAACCGATGTAGTTTCTTCTGCCATTGAGATTTATTGATCCTCTATCTATGCGGAAGAACAATCAACAGGAAATAGATCTTTACTCAGATAAAAATTAGATTTTTACCTTTCCCTTGAAACCCTAGATCGAGTCTCTCCGGATCTACTTCACCACAGATTCCACGAGCCCTCCTTGCGTCCTCCTGAGATCGACACACGATCCCACGAATACCAATACCTCTGATCGGAATTCGACACACGATCTCCACCGAATCAGATCTCGAGCCCTCCGAATCTTCAGAAATCCCAAGCCAAACCTGGAAGCTCTGATACCACTTGTTGTGCCACAGCCACAACAACCTGATGAGGATCCCTTGAATCTCCAAGCACAGAGAATAATCCCAAACAATACAAAATAATAACCAGAAAGAGCACAAACGCAAACAAACAATTTTAACGAGGTTCGCCTCAATGCCTACGTCCTCGGGGCAATCCAGAAGAGAGATTAATTACCAGAAGATGATTACAATTGCTAGCAGCCTCTTTGAATGCAAGAGAGCTCTAGCTTTCAGATTCTTCTGATACAAAACCCTAGAAACCAATAGCAGCCCTTAAATACAACAGGTTTCCAAACCTGCAAATCGCAGCCCGCACCCGCAGGTCGGTCGACCGGGCGGTCGACCGACTTCTTCCACCGGTCGACCGCTCGGTCGACCGAATGCCCAACAGAGAGTTGGGCAATTACAGTCAGGCATTTCGGTCGACCGAACGGTCGACCGATCTCTTCCACCGGTCGACCGGGTGCCCAACAGAGACTTGAGCAATTACAGTCAGGCAATGCAGTCGACCGGGCGGTCGACCGCTCTCTGACCCTGTGCACGTTGTGCATGTGCGGTCGACCGGGCCGGTCGACCGCTGAGCCTGTTCTGCTGCTGCTGCTTTCTTCTGCTGCTGTTTCCTTCGCCTTTCGTCGTCGACTTCCTTGGCGATCACCTCGACGACCTCTCGGCTATCCATGTCAACTTCCTTTGCAATATATCCTCTCTTTCCAACAAAGTCTTCATTAGAAATCTCAAGCACAGAAAAAGCACAAGTTTCCATGTGTCAGCCCTTGCAAGAAATGGAGAATGATCTGCTGAAATCTTTGTAGGCCCAAAGTCTTTATCAGAAATCTCATGTCTCACAGAAGAGAACAAATTTCTCATGCATCAGCCATTGCAGGAAATGGAGGAGAACAATCAACCGAAGTCTTCACAGGCCCAAAGCCTTCATCAAAACTCTCGTGTCTCACAGAAGAAGCACAAATTTCCCATGTGTCAACCCTTGTAGGAAATGAAGCATGAACTGTCGAGTCTCCAGAACACCCAAATTCCGGTAATAGTTCTTTTACTAATTCTTTACTGCAGAACATATACAGGAAATATATTATGTTCCTTCAATTTTTGATGATGTTTGGCTGTTGCTGGTATTGAAGCTCCTGGTACAAAAAGACGAGGGCGTAACAAGGGTCATTGGGAGGCCAAAGAGATATCATGAGGGTGTATGCCTAAAAATCAAGTGGAATTCAGAGGGCAATCAGTTGGGAACTCAGCCAAAGATTTTACCACATATTTGGGAACTTTAACTCGACAAGGTTCCTATTTTTCCACTCACGTATACAGACTGGTGCAAAATACCATTAAAGACAAAGAATGATATACGGAAATAGACTTGTGTCCCTCCAAAAGGATTTGAGGTCGAATCCTTCTCACTCAAATACCAACATCCGACATTTGAATAGAAGATACACTTTATTTAATTTGATCTATATTATTTCAAGTATCTATAAACAAAAAATCAAGTGTTTTGAATAGCATTAAGTAGGAGAAAAACGGGCGGCCTAAATAGTAGTTGGTTAGTTTAAAAGTGTAGAACATTTGAAATCTAACAAAAATTAGTTTGTACGGGATTTTAAATTTTTAGATCATAATCAAATGGCTGGATCAAGAATTTGTATGTCTGAAGCAAGAATTTGTGTATGTCTGAAGCCATAGATCTAACCAACCCACTACTTTCAGCCGTCCATTTTGCTCCACTTGATTGATGGGCAAAAAGTATTCAAAACACTTGATTTTTAGTTTATAAATACTTGAAATAATATAAATCAATTTCAACGGACTGGATCTTGTATTCAAATGTCGGAGGGTTGTATATGAGTTGGAAGGATTCAGGCTTAAATCCTTTCGGAAGGACACAAGTCTATCTCATGATATATGTACATTAATAAAGGTGAGCTTCTTATCATAGTTTAGGCATGTCATTGATGATAACTTCAACTATTTAGATGTTATAAGATGTAGAATTATTGATTATATTGTGGCTTGTCATTTTGACCAACAGATCACTTAGAATATTTCAGAAAACATTCTAATTTGAGATTTTATAATTAAGAGAATCAGTTAGAACAACCCTTTTATGAAGGATAATAAAACAGCAGTTGGCTAGCTGGCTCGCTGCAGATATTAATTAATATATAAATTGTCTCATAACTTGTGAATACCCCGTGTAATGTCATCCTTAGGGAAGGCGCTATTCTACATGCGTATTTACATGAAGATTCTCTCAAATGTGTGTTTTACACATATATGATCTACTGTCATGTTGCTGAATCTTGTTTTTGTATGCATGTACATATATACACATATATACAATGTTTTACCGAGTTTTGTTTTTGGATTTCCAACCATCCTATGTTCTCACAAGTCTCTGACTATGATACTTGTGCCATTGCCATCACTCGAGCATTCATTTTTACTTTGCCATTCTGCCAGTAATTGCTATGTGAGTATCAGGGTTACTAGAGGCTACATGTTGATTATCTACCCACTGACAAGGTGTTGTGCCTTGGTCCATATCTCATCTTAGAATGTAAATAATATTTTAAGTTCATCCTAATGTTTATTCTCTCTACAGCATAAGTATTTCTATTAATCTATCTCAACAAATTGTCGATTCAAAGCTTACTTTAAATTACGGTTTAAGTGATATAACTATAATTTAGGTTACTCTATGATTCTGGTTATTGATGTCAAAGCATTAATTGTTTCTATCTAATTCGAAATTAATGCTTCATTTTACAAGTAAAAGGTGCCTCTTATAATTTATCTGGTCCACCTAGTCATTATCTTGTTAAAATGGTACAAAACATATCATGTTATTTTTAATTAAATTCTTATTATATGTTAGAGGAAGAATATGAACTTGATCATCCAACAACTAAGAATTGGACTTTTAAGTCATTAGGAAAAAAAATAGAGAGAGTGGAAGTGTAATTTGAAGAAAAATACTATAATACTGGAAGGGTCTTCGATTCAAGGGTTGAAGAGGAGCAATGGTTGCATATTATATCCTACTGGAGGTCAAAGCGAGCAAAGACATTGTTTCTCTCTTCGTCTTTGTCGTTTTTACTGTAGTTTTTGTCCCTACTATTGTTCATGTCTCTTCTTTGCAAATGACTAGTTATCAAAATATAGATGCTCTGGAGTGTTGAAGATGAAGCACGCTTTGGCACAAAAAGCATCGCCGGCCTTCGTGCGGAAGACGTAAAATTATTTCATCATAATTAATAGGATTTTATTTCTTAGAAATTACTTACTCGTGTGAAAGTCAATATGGCAACCTAGAGGGGCTGAATAGGATTTTTTAATAATTTAAAACAAATAATACCCAATTTAGATTGGATTGATACAAATTGTAACAAAAGTCATTTTAAGACAGCAATAAAGATATACTTCAATAATCCAACTAAACAATACTACAAAGTATACCCAATATTTGATTGGATGAAACATTAGTACAATTATGGGCTACCGGACACTTGTTCGCATAAATGACGTTAGGTAAGAGGCGGTGGCATTTTTAAAATATTTTGAAACAAATTTAAATTGGCTGAAACTATACGCGTCAGACTGAAATGAATTATATCGTGCCAGTACTTAAAATAACCGACATAAAGTTAATTATATTTTTTTGACAATTATTCTAATAATTGACGCAAAAGTAGTTTTATCGATCGAGAATTGACACAAAATATGTTTTGGAAATCCCGCCAACTATTTAAGCCACAAATATAACCCTAACTATCTCCCCTCTCTTGCCTCATTCACATCCTCATCCATGATCTTTTGCCGCTGTGCTTCATTCACCGCGACCTTCGAGGCCGTGGGTCTCTCCTTCTATCTCTGACCGTTGGTCTCTCCATCCACCTCAACATTGATGACGCTTTCCTTGTCTTGTCTCTCTTCTACTCCCCATTGAGGCCCTCGCCTCCCTATACCACAAGCTTTGATTTCCCAACGCCTAAGCCAGACGAACTCAAACTTGCGTCAACCGATTCGAGGTACCTCCTCCTACTCAAATGCTTTATTAATTTTATTGGATGTCATCAATGCAAAGAAAAAGTGATGGGAGGTTGATTTTTGCCACATTGCCCTAATGATTTCAAACCCATCATCGAAGTTAATCCAAGATTTCAAACCCATCAATGAAAACTGATGCACATTATTTGCATGAGTAAATTAATTTTCTCATGAAAAAAAGGACTCCAACAGCTATTTTTTCTTCTAAACAAGCATACAAGACTTGCACATTACAATTTGTAAAACTAGAGAAAAAATATGTTCTTTTTTAATTCATTTTGGTTATATTGAAACTAAGGAAAAACTATATGAATAATGCCTTTTAAATTGCAGCAACACTTGGTCACTGGTCTGTCTTATTGAAAGTGTAACACCCTAATTTCTAATTAATCATAGTTATTGACTTGTTTAGCCATAGACTAGTAAGATGATACCTTTACACATATGGGTATTTAGGGCTATGCTTGCATATGCATGTATTATGTATAGTAGCTTCACAAATTTAAACATTTAACCATGGGAGTATACCCCATGAAATACACCCCAATTTTCACCAACCATACCTAAATAATCTTTTTCTTTTTTATATTAGCCTTGTTGTGTTAAAGAGAAAGGAGGATGGTTGGGAAAGTATGTGATGAGGTGGAGGATGATTAGAGCCTAGAAAGGATATATTAGTGAGGTGGCTTCTCACCCTTTTAGTAATTAAATGAAGAACTAGGAAAATTTTGACTTCATGAGGAGAAAAAAGGGGGAACTCTTCATCTCCTTCCTTCAGTCCTAAAAGAGAAAAATTCCTCTCCCCAAAATTCTGAACTTGCTAAAATTATCTGAAAGCATTCTCTCTCTCCTTCAACTCAACAGCCAGCCGACAGGGGAGCGCGCACGGCGTGACAGGCCGCGCGCGTCCAGTCGCGTGCACAGGCCGCGCGCGCAGGCCACGCGCGACAGCCGCGCGCGCACGGGCCATGCGCGCTCGAGGGGAGGGGATCCTCTCGTCGGCCATTTTGGGGAGGGAGGTGGAAGAAGGTTAACCCACTTCTGACCATTAGGGGGAGAGATTCAGGGCCAGATCTGAATTATTTAGGACTCAAATCACTGCTTAAAAAGGAGATTTTCAGACTGAAACTTTCAGGTATATATGGAGGCAAAAGCCTAAATTTTCTCTCTTTAATTTTGATGATTAGATACTAATATGTAACCTCTATGTTTTGATCACTAGGGGTGTTATTTGGGAGTCCGGCAAGTGAAAACTAAGTGAGGAATTATTGAAAAAGTAAGTAAATCTAACTCATTAGGGAAATCATTCATGAATTGGAATGATTAGGAATTTTCAGTTTTGTAAGGAAGGTCGAATCATGATAAAGTCGTTATTTTTCACTAATTATTATGATAAGCGAAATCTAAATGCATGCTACATAATTATTACATCTCCTAAATAAGTATTTGTTAGAATATATGCATAGAGTTCATGCTTCGTATCGGTGACCCCGTAGATAATAAGAAGTTGATATGGAATGTCTAAGGTTGTGCATACTCCAACGGGGGAAAACCCCCTTACACATAGGTATTGTATTGTGCATAATCCAGTAAAAGAGTAATGCATATATACATGTAAGACTTAATGTTGTGCATTGCGATTGCCCCATGATATAGTGAAGCTATTGAGTATGTATTTCCTTTCACTTGACATGCACTGATTGTATGAATGGCTTGTAAGTGTACCTCTTTACTTTTGTGAAGTGCATAATAACCTATTAACTATATATGCATATATGTAAGTTAATGGAGGAAGGGCCGGGCGGGAGCCGGTAGGAGGGAGAAGACGAAGATGTCATTACGATGCGTATATCTATATATACATACTAGAATATGTGTCTTTTGGAGAAAGGGGCTAGGCGGAGCCGGTAGGAGGGGAAGACAGAGATTTATTCATTATATGTATATATGTATGCTTCATGGAGGAAGGGGCCGGTCGGGAGCCGGTAAGAGGGGGAAGACGGGGACTTAACTATATGTTTACGTATATGCTAAACAGAGGGGGAGCCGGTAGGAGGGGAAAGACGATGAATTGAATCTAGATTTTATGATTATGCATAAATACTTCACCTAAAGTGAACTGTCAAACTTTGTCTCACTTTGATAGTGTATGTTAAACCGAGAATGTCACGACTTAATAAAGTGGTAAGCCAGTTGGTGTAGATGTATATATGTATACACATATTTGCATGTGAATGCATGTAGGTAATTCATTTTGAATTGGCATATAGAATGATAAAACTCATGGTAATTGAGACATCTAAATCATTAACGATGGAGTCTAAGGTAAAGCAAGTTAAAGAAGAAGTTGCATCGCATATTAGTCTTAAATGCAAACACCTCTCCTAGAATGTATTGACTTATGAACTCTTGTACTAGCATAGTTTTAGCATGGTTTACTCATTGAGCTGTCTAGCTCATTTTATTTGCTTTCCACCTATTTCAGGTTCGGACAAGGGTAAAAGACTGGTTTAGCCATATGGATTTAACGAAAGGAGGAACAGCATACCATACGCTTTAGTTTTCCTCTTTGCTAGTTATCCTCGCATGTATGCTTATTTGCTACCGTTCTAACTTTTGTATATGGAATACTTATTGCAAGTATCTTTCCTTGGGTGATACAGTTAGATTTTGAGGAACTTAAGGTATATGTAATATTTTTTTGGGAACCTAGACTGGAAGGTTCATCTGGGTGACATGATGTATGGAATTGAAGCTGTTAATATTATGGACCAAAAGTTTGCCTTAGTGGGGCCATGATGTGGATGTATGTAAAAGGAAGTGTGAATTGGTTATGAAGCATATATTGCATCCGTTGTTAAGTAAGCCGAGTAGGTTGAAATTGTTAATTGATAAGTAGGCCGTTATGAGTCGAAAGTAATATCTTGTATCATGAGAAAATGGAAATATTTAGGAGAGGTGCTGCCAAAATTTTATGAAATCAAAGGGAACTTAAATTTTCAAAACTATTAGTCAAAACATATGTTATCTATCTGGGACCGTTAGAGTTAGTATCAGAGCAAGGTTGTTGGTTTAGATAGGTGTAACAAGTACGGATTGGTTGTATAGTTGTATGTACATTATAGGTATGATGGTGAAATTAATATGGGTAGTATAGAAAGATAGTGGACCTTTAGGTGTATGAATTACCCTAAAATGTGTGACATTTAACTGTTCCCCTACATTCTAATTCGAGTACCCGCATACTCTAGTTTGAATGGATCCTGCAGGGGTGCAGGCTTTTTGTATGGATCTCCAGTGGTATGGGACACTGAGATTGGGGAGCAACGGAAATATAATACAAGTCAGAGTTAATTCATTAGGAAGACCCCTAAGTTCAACATTAATCTAGAGAATTGGAGTATGACGTAAGAAAATTGCAAGTTCTTTACTTTTTTGTATATGTGCAACCTATTGTGTTTTGAAGAATTGAAAAGATAAATGATCCAATACGAAATTTTATTTCTACAGATGGGAGATTTTAATGTGCCAAGATTGTCATCCGATAGCTCGGGGACTGAAAGTCTGAGTTGGATTGCAAATAGCATGGATTGGGATTACGAGTCAGATGAGACTGATCCAGAGACTATCTTTAGTAGACCCGAGGGCAGTGTCGATACGACAGGATTAGTAGGACATAACAATAAGGATACCATCAGTGATGTTGAAAGTGTTATAAGGAATGTGCCAGTGATTGAGGACCAGGAGTCATATCCGATAATGAAATGGGATCCCAAGGAAGATGTTTTATAGGGGTATTTGGTGGAATTTTACCTGGGTTGAAGATATGGATCTAATGTGACGACCACGAGTATTGGAAATATGAGGATGACGCTATAATGGAAGAAGTGGACCCGAGGAGGAGGATCCAGAAGAAGACCCTGAGGAAGAGGATCCTGAGGAAGATCCGGAGGAAGGAGTCCATAAGGGGGAAGCATCGGCAGGGAATAGCAAGGATGAAAGCTTCACTGATTCAAACATCACTCCATGAAAGAGGGTTCAGTACATAGTATTTTGGGGGAAGATGTCTTTGCATGCATATTTAGAGCCTTGGGAGAGATTTTGTATGCTCGTAAAAGAAATGCACAAAAATAATGTATCTTAGTATATACACTTACATCTTTTGTATGAATGTAAGCATGACAATGTAAATCTTGTAACAAAAAAAAATATTTTGAAGTTATAAATAGTGGCGGTATTTTGTATATGAAACTTTCTTTATTATATGAATTTTGTTGATAGTAAGAACTGGTTATTCTCCTAGGTATTGATGGACCTAAATTTTTCTCCACTGGATACTAATTCTGAAGGAAATGCCCCACCCCACAGTACGGTCAGGAGCGTCCACCCTCCAACCAATAACGAGGTTGTGATGGATCAACTCAATGCCAACAAGAAAGCCCCTGATAGAATGCTGATTGGTTGGTGCAGCTAGCAACTATAAACAATCTACGCAGGGCTCTAGAACAATTTTAGAAGTTGAACCCACCAACATATAAAGGAGGAGCGGACCCAATACAAGAAGAGGAGTGGCTTCGTCAAATTGAAAAAATACTAGATGTTATGAAATGTACTGAGAATCAATGAGTATCTTTCACCTCTTTTATGTTCCAGGGAGAGGCGGAACGTTGGTGGGAGATGGTTAAAGCTGGAGCTAAGTCCTTGGGGGAAGAAATTTCTTGGAAGTTCCTAATCAAAAAGTTCAATGAAAAGTATATACCAGGAGTAGTAAGGGATAAACTCGCAATAGAATTTCAAAAATTGAAGCAGGATCAAATGACGGTGAGCCAGTATGAGTCAAATTCACTCAGTTATCAAGATATGCTGGTAAGTTAGTTTCTGAAGAAGATGACAGGATGAAGAGGTTCGTAAGGGGTTTGACATCAGGAATCAGAAGCCAATTAGTTCCTTTTCAGTTATAAAATTATAGCCAGGCTGTAGAGAAAGCGTTAGAAGTTGAAAGTGACATGCAAGAAAATCAGGATATAAGAGATAAGGAGTCACCTCCTGCCAAACGCTTTCGATATGTCAGTGCACCAAGAATGGGATCACCCGTTTTCAGGTTCGGCTGAAGTATTGGACCTTCCGCATCACCCGCTCAATGGACAATGATAGGCTCGTGGCCCAGGGATGCAAGGTCCCTCCAAGACTCGCTGTTGGCCCAAAGGCCTATCACCCTAGTTTTGATGATGATCAACTCATGAAGTTATGTTTACTAATGATCTTGTGTTTAATTAGTAACAGATTCATTATCAAGATCTTAGTAGGTGCATAGCTCAACAAAGGATAATATGTCAAGATTTGGAGCTAGCACGGTATGATCCAAGGAGCTTTTGGATCAAGCTTGGACCAAGTCAAGATGATGAGAAGACTTCAAGGGAAGACTTCAAGATCAAGACTTGTGTCTAGGTATAAGATTTTAGTTTATTTTAGATAAAATGTAAAGGATAGAATAGTTGATGGATTGCTCAAGTATTTATCACACACACACTCTTGATAGTTTTGTTTTTACAAAAGATTTTCTTTTAGAAAAATACATGTTTGGTTTTTGGTATTCATGTTTACATCTTTCAACCAAAATCAAGTTTATGCTTATTGTCAAAAAACATAGATATTTCATCTTGATTGTGTAGTGGATCATATCCATACACACTATACTTTAAAAGTATATCTTGTTTTTGTATTTGATGAAGATTTAGAAAAACATGTTTTGGAAAAATATTGTTTTGAAAAAACAGTTTTATCATGAGCCAAATATTTTCAAGTTACAAAATAGTCCAATCTTTTATAACATGCCTTGATTTTGTGCAAGCATGTTTGTATATTAAAGTATATTGGTAAAATTATTTTTGTAGAATTTCTATGTATTTATGGGATTTTATGTGAACCAAAAGACTTAGTTTTAAATCCCAGAAAAACTGTTTTCAGGCTTCAGCTAGTCGACTTACTACCTTTATAGTCGACTAACTCTGAAGTCGGTCAACCGGTTGGGTCGACCGACGTGCACAGACGTGCACGCCTTTGTGCACTGGAGGACGGCCGACCGTACGGGATGACCGCTCCAGAGAGCTCTGCTCTCTGGAAATTTCGACCGACCGTACGGGTCGACCGACAGAGAGTTCGACTCTCTGCTCCAGTGGCTCGGTCGACCCGGGCGGTCGACCGTGGCTCCAACGGTCGGATTTCTGACCGTTGGCGGTCGACCGCTCGGGTCGACCAGCAGGCCTGACAGACCCCAACGGCTAGTTTTTGACAGCCTATAAATTTGGGGGTTTGGTCATTGTTTTGAGCGAAGATTTTGGAGACTTTTAGAGCCAGTTTTTCCTATTCATTTCAGAGGTTTTTCTCCACAAAATTTAGAGCAAATACTTCCAATTAAAAGGAGAGTTTATCAAGAGTGTTAAAAGAGATTTTCTTTGAGTTTTCCTCCACCATCTCTTTCCTTGTTTTCTCACACAAACACTTGAGCTATCCATTGATTATTCATTCTATAGGAGTGTTATAGTGAGAGTTTTTATTGGTTATTAAAGTGTTAAGATCACCAAGAGTTCTTTCTTGTACTTTGAGGAGGCGGACGTGTGTGTCCGCGTTGTTTCGAGTTCGGGTGCGAACTCCGTATTTGAGGTGCGGCCTCGGCAAGCTTGTGGGGCTTGCGTGTATACGGGACTAGGGAGTCCGAGGGCTTGTAGGTGTTGCGGCACTGAGGAGAGATCCATTGGGTTCTTGCATAGTGGAAATCCTTCGTGTGTCGAAGGCGGGGATGTAGAGCAAGTGTGCTCGAACCTCGAAACAAACCTTTTGTATTTGCGATTGCCATTTCTCTCTCTCTCTCCCTTGTTTATATCTTGCATAGCTTATATTGTCTTTACATTTACATGCTTGATATATCTTGTGTGCATAATTGATATATACTTGCTTGGGTTGTTTGCTAACACATGTATTTAACCAAGAGAGCCAACGCGGCACCTCAACCCATTTAAGGGGAATCTAGAGGAGTTTGTCCAGAGCCCTTCACGGGAAATTCGGTAACACTCTTTGGTTATACGTGGTGTTTAGTGTAAAAGTTTAATTAGGTCATAATTGTTCTTAGCTTCCACATTATTAGGCATTAAGTGACTATTAGATTAGCCATCACCTATTCACCCCCCCTCTAGGTGAACTTACAATTGGTATCAGAGCTTGGTACTCTGATTTGGGTCTAATAATCTAGAGTTAAAGATTCTCATTTTTAGGCTAATCACAATATTTTGTACACACACACTATGGACTTCATGTCACCACCCATATTTGACATTCTTAACATCCATATATGGAAGGTGAAGATGTCCTTGTACCTCAAAGCCCTAGGTTATCATGTTTATCTTGCCATCACTAATAATGATTATTGTTTATATGGTAAGAATATTGAGGATAATGCAAAAGCCCTTAATGCTTTAAAGTCTACCCTAGATGATGTTTATTTATCTAGAGTTTCTAACTTTGATTCGGCTTTTATAGTTTGGAACACCCTTACCTCCCTTGGCGAAAATGATCAATACTATGCGGGGAGTGACTCGGATGTTGGAAGCGACATCTCCAACAAGTGCTATATGGTCCAAGGGGATAACCCCCTTGAGGTAAACACCGAATCCGAGGATGAGGATGTTAACATGTCATATGAAGAGCTTTCTACATTTTGTCAATTATTACTTGAAAAACATGACATGCTTAAGAAAGATAATAAAAATTTGAAAAAGAATTTTGATTGCATGCTTAATAAAAAGGATTCATTAGAAACTAAGGTTGCATGCTTAGAAAAAGAAAAAATGTTTTGAATAATGAGAATATTTCCTTGATGTCTAAATTGAATGATTTATGTGAAGGAAATATGGTTTTGAAAGATAAAATTATTTTGGTGGAAACTCAAAAGGAAATTGTTTTAAATGAAAACAACTCTTTGAAAAGAAGAATTTTTGAAAAAGAAAAGAAAAAGAAAAGGTTTCTAAAAAGAAGAAAAATGATTCTATATCTCACATGTCTTTACATGCCACCATTGATGATAGTGAGATTAATCTTTTGAAAAATAAAATTAATAATTTGAGCTCAACTTTGAGCTCGTGTGCATTCAACCATTCTAGATTGGAGTCCATGTTTGCAAAGAAACAAACTCCACCCTCTCATGCACATCATCATCATGCATATGCTTATGTTGCACGTCACGATCACAATCACACTCATAAGCATTCTAAGGTGTACAAATGTACACATTGTGGCCGCAAAGGCCATCTAGCAAAATTTTGTTATGATAAGATAAATGATTTTAATTTTGCTAATAAAAATGTTTGGGTGTCTTACAACAAGACTAACCCCCAAGGACCCAAGAAAAAATGGGTACCAAAACCCCCACCATGTGTATTTGATGTAGGTGAGGGCTCTCACAAAACGTGAGAGAATTGGTGCCTTGATGGTGGATGCACTTGGACTTGATAGACACATATATGGATGCATCGCTATCAAGGAGAGTTTGGTGGGACGACCACCATGTTTGGAGTTTTGGAGTTGGTAACAATCTCTAAACTCTCATTTTATTTATGTTCATGCTTGTTCATTCATGATATTCATAGCATGTTCATGTTTTATGATTTATTGTGCTTCATGTGGTAGAATCTTGTTTAGATGTAATATTTATCAAAACTTGGATTTATACATGTACAAGTAGTGAGCCACATTTGATTCATATTCGTTTGCACTTCATTGTTCATTTGTACTCACTATATGCACATGTATAGCCTAGTTTTGATGATTCTTTCATTTATACTTGTTTTGCCTATTTTTATGCTTTACTTCATGTATATGTATTTTTAATTCAAATCTAATAAATATACATGTATACCCGTGAGTCTCTTGCCTTCATGCAAATACATTTGATAGACTCTTTTATGTTTGGGATATGTATGTGTATTGTTACCTTTGGATAAATCATACATATACCATGAAGACTAGTGATTTATGAAAAATGAATTTTCATGTTTTTGTTTTTGTTAAAAAATGTGACTTATAATCTTTTTGAGCTTAAATGACTATTTTCATAATAATACCATTTACATAACCCTTGAACACTTATCTTTTACTTTTCAAGATAATTTTTGAGCTTTATGGACTATGAGTGCTTGAACTTTTATGTATTTAGTATAATTCATGAAAAACATATGACTTCATGTTTTTGAAGGATCTTTAATTAGTTTTTCAAAAATTAATTTAAACTAGTTATTTATTCTTCTATGAGATATACTCTTAATATTACTTTATGTCAATTGGTATCATTGGATCATTTCAATTGGTATCAATATGATTATTTTTTTGTATATACTCATGTTTTGATTATATGTATGTATGCCTTCAAATTCAAATTATATCAATTTCTATTGGTATTCTCTTTTCATACATATATGTGTTATTTGTGCTTAGTTAAAATTGTCTTACACATTTAAAGCACAAAGGTTATTAATGCTAAGTTAAATTCAAATCTTATTTTTTCAAGCTTATGCATTAGTTTTTAATTGGTATCAATGTGGTTGCTTTACTATTGATCACTATTTTACAATTGATCATTTTCAAAATTGATATCAAAACTCAAGATTTATTTTATTGAGAAAATTCAAAATTTTGTGTTATAAGAAAAATTCAAAATTTTTGATTTGTATTGCCTATATGTAAGGAGAGCTTAACATCTCTTCTACATATAGATTCATGTTGAGTATATTATAAATTGAGGAGCTTGACAACTCTTCTTTATATGATATACGTGTGTAGGGGGAGCTTCACATCTCCTCTTATGCATTACATAATATGTGTTATGTGAGTTAGAGCTTGTCATCCCTTCTTCATGTAATGCATATGTGTAGGGAAGCTAACTTAGCGTCTTCCTCTTCATGAATGTATTTCGCATATAAATCTTTATTGATTGATTTGTATTACCCCTTCTTGATCTTTTTGTTTTTGACAAAAAGGGGGAAAAATTTTGTTTGATTGATTTTACTTTGAACCCTTTGTTGATGATTGACAAAACGGGGGAGAAGTATTTGAGTTTATATGCATGTTTTCATTACTTAAGGGAGAGAAGTATTTATCTTCCTTGTTAATTATGCATATATGTTTTGTATTGCAACTAGGAGAAAAAGGATTTCATGTTTTATCTCAATACATTGCATACTTATTTATGTGCTTTCATTGCATATATTATTGTTTATTTGTTATGCATGAGTTAAGGGGGAGCTTCTTTGAAGCTTTACTTTAATCCATGCATATATAACTTCATGAGTTTTGTCATCATCAAAAAGGGGGAGATTGTTGGCCCAAAGGCCTATCACCCTAGTTTTGATGATGATCAACTCATGAAGTTATGTTTACTAATGATCTTGTGTTTAATTAGTAACAGATTCATTATCAAGATCTTAGTAGGTGCATAGCTCAACAAAGGATAATATGTCAAGATTTGGAGCTAGCACGGTGTGATCCAAGGAGCTTTTGGATCAAGTTTGGACCAAGTCAAGATGATGAGAAGACTTCAAGGGAAGACTTCAAGATCAAGACTTGTGTCTAGGTATAAGATTTTAATTTGTTTTAGATAAAATGTAAAGGATAGAATAGTTGGTGGATTGCTCAAGTATTTATCACACACACACTCTTGATAGTTTATTTTTACAAAAGATTTTCTTTAAGAAAAATACATGTTTGGTTTTATGGTATTCATGTTTACATCTTTCAACCAAAATCAAATTTATGCTTATTGTCAAAAAACATAGATATTTCATCTTGATTGTGTAGTGGATCATATCCATACATACTATACTTTAAAAGTATATCTTGTTTTTGTATTTGATGAAGATTTGAAAAACATGTTTTGGAAAAATATTGTTTTGAAAAAACAGTTTTTATCATGAGCCAAATATTTTCAAGTTACAAAAATAGTCCAATCTTTTATAACATGCCTTGATTTTGTGCAAGCATGTTTGTATATCAAAGTATATTGGTAAAACTATTTTTGTAGAATTTCTATGTATTTATGGGATTTTATGTGAACCAAAAGACTTAATTTTAAATCCCAGAAAAACTGTTTTTAGGCTTCAGCTAGTCGACTTACTACCTTTATAGTCGACTAACTCTGAAGTCGGTCGACCGGTTGGGTCGACCGACGTGCACAGACGTGCACGCCTTTGTGCACTGGAGGACGGCCGACCGTACGGGTCGACCGCTCTAGAGAGCTCTGCTCTCCGGAAATTTCGGCCGACCGTACGGGTCGACCGACAGAGAGTTCGACTCTCTGCTCCAGTGGCTCGGTCGACCCGGGCGGTCGACCGTGGCTCCAACGGTCGGATTTCTGACTGTTGGCGGTCGACCGCTCGGGTCGACCGGCAGGCCTGACAGACCCCAACGACTAGTTTTTGACAGCCTATAAATTTGGGGGTTTGGTCATTATTTTGAGCGAAGATTTTGGAGACTTTTAGAGCCAGTTTTTCCTATTAATTTCAGAGGTTTTTCTCCACAAAATTTAGAGCAAATACTTCCAATTAAAAGGAGAGTTTATCAAGAGTGTTAAAAGAGATTTTCTTTGAGTTTTCCTCCACCATCTCTTTCCTTGTTTTCTCACACAAACACTTGAGCTATCCATTGATTATTCATTCTATAAGAGTGTTGTAGTGAGAGTTTTTATTGGTGATCAAAGTGTTAAGATCACCAAGAGTTCTTTCTTGTACTTTGAGGAGGCGGACGTGTGTGTCCGCGTTGTTTCGAGTTCGGGTGCGAACTCCGTGTTTGAGGTGCGGCCTCGGCAAGCTTGTGGGGCTTGCGTGTGTACGGGACTAGGGAGTCCGAGGGCTTGTAGGTGTTGCGGCACCGAGGAGAGATCCATTGGGATCTTACATAGTGGAAATCCTTCGTGTGTCGAAGGCGGGGATGTAGAGCAAGTGTGCTCGAACCTCGAAACAAACCCTTTGTGTTTGCGATTGCCATTTCTCTCTCTCTCTCCCTTGTTTATATCTTGCATAGCTTATATTGTCTTTACATTTACATGCTTGATATATCTTGTGTGCATAATTGATATATACTTGCTTGGGTTGTTTGCTAACACATGTATTTAACCAAGAGAGCCAACGCGGCACCTCAACCCATTTAAGGGGAATCTAGAGGAGTTTGTCCAGAGCCCTTCACGGGGAATCCGGCAACACTCTTTGGTTATACGTGGTATTTAGTGTAAAAGTTTAATTAGGTCATAATTGTTCTTAGCTTCCGCATTATTAGGCATTAAGTGACCATTAGATTAGCCATCACCTATTCACCCCCCCTCTAGGTGAACTTACACTCGCCTCTCACATCCTTTCCGCGTTATAATTCTGCGGGGATTATGTGGTGTCCTAGGTGCAATCAGAATCATACTGGCAACAGCTTAACAAGCAAGCAATGTTTCGCCTAAGGCGAACTGGGCCACATGAGAAAGGATTGTCCGATACTACGTGGGTATCCTGGCGCAAGTAGGGGAATAGGAAGGCAGACCTCAGGTATTGCCCCGACAGCTGGACCATCGAGGGCCTTTCGGCGACCTGCCAACAGAACTCGACTAGCCATGACGTAGTGTTCAGTGCAACAACCCAGGGCCCAAGGAAGAATGAATGCTCTAACCCAGCAAGAAGTCCGGGCGTCTAATACACTAGTTGAAGGTACTATTTGCTTATCCGAAAGAATGGCTCGAGTATTATTTGATTCTGGTGCTTCACACTTTTTCATTTCTTTGTCTTTTGCCACAGAAAATAATAAGGAATCTGAACCTTTGGATTTTCAATTAGTAATGTCCACTTCGGTAGGCACAAAACTGACCACTGATATATACTATAAAGGATGTGAAATTACCACAGGAGAAATGAAAGCACAAGCGGATCTAATTAAGCTAGGAGAGATGGAATATGACATTATCTTAGGAATGGATTGGTTATCAACATATCATGTACATGTAAACTATCGTCTAAAGAAGATAATCTTTAAAATTGAGGGGGGCCCAGAATATGTGTTTGAAGGTGTGAAGAATAAAGTAAAAATTGCAGTGATCTTAGCTTTAAAGGCCACCAAATTATTGCGGCATGGGTGTCGAGGATTTTTGTCAACCTTAATAGATAAGAAACATGAGGAGGTAAGAATAGAAGACATAGTAGTTGTAAGGGAATATCCTGACGTGTTTCCAAAAAATTACTAGGTTTACCCCCTGGAAGGAAGTAGAATTCTCTATCGATCTCTTACCAGGAACAAGACCCATATCGAAGGCTCCCTGTAGAATGGCACAGCGGAAATGAAAGAATTGAAGGAGCAATTAGAAGAATTATTAGAACTAGGATTTGTTCGACCAAGTGTATCACCCTGGGGTGCGCCTGTGTTATTTGTAAAAAAGAAAGATGGAAGTATGAGACTATGTATAGATTATCGTGAATTGAACAGAGTCACTATCAAGAATCGATATCCACTCCCGGGGATCATTGATCTTTTTTATCAACTTCAGGGTGCCAGTATATTCTCTAAAATAGACCTAAGATTTGAATACCATCAATTAAAGATTAATCAGAAGATGTATCTAAGACAGCCTTTAGAACCAGATACGGGCACTATGAATTTCTTGTAATACCATTTGGGCTGACCAATGCCCCAACATCATTTATGGACTTGATGAATAGAATCTTTCAGTCATACTTGGACCAATTTGTAGTAGTGTTTCATCAATAAACACAAAAGAAGATGAAAAACACTTGAGGATAGTTCTGCAATTGTTGAGGGAAAAATAACTTTATGCAAAATTCAAGAAGTGTGAGTTCTGGTTAGAGAAAGTTGGAATCCTCGGTCATATTGTTACTAAAGAAAGAATATCTGTAAATCCAGCAAAGATAGAAGTAATTAAGGATTGGCCTCGACCCACCAATGTCTCGGAAGTGCAGAGTTTCTTAGGACTGGTGGGGTATTATCGGAGATTTATAGAAGATTTTCCAGAATAGCGGCACCATCATCACAATTAACCAAGAAAAACCTTAAATTCTAGTGGGAAGAAAGTCAGGAGAATAGTTTTCAAGAGTTGAAAAATAAGCTAACTTCGGTTCCAGTCCTAGTCATGCCCTCTGGGACTGAAGGATACGTTATATATAGTGATGCATCAAAATCGGGGCTGGGATGTGTATTGATGCAATATGGTAGGGTAATTGCATATGTCTCCAGACAGCTTAAAAACCATGAGAAGAATTATCCGACCCATAACTTGGAACTAGCTACAATTATATTTGCTCAGAAGATATGGCAACACTATCTGTATGGTGTATCTTGTGAAATATATACAGATCATAAGAACCTGAAGTACAAATTTACCCAAAAAGAATTAAATATGCGTCAAAGAAGATGGTTAGAACTAATGAAAGATTATAATTTGACCATTCATTATCACCCTGGGAAAGTCAATGTAGTGACAGATGCTCTTAGTCGGAAATCAGGAGGATCTTTAGCTGCATTGTTAACTCAACAAACTAGTCTGCTAAAGAAAATAGAGAAGATGCAGATAGAAATTCAACTAAAGGAACCCATAATGGGAACCAATCAGATGAATCAAGTTCGAGTTGGATTTGATCTTTATGATAAGATCAAACAGGCGCAATAGAAGGATGAATAGATAGCTAAGAATATCGAGAAGGTACAAAGAGGTGGAACATAAGATTTTTTCGTTGATTAAGGGTTACTAAAGAACGGAAGCCGAGTATGTGTATCCCCGGATTGTGAGCTCAGGAAGCATATTATGAGGGAAGTTCATTGCACCCCTTACACAGCACACCCCGAGGCAACTAAGATGTATCAAGATCTGTGGTCAAATTTTTGGTGGAAGGGATGAAGGATGACATAGCCAGGTTCGTGCAGAAATGTTTAATATGCCAACAAGTTAAAGCTGAATATAAGAAACCCCCGGGACTGCTAATGCCATTACAAGTTCATGCATGGAAATGGAGTCACGTTGCCATGAATTTTGTGACAGGACTTTCTAAATCTTCTCATGGACATGATGCCATATGGGTGATAGTTGATCGACTCACAAAGTCCGCGCACTTCTTACCCATTCGAATAGATTACTCGACGGATAAGTTAGCGCAAGTTTACCTCCAAGAGATAATCAAGATTCATGGAGTACCCGAGACTATCGTGTCGGATTGAGATCCTCGGTTCCAGTCAAGGTTCTGGGTCAATCTATCTAAAGCTCTGGGAACTGAGCTACATCCTAGCACTGCGGCACACCCGCAGACTGATAGGCAGTCCGAAAGAACTATTCAGATATTAGAGGATATGCTGAGGGCATGTACATTAGATTTTGGAGGCAAGTGGGAGAAATACCTACCGTTAGTAGAGTCGCGTATAACAACAGCTACCAGTCGACCATAGGAATGCCACCCTTCGAAGCTTTATATGGAAGGAAGTGTAGATCCCCAATCTATTGGGAAGAGATGGGAGATCGAAGGCTGCTAGGACAAGATATGGTTCAAGAGACTACAGAGAAAATTCGAATAATAAAGAAGAGAATGAAGGCAGCACAAAGCAGACAAACACCAGAGACCCCTAGAAGGTATCCCCAATGAAGGGTGTAATGCGCATTGGCAAGAGAAACAAGTTAGGATCTCGGTATGTTGGACCTTTTGAGATATTGGAAAGAATCGGACCATTAGCCTATCGGTTAGCCTTACCACCAAAAATTGAGAAGGTACATAATGTCTTCCTTGTATCACAATTAAGAAAGTACATATCAGATCCCAGTCATGTTCTTAAGTACTCACCACTGCAAATCTAAGAAGATCTGTCTTACACGGTGGAGTCAGTGGAAATCCTTGACCGCAAGGAGAGGCAATTGAGGAACAAAATGATTCCCTTGATAAAGGTATTATGGAGAAGTCAGAAGATTGAAGAAATCACCTGGGAACCGGAGGAGGAAATGCGGAAAAATTATCCACAATTATTTCAAGGTACGCCAAGTTTCGTAGATGAAACTTTTTTATAGGGAGTAGAACTGTAACACCCTAATTTCTAATTAATCATAGTTATTGGTTTGTTTAGCCATGGACCTAGTAAGGTGATACCTTTAAACATATGGGTATTTAGGGCCATGCTTGCATATGCATGTATCATGTATAGTAGCTTCACAAATTTAAACATTTAACCATGGGTATACCCCATGGAATACACTCCTATTTTCACCAACTATACCTAAATAATCTTTTTCTTTTTTATATTAGCCTTGTTGTGTTGGAGAGAAAGGAGGATGGTTGGAGAAGTGTATGATGAGGTGGAGGATGATTAGAGCCTAGAAAGGAAATATTAGTGAGGTGGCTTCTCACCCTTTTAGTAAATAAATAAATAACTAGGAAAATTTTGATTTCATGAGGACAAAAGGGGGAAACTCTTAATCTTCTTCCTTCAGCCCTAAAAGAGAAAAACTCCTCTCCTCAAAATTTTGAACTTGCTAAAATTATCTGAACCCATTCTCTCTCCTTCAACTCAGTAGCAAGTCGATAGGGGAGGCCGCACGCGCGACAGGCCGCGCGCGCACAGCCGCGCGCGCACGGGCCGCGCGCGTTCGAGGGGAGGGGTTCTCGCGTCGGCCATTTTGGGGAGGGAGGTGGAAGAAGGGTAACCCAGTTCTGATCCATTAGGGGGAGAGATTTAGGACCAGATCTGAACTATTTAGGACTCAAATCACTGCTTAAAAAGGAGATTTTCGGACTGAAACTTTCAGGTATATATGGGAGCAAAACTATAAATTTTCTCTTTTTAATTTTGATGATTAGATACTAATATGTAACCTCTTATTTTGTTCACTAGGGTTATTATTCGGGAGTCCGGCAAGTGAAGACTAAGTCAGGAATTGTTGAAAAAAATTAGTAAACCTAACTCATTAGGGAAATCATTCATGAATTGGAATGATTAGGGAATTCCCAATTTTGTAAGGAAGGTTGAATCATGATAAAGTCATTGTTTTCCCCTAATTATTATGATAAGCGAAATCTAAATGCATACTACATAATTATTACATCTCCTAAATAAGTATTTGTTGGAATACATGCATAGAGTTCATGCTCTGTATCGGTGACCCCGTAGATAATAAGAAGTTGATATGGAATGTCTAAGGTTGTGCATACTCCAACGGGAGAAAATCCCCTTACACATAGGTATTGTATTGTACATAATCCAGTAAAAGAGTAACGCATATATACATTTAAGACTTAATGTTGTGCATTGCGATTGCCCCATGATATAGTGAAGCTATTGAGTATGTATTTCCTTTCACTTGACATGCACTGATTGTATGAATGGCTTGTGAGTGTAACTCTTTACTTTTGTGAAGTGGATAATAACCTATTAACTATATATGCATATATGTAAGCTAAATGGAGGAAGGGACCGGGCGGAAGCTGGTAGGAGGGGGAAGACGGAGATGTCATTACGATGCGTATATCTAAACATACATACTAGAATATGTATCTTTTGGAGGAAGGGGTCAGGCGGGAGCCGCTAGGAGGGGAAAGACGGAGATTTATTCATTATATGTATATATGCATGCTTCATTGAGGAAGGGGCCGGGCGAGAGCCAGTAGGAGGGGGAAGACGGGGACTTAACTATATGTTTATGTATATGCTAAACGGAGGAAGGAGTCGGGCAGGAGCCGGTAGGAGGGGGAAGACGGTGAATTAAATCTAGATTTCATAATTATGCATAAATACTTCACCTAAAGCGGACTGTCAAACTTTGTCTCACTTTGGTAGTGTATATAAACAGAAAATGTCACGACTTAATAAAGTGGTAAGTCTGTTAGTGTAGATGTATATATGTGTACACATATTTGCATGCGCATGCATGTAGGTAATTCATTTTAGAATGATAAAACTCATGGTAATTGAGACATCTAAATCATTAATGATGGAGTCTGAGGTAAAGCAAGTTAAAGAAGAAGTTGTATCGCATATTAGTCTTAAATGCAAAACACCTCTCCTAAAATGTATTGACTTATGAAGTCCTGTACTAGCATATTTTTAGCATAGTTTACTCATTGAGCTGTCGAGCTCATTTTATTTGCTTTCCACCTATTTCAGGTTTGGACAAGGGCAAGAGACCGGTTTAGCCCTATGGATTTAACGAAAGGAGGAAAAACATACCATCCGCTTTAGTTTTCCTTTTTGCTAGTTATCCTCGCATGTATGCTTATTTGCTACCGTTCTAACTTTTGTGTATGGAATACTTATTGCATGTATCTTGTCTTGGGTGATACATTTAGATTTTGGGAAACTTAAGGTATATGTAATACTTTTTGGGAACCTAGACTGGAAGGTTCGTCTGGGTGACATGATGTATGGAATTGAAGCTGTTGATGTTATGGACCAAAAGTTTGCCTTAGTGGGGCCATGATTTAAATGTATGCAAGAAAAAAGTGTGAATTGGTTATGAAGAATATATTGCATCCGTTATTAAGCAAGCCGAATAGGCTAAAATTGTTAATTGATAAGAAAGCCATTATGAGCCGAAAGTAATGTCTTGTATCATGAGAAAATGAAAATATTTAGGGGAGGTGCTGCCAAAATTTTGTGAAATCAAAGGGAACTTAAATTTTTGAAATCATTGGTCAAATCATAGGTTATCTATCTGGGACCGTTACAGAAAGTCAGCGTAGAACTTTGAAATTCAATTACTTCATCAAGAAGGCCTTATAATATTTAAAAACTAGAATAATAAAAATAATGGCAAAAATTATGAGACATTTGTTGTTGCAAGTAACTCAACTTTATGCCTTAAATTATGGTCAAACTTAATCTTTGCCTCTACTGAATGATAATGTATCCTCATCCTAAAATTGTATGCTTATTAATCTAAGAGAAGGTTGTTTCTATGTTTGTCCTATGATCACATGCGTACTCGATCAGCTATGGGTAGAAAAAGATGGGATCCATCTCGCATCAGTGAAAAGACCTCAGAAAAGAAGGCTCGAGGCCCCACTCGCATAGGTAACCACATCTTAGCAAGGAATAATGAAAATAGAAAGGATGTGGAGTTCAATGCAAATAATGTGCTAAGAATAAACATATTCAATGTAGTACCACAGAGTTTCAGCTTAATACAACATAACTACAAATCGTTACGTAATAAATTTGCAAATTTTGAAATTTTAATGAGTCAATAATTGCTTTTTTAATAGGCATTATGTGAGAAGAATAAACATATTCAAGAGAAATACAAATATATGTACTTATTTGGGTGTAAACGATACGCGAAATTTGAACGAGAACTGCTAAGAGAATATTTCATTAGTTGCTTTTTAATGCTTAATTAAATATTGTTTTATATATTGTTACTTATATCTTGTCTAAGTGTTTTGTACAACAGATAGCTTAGAGATCAGATGAGGATGGTTCAACCATCTCCTCAATTCCCTGGCATGAGTTATGGAAACAAGCTAGGGTTAAAAAAGACAGTTCATACATAAACTCAGAAAGCTTAGGTGTTGCACAGAAAATTATAAGTGTTTATATTTATAATGAAGTTGTAACAATATTCTCTATTATTTGAAATTTTTATAAGTTTTGACTCTCAAGCTTTTCTAAGACTCTTTTTCTCAGTCGGAGTCCTAAGGATACATTCATCCATCTGAGATGAATGATATATTAACACAAACATTAGGTACTCTCGAGCACCCTGATCATGTTAAAGGCATTGGATAAGAGGCTGCCTTCACTAATACCTTCGTCAAACCTCACGTAGCTATCGAAATATGACATACCAGGAGTTTGAGAAATTAGTGGATGATATAGTGGAAATGCAGGTAGCTGCAATGAAAAAACAAATAATGGAAAAAATGCGGCGAGAGTGGTTTCAGACATATCCTCCCATGCCCCATTATCCCCTACACCCTATAGTGATGATGTCTCAGTACGCCCGACCCCTGCAACACATACCGGTTAGGACAGTTGAATTGTCTCGAGGCATCTGTCTTGTTGGCCCAGAGGCCTTCCACTCTAGTTTTGATGATGATTAACTCATGTAGTTATGTTTACTAATAATCTTGTGATTTTAGTTTCAGATCATTAACCAAGATATTAGTTGGTGATTAGCTTCAATAAAGGAGTTTGGAAGCTTTCACATGGTGATTCCAAAGCCTGAGCATCAAGATCATACATTGCACTCGTTGGAGTCTAGCTCGGTGGATCACGTTTTGGATCGAGTCGACTTGAAGATGGAAGATCGTCAAGAAGACTTAGTATCCTAGTTTAGTTTGTTTTAGATCCTTTTGTAAAGACTAGATAGTGTGATATGCTCAAGTTCACAACACACACACACGTTTCATGTTTTGGATTCGGTTTTTTGGTTTTTCGTTTAACCAATATTGGTTTTCATGAATAGATAGATCAAAACAAGTTTAAATGGTTTATGTATATTATATGTGTTCTATAGACATGCATGCTTAATTTCCTAGACAAACTTATTTTGATATGCCTATTCATGTGTTTTATGTTTTGGTATTTTTAACAAAACATTATTTTTGGAATTAAAGACAAAAACTATGATATGTATATGTTTCATGTATATTGGACCTATGTCCATATGCAACATGCTTTAAAGTGTTTAAGTATCATATTTTTGTATTTAAATGAGTTTTAGGAAAAATCAGATTTCCTATTGAAAAATCAAAGTTTGGTAAAATACAGTTTTTGGTTTTTGACAAAACTTGTAAGACACAAAAATGGTTTCAAATGCTTGATATTTGAGTTGAAATTTTTATCACATGCTTATATATCAATGCAAAATGATAAAACTATTTTTGTGAATTTTTAGAAGTTTTATGGGATTTATTAGAATAATTTTTACCCTATTTTTTTGACCCAGAATAGTGCCTAACAGGCTCTGTCACTCGACCGCACGGTCGACTGAACCAGGAGCCGGTCGACCGGGCAGTCGACCGACGTGCACAGCCTGTTCACGTCTGGCCAGGCATATGGGCCGGTCGACCGGGCGATCGACCGGACCAGAGAGCTCTGCTCTCTATTTTTGGGCGGTCGACCGGGGCGGTCGACCGGCTTCCTCCAACGGTCGAAAAATCGACCGTTAGCGGTCGACCGCCAGCCGTCTTAGGCTGAGAATTTAGCATAATGCTAGTTTTTGATGGGGGCTATTTATACCCCATCTCTTTAGGGTTTTTGACTAAGTTTTTATGAGCCAAAATTTTCCTACCTTCTAGTGTTTTGTTTCAAGAATCAAAAGAGTTTTTAGAGCTAAAATATTTGATCTTTGCTTTGTTTTAAAAAGAGTTGGAAAATAATTTTGAAAAGAAAATTCTTAGGGAATTGTTTTGATCTTAATTATCTATTTTATCTAGAGTTTTCCCTAGAGTTTTTCTTTGAGTTTTTAATTTTCAAACTCTTGGTTTTCTCCACACTTAGAGCTATATCTCCTATCTATTCTATTAGGATCATTGTTTTGTGAAAAAAGAAAGTGGTTTGTGGTTGAGATATACCACTTGTTGTAAAAACTCTTTGTTGGTTGCTCCCTCTTTGGTAGAAGTTGAGATTGTTGGCTTACTCCCTCTTGGTGAGGTGGAGTTGGATTGGTGTTTGTATCCCTCTTCGGTAGAGGTGATTTGTGGTTGTTTGGCTACGGGTCTACCCCTCTTATGTGAGGTGGTGATTGTTAGCCTCGTGGAGGTTGTTGGTTAGAGAGGAGTTCAGTACTCTCGGTTGTTATACAAATCCTCCTCGGTGGAGGTTCCCTCGGTGGGAGTCCTCAGTGGACAAGATAGTGGATTGGAAATCCTTCTCGATGCAGGCGGGGACGTAGAGTTAGGGGCTCGAACCTCGAAACATATCTTTGTGCTTGTGTTTGATCCATTGACTCTCAACTCTCTCTCTTTACTTTGTGTTGTGCATCATTCATAGCATCATACATTATTTGCTTGTGTTGTGCCTAGCATCATTCATATTGCTTGTATCATCTTTATATACTTGGCTTGTGTTTGTGTGCCTCACTTATACTTAACCACGAGAGCTTCATATAGCACCTCAACCCTTATCTAGGGGAATCAAGAGGAGTTAGTCCAGAGCCCTTCACGGGAAATTCGGCTACACTCGTTGGTTGTATTAAGTGTGTTGCAAATTAGTTTTAATTTTCGTATTTAGTTTTTAGATTAGCATTATCACCTATTCACCCCCCTCTAGGTGATTTCAATTGTTATCAGAGCCTCCGCTCCTGATACTTAGGTTTAACCACCTAGGAGTGAGATATTGGCTAGCTAATCTATCATTTGCATTTGCACATATATTTGTTTGCACACACATCATGGATTGCTTGTCACTTCTCATGTTCGATGCTTCCAACATTGACACATGAAAATATAGGATGTCCATGTACCTAAAGACCCTAGGTTTGCATGTTTTTCTTGCCGCTACCAAGAAATGCTATCTTGGCAACCGCAATCATATGGGGCCAATGCATAAGCCCTTAAGGCTATTAGAAGCACGCTTTTAAAAGAATATCTTATGCATGTTTCTAACCTTGATTCCGCTTTTGTAGAGTGGAACAAGTTGACAACCACCACCTCCAAGCTTCAATTACCTATCCAACCAGAGGAGTCTAGTGGAGAATCCAAGTCACAATGCTTCATGGTCCAAGGAATGACTCCCTTGAGGTACATTCGGAATCTCAACTAGATTGTAATGATGCTAGTTCTTCTTGTGATGAGCATGTTGATCCTAACACTTTAAATGAAGAACTATCTATTGTTTGTGAAAAATTGATAGAAAAATATAAAATTTTGAAAAAGAAAAGTCTAGGCATTAACAATGAAAATAAAGATTTGCTTTCTAGATTTGATTTAGTTTTGCAAGAGAAGGTAGAGATTTCTGATGAAAGGGATTCATTGAAATCTCAACTTGAACTTGCTTTAAAAGAAAATAAATTTTTAAAATCTAAAAATGATTGTAATGATATTTTAAAGAGAAATGAAAACTTGTCTTCAAAAATTAATTTTTTTTTAAAAGAAAATGATTCTTTAAAAATAAAAATTGCTTCTATTTTAAAGGATTTAGAAGAATGTTTAAAGAAGAATATTGTTTTGAAAAACGATATGTCTACACATGTTTGTCATGCTTCACCTAGATCACCCCTTTCATGCTCCACTTCTTCTATAAATAAAAATGATATAAATTTGTTGAAGAAAAATATGGATTGTTTGGGTTCCACTTTGAGCCATTGTGCCATGAACCATACACGCTTGGAATCCTTGGCTCGAAAGATACAAGTTCCATCTTTGCATGCACACCCTTCACGGCATACACATGCTTCTCACGGTCACCACCATCACATATATGCTCATGTGTACACTTGTACACATTGTGGACGTAAGGGCCACCTTGCTAAATTTTGTTATGATAGAATACATGATGTAAATTTAGCAAATAAGTTTATTTAGGTTAAAGAAGGTACTAACCCCCATGGACCCAAAAAGTTGTGGGTACCAAAGACCACCCCTATTATATTTGATGTAGGTGTGGGCTCTCACATGACGTGAGAGTAATGGTGCCTTGAGGTGGATGCGTTCCGAGCTTAGAGAGGATTATTTGGATGCGTCACTTTCAAGGAAAGTTTGGTGGGAGGACCACCTTGGTTTGGAGAACTAGGGAGGTGCCTTCATCAGTTTTGGTATCGATCTCTAAACTCCCGTTTATTTACATGCCTTCATATCATTGTTTATAACATGTTTTGATTATTATGAAAATGCCATGATTATTAGATCATTGACATGCATGTATAGCTTTTGAGACACCCATGTTTAATATGGATCATTCTTTGTGTTCTCGCATATGTTTAGCTATTATGTATATCATAGGTCTAATAGCATGTGGATTTACATAATGATCAGTTTTATGTTTATCATGTTGATTTATGTCTTGGTTTATGCTTCATGATTTGAATATATGTTTAAATGTTAGTTTTCACTAAGACTAGGATTTATACTTGTACATATAGTGGGCCGCAAATAAATCTTTATATGTTTGTACTTGATTGCTTATTTGTTCTCATTAGATGTGCTAGTACAGTCTAGTTTTGATGATTCATGCATTTAACTTGTATTCCCATGATTTTCATGTTCATATATTTAACTTCATGTATATGTCTATCTTGTCCAAACTATCGTCTATACATATACATCCTTTGAGCCACGTGCCTTCATGGATATACATTTGTGGACTCGTTATGTTTTGGATATGTATGTATACTTTAGTTTGTACTTGACATATATATGCCTTGAAGAAATCGAGTTTTGATGATTTTCATGTTTTGAGGAATATTGAGCTTAAATGTCTATTTTCATGATTATTTGTGTCACATAACACTTGTACACTCACTTCATTTAAATGTTTCTCATGATTATGTTTTTCATGAGTATGTATGGGCTTTATGGACTTCGAGTGTTTAGTGCTATGTGATTTACATGTATTTCATGAAATATAATTTTGTTTTATTCCTTACTTGAAGATTTCGTACTAGTTTAGAAGTTTTTCCATTTAACTAGTTCAGATTCTTCGTTATGGCAGAGTTTTCAAACTTACTTTATTTTTCAAATCTATTTTTGAAAATCCCTACCTTCCACGGGCGGTTGGATGGGCGACCATGCCATGTATGCTTTATATTGAAAATCTTTTAAACTTGAACATGATTGGGTGGTAGGAAATATGAGATATACACTTGATATTATTTGTGTTTCAATTGGTATCATTGGATTCTTTCAATTGGTATCAATATTGACATTTTTGTATACTCATATATTTGTATGTATGTATGTTTTCACTTCAAATTGTATCAATTTCGATTGGTATATAATTTTCATACATATATATGTTTGTGCTAAAGCTTGAATTTTTAATGAATATCATATTTCAATTGATTAGTTTTTCAATTGGTATGCTAATACAAGCTATTGCATAATTTCAATTGATATTTCATAAAGGGGGAGAAAACTCGTATTTCAATTGTTTACCCTAGATTTGCACTCCCTTACTTTATGATAGAAAATGAATTAAAAAATTTTTAGACTATAATTTCAATTGGTTTCATATGTTTAAAAAGAATAATACTCTTTTGATATCAAGATGTTTATTTGAATGTTTTTAATTGGTATCAAGATGCTTTTACTTCTTAAAATTGGTATCAATATTTTTATATTTCCTTTCAATTGGTATCAAGATGTTTTACATTGACATATTTCAATTGGTATCATAAAATGTTTTGATTTATATTGCCTATATGCAATGGGAGCTTAACATCTCTTCTACATATAGATTCATGTTGTGTGTATCCTATATTGAGGAGCTTGACAACTCTTCTTTATGTGGTACACGTGTGTAGGGGAGCTTCACATCTCCTCTTATACATTGCATATTATGTGTTATGTGAATTAGGGCTTGTCATCCCTTCTTCATGTAATGCATATATGTAGGGAAGTTAACTTAGCGTCTTCCTCTTCATGAATGTATATCGTATATATCTATTTATTGATTTGTTTGTTTAACCCCTTAGTTAATTCATTGTTTCGAACAAAAAGGGGGAGAATTTATTGATTTGTTTTTACTTTGACTCTTTGTTGATGATTGACAAAAAGGGAGAAGTATTTGGTATATATGCATGTTTTCAGGATTCATGTTTATGCATATATGTTTTGTTTTGCAAATAGGAGAAAAGTATTTATGAGTTTTATGTTTGATTGACATGTTTATCTCCTTATATTTGCATACATGTTTATTTTTGCATATGCTTCATTGCCATATCTTATTGCTTATTTCCTATGCATGAGTTAAGGGGGAGCTTCTTTGAAGCTTAACTTTAATCCATGCATATATAACTCCATGAGTTTTGTCATCATCAAAAAGGGGAAGATTGTTGGCCCAGGGGTGTTCCACTCTAGTTTTGATGATGATTAACTCATGTAGTTATGTTTACTAATAATCTTGTGATTTTAGTTTTAGATCATTAACCAAGATATTAGTTGGTGATTAGCTTCAACAAAGAAGTTTGGAAGCTTTCACATGATGATTTCAGAGCCCGAGCATCAAGATCATACATAGCACTCGTTGGAGTCTAACTCGGTGGATCATGTTTTGGATCGAGTCGACTTGAAGATGGAAGATCATCAAGAAGACTTAGGTATCCTAGTTTAGTTTGTTTTAGATCCTTTTGTAAAGCCTAGATAGTGTGATATGCTCAAGTTCACAACACACAGAAGTTTCATGTTTTGGATTCGATTTTTCGGTTTTTGGTTTAACCGATATTGGTTTTCATGAATAGATAGATCAAAACAAGTTTAAATGGTTTATGTATATTAGATGTGTTCTATATACATGCATGCTTAATTTCCTAGACAAACTTATTTTGATATACCTATTCATGTGTTTTATGTTTTGGTATTTTTAACAAAACATTATTTTTGGACTTAAAGACAAAAACTATGATATGTATATGTTTCATGTATATTGGACCTATGTCCATATGCAACATGCTTTAAAGTGTTTAAGGATCATGTTTTTGTAATTAAATGAGTTTTAGGAAAAATCAGATTTCCTATTGAAAAATCAAAGTTTGGTAAAATATAGTTTTTGGTTTTTGACAAAACTTGTAAGACACAAAAATGGTTTCAAATGCTTGATATTTGAGTTGAAAATTTTTATCACATGTTTATATATCAATGCAAAATGATAAAACTATTTTTGTGAATTTTTAGAAGTTTTATGAGATTTATTAGAATAATTTTTACCCTATTTTTCTGACCCAGAACAGTGCCTGACAGGCTCTGTCAGTCGACCGAACCAGGAGCCGGTCGATTGGGTGGTCGACCAACGTGCACAGCCTGTGCACGTCTGGCCAGGCGCATGGGCCGGTCGACCGGGCGGTCGACCGGACCAGAGAGCTCTGCTCTCTGTTTTTGGGCGGTTGACCGGGCGGTCGACCGGCTTCCTCCAACGGTCAAAAAATCGACCGTTGGCGGTCGACCGGGCGGTCGACCGCCAGCCATCTCAGGCTGAGAATTCAGCCTAACGGCTAGTTTTTGATGGGGGCTTTTTATACCCCATCTCTTTAGGGTTTTTGACTAAGTTTTTATGAGCCAAAATTTTCCTACGTTTTAGTGTTTTGTTTCAAGAATCAAAAGAGTTTTTAAGCTAAAAGATTTGATCTTTGCTTTGTTTTAAAAAGAGTTGGAAAATCATTTTGAAAAGAAAATTCTTAGGGAACTGTTTTGATCTTAATTATCTATTTTATCTAAAGTTTTCCCTAGAGTTTTCTTTGAGTTTTTGATTTGCAAACTCTTGGTTTTCTCCACACTTGAGCTATATCTCCTATCCTATTCTATTAGGATCATTGTTTTGTGAAAAAAGGAAGTGGTTTGTGATTGAGATATACCGCTTGTTGTAAAAACTCTTTGTTGGTTGCTCCCTCTTTGGTAGAGGTTGAGATTGTTGGCTTACTCCCTCTTAGTGAGGTGGAGTTGGATTAGTATTTGTATCCCTCTTCGGTAGAGGTGATTTGTGGTTGTTTGGCTACGGGCCTACCCCTCTTGTGTGAGGTAGTGATTGTTAGCCTCGGTGGAGGTTGTTGGTTGAGAGAGGAGTTAGGTACTCCCGGTTGTTGTACAAATCCTCCTCGGTGGAGGTTCCCTCGGTGGGAGTCCTCGATGGACAAGATAGTAGATTGGAAATCCTTCTCGGTGAAGGTGGGGACGTAGAGCTAGGGGCTCGAACCTCGAAACATATCTTTGTGTTTGCGTTTGATCCATTAACTCTCAACTCTCTCTTTACTTTGTGTTGTGCATCATTCATAGCATCATACATTATTTGCTTGTGTTGTGCCTGGCATCATTCATATTGCTTGTATCATCTTTATATGCTTGGCTTGTGTTTGTGTGCCTCACTTATACTTAACCACGAGAGCTTCATATAACACCTCAACCCTTATCTAGGGGAATCAAGAGGAGTTAGTCCAGAGCCCTTCACAGGGAATTCGGCTACACTCGTTGGTTGTATTAAGTGTGTTGTAAATTAGTTTTAATTTTCACATTTAGTTTTTAGATTAACATTATCACCTATTCACCCCCCACTCTAGGTGATTTCATGTCTGATGTTCCAGAGGTAATCATATATATTATTTGTAATATATTTTATGCCTCATGTGTATTTTGTTAAGATCATGCTGATTATTTAGTTATCACAGAGTGATTCTGTTCTGTGTGATCTGCCCAACGACCCTAAGAACTGTGTTGTGGCTTACAAAAAGGCTTACAACACAGAGGGTGATGTTCAATACCTTCACACCATCCCACTAGGATCCGACAATGTTAAAGTGACCATTGTGAATCCCGAGGATGTGAATGCACCACTACCATATCCACACGATGATGTAACAATAGTCAGTGAAGCTATTGGTTTTTTCATTGCGTGGCCAAGAAGACTTGTCACTCTTGATATACAGGTATGTTATACAAATTAAAGTTACAAATCTTAATTTTCAAATAAATTAATATGCACAATCTTGATTTTATAATTTGATTAATGGAAATTTTTTCGTGATAGGCAAGGGATAAAGAGAAGTTGGTGGCACAACCTAAAGGCTATAGGGAGTTTGCCCACAAATCAGTCGATCGCCCCGCCATTGGAGCCTAGGGAAGAAGGTGAGTCTAAGAACGAACTATTAAATGCAGTGACTGTAAATGCAGGGAAGATGGCTGTTGATAGTACCACCGCAATACCCTTACCTATTGGTGTATTTGATGATAAGCTAGACTTCATCATCACACACGATGACATTCAAGAGTTTATAGCCCGATAGGAGATAAGCACTGCATGTACATGTGTGTACATCAAGTAAGATATTAATGAATATTCTTTTTAGCCACTATATATCAATGTTATATATGATAATTTTTGGTGATTTCTGATAACTTCAGGTATTTATATGAATGGTGTGAGCAAGCTGGCTATAATCAAAGGTATGTTTTTATTTCTCCATAACATATCGCAAATGTCCAATCCCTGATAGATGAAACAACGTGGAAGGCTCAATATATCATACACAGAATGAATGATGGTGAATCCTATAGGTTGTATTTTGCACCATACAATACGGGATAAGTACTAATCTTTTTTAATAAAACTTTATTTATTGTTTTAATATAACTTTCATATGAATTCCTCTTATTATTCACATTGGATGTTGTGAGTGATTCACCTTTCAAAAATCAAGTATATTGTATGGACTCATTGGGCTGACATGCTAGATGAAATTAGAAATGTGATTGATATGTGAGTATTTGTATATATCTTTTACAGTGCTTCTATTATAAAATTATTATATATCATTCTTGTTTATTTTCTGTAATATTTGAAAAGGGCCATCTTCATGCTTGCTTCAAAAATAGATAGAAAATGATGGAGTACCACATGGAAGAAGATTCAGGTAATTCTTTCGAAAACTGATGATAAAACTGTAAATTTTAACTTTTAATTAACACAAATTCCTCAATTCTTGTAGTGTCCTAGACAACCCGATAGTATAGTGTGCAGGTACTATATTATGCGATTTATGCGCGAGATGATTACAAATCAAATGGGTACTATTCTTGCAATGGTATAATTCTCCGCCTTAAAGTTAATTTATGTTTTGTGTTAGTATTAAAACTAACAGAAATAAGTTAAAATGTTTGCAGTCTAATAATAAAAAAATTATACATAAGAGAATTTGGATGTAGTTCGGGAAGAATGAGCAGTAATTGCTCTTAGGTGATGAGCAGGTATTTTTTATATAGTAAAAAATGTATTGTATTGATAACCAAAACTAGTTTACAATTTACTCTCTAGCTAACTTTTACTTTGAACTGGGACATTCAATAGGTGATGTACATGTATCTTGTACTGCTCTTGCATTTAAAAGATCCTCATGTTTCTTTCCTTTCATACATGCCAAACTGTGGCTGCCAAAAATAGCTTAGCAAGTTTGGTTGTTTTCACCTTCGCTTTTAACTTGGACTATATCAAAGTTGCTTCTTTTTGCAGTGCTCTAATTGGAGAGACAGGCATATGAATATCTATTTTGATGTACATGTATATGTATTTATTTCATTTATATATATTGGATGTGAATTGGAAATGAATAATATGTATTTTATATGAAATGAAATTGAATTAATAGTATAGTTGATGTATTTGTCTTGGATTTGATGTATATTTGATGTATATATATGTATTGAAACTGCATTAGATGTGAATGATGCGCATTTGAACTGAATTGTAAGTAAATTGGATAGTAATAGTATTTGATGTGAATTGAAACTGAATTGGAATACGTGTATGGTGTGAAATATATGTACAAGTCACAAGGAGTACAACTAAAAATAAAATTATAAAAAAATAATATATGACGTCGGTTAAAAAATAATCGACATGAAATGTAACTTTTCACGTCAGTGAACACAATAACTGACGTAAAAATAATATCGATTATTTCTAAAACTAACATGAAATTTTCTATATGGAGTCAGCTATGTAAAGAACTGATGTGAAAAGTTTGACATGACAGCATAACAAAACTTTCCTAGAGTACAACGTGACAAAACTGCAACCTGTACTATGTCATTGATTAAAATAACTGACGATAGATCTTTACTGCATGTCTGTGAAAAATCGACATGGTTTGTCCGCAGACCTACGCAGCCGCTTGGATATAAGTCAGATCCAGAACCAACGTCGTATGTCTTTTTTGTCAGTTTTAAACCGATGCTATATGGGTTTTGTGAACAAGTGAAAACAATAACAATTTAATAGCAAATAAACAAATAATAAAGAGAGTAAGAGGGATTGAGTCAAAGAGAGTTGACACGCGATGTATAGCGGTTCAGCCACCAACCAGCTTACTCCACTACCTAGAGGCCTCTTAACAAGAATTTCAAACTAATCTTCTATTGTTTACTTCCTTTCCGAGTAGAAGTATAGACTTTTTACCAACCCACTTTTCATGTTGTTGAATTTACACTAAATTTTTTTCCAGGTAGAAGTCTAGACCTTTACAATAGCTTCCTATACATGTAGAAGCTTAGACCTTACAGTCCACTTTCTTTTCTGATAGAAGTGTAGACTTTCACCAACTCACTTTCCAAGTGGTTAGATTTCTTTATCTACAAACAATCACAACAAGAATATTGTTCTCTTTACAAGATGAGAATCAATGTAGCTCAAATATCAATAAGAAAACAAATACAATGTGAGACTCCACCAGCAAGAAAAATTAAGACAAGTATAATTTGGTACTTTAGATTTAAATGATTGATAAATCAAAATAAAATCTTTAGATCTAAAAAGTGCTTTTGAAATGATTGAGAAAATGTTATAGAAAGTATAAAAATAATATCTCAATCAAGAAGTTTGAAAGCACAAAAGTATCACTCTTTGAATCTTTAAATTATCTCCTCAAAAATATTTGATCAAGAACTGATTTAGATAAATGAATGAATAAATTGAAAGCTTTAAATCTTAAATTCTCGAGTGCTTTGAAGAGGATTGAGAGAAATGAATAGTAAGTGTAAATCAATTCTCAATCACAACTAGAAAGCACAAGTAAATCACTCTATTTTAAAGAATGAAAAAAATAAGCTTAAAGGAATAAAAGTAAAGCTAGGCACATGTAAATTTAGAAGCCTAGAGTTGTAAAAAAATGTAAATTTCGATCTTGAATCTCGAAGAGAACTTTTGGAGAGATTGAGATCAAGAATATAAGTTGAAAATCAAGTCTCAATCACCACACTAAATATCACTTTGAATCACTCTTAAAAAAGATAAAAATTAAGCTTGAGAGAGTGAAGAATAGCTATGAGAATTTTGAAAGAGAAGTTCTTGAAAATTTCATCAAGTGTGTGTGAGATGTTTTGCCCAAAAAATGATCAAAAAGTGTTGAGAAGGGGTATTTATAGAAAGGAGTAAGAAAGAGTGGGTGAGAAAAGTTCTTTCTAATTTTTTTTTGCAAATAACTCCTCAAATAAAAAGTTATGTCAATCAAGTCGATCGCTAAGACTTGCCGATCGATCCAAATGAACGCTCAACAATTACAACCGCTTCCACGTGCCACATGAGACAACAATCCACTATTTTGGTGGTCGAACTAGCTAACAACAAATATTAGTAACGGTCAGAAGAAATATTTTTCATTATAGGAATAGTACTGTTTATTTAGAATAAAATATTATAAAGTAACCAGAAAACTTCTCGTACAATTTTGAAAAATATCAACCGCTCAATCAACCTAGCGGTTTATCCCATTTGAGACAAAAACTGGGTTAGTGGATGATCGATGGACCCAGCGATCGAGCCAAATCGTGGTCGAGAGTGAGTGCAAAAACTGACAAGAAACTTTCGATCCAACGGTTCTGGCGGTTGACCCAATATCCCAAAAAACAATTTTGAAAAGTGAACAGTCTATACTTAGCTGACCATAACGTGAGTTGAAGATCGTAAATAGACATTGGAAACTAGACTTCAAGATCTTTCCTTGACATGTAGAATGATATGGTTATAGATATAACAAGTATAACATGAATTTATAAAGCAAGAGATAGGGAAAGCTCCAAAATTCAAATTGGTAAACTGCCATTGAAAAATATGAGAAAATTTGTATAAACCCTAATAAATATATACTCAAAGTAGTTAGCCCTAGAATGATATTTTGAACATAATTTGAAAGTTTTTGACCAATTTAATAAAATTTTGAATAGAGCACAATTGAAATTTAAAATTAAACATGTATGTACAAGTGTGAAAATGCGATCTATTGTTGATCCAATAACAAACTCACAAAACATAATTTAAATGCCTCTAAAAAAATATAATTAATTGTATAAATCCCAGTAAGCACTAAACCAAAGTTGATAAACCCAAATCAATAATTTAAATCCAATTAAAAGATTTTGGTCATATCAATAAAACTCGAGAGAAATCATACTTGATTTTAAATCAAAACGAATATGCACAAGCATAAAAATAGATTAAATTGCCAAATTAAGTTCTTTCCTTAGTTCTTCTTACCTAACATATGAAGTCCTAATGAATATTTGACATTGTAAGCTACGTGACTTCTTAAATTTTGAATCTTCATGCGGAATCTTTTTGAATATGTAACGTGAAAGCTTTTTGACTCCTTGAATCTTCAAGTTTATAATTATTACCTTGAAGTCCCAATAGATATTTGAAAGTTTAGCTTCATTGTTTCTTGGATCTTCAAGTGATTAGCTTCAAATTGATATCGACATTAAATTGCTTTTAGGAGCTCCATTTCCACCACCTCCATTTGGATTTTGCACTGTAAGCTCATTTCTTTCAACCTCCTTTATAGTTCCATGGTTTGTTTGCTATAAAATAACTTATTTAGCACAAACACCCTCCATAAAATATTAATAACTTAGATTTTATTTTAATCATCAAAACTTAAAGTATTATTGGTTCAATTACCCTTCAGGCGAATCTCTTGTATTAATTGAAAAGAAAAGATGAGCATTACTACCTCGAGATGAGATATGGATATTGTCACTCACTCCCAAAGATTAGATTGTTGTAGACTCTAGATCTGTAGAAATTATTGTAAGTTTGTGGTTTGTGTGGGTAGCTTGATACTTTATTGAAATTATTTTCTAAAAGTTTGTCAAATAAAGTTTTGTTTGACATCTTCCCTCTCTTCTCATGTTAGCCAAAGCTTCATGAGCTAGCTTTGCAAGAACCCGAGAATATGAAATCTAGCATTTCTAATCAACCTAACCGCTTAGGCATGGTTATGTGCGTGGGAT